>ML802408.1:183303-236919 GCA_009831015.1 Picea engelmannii
ATGGTGTATTGTGGTGTATTGGTGTAACTCTTATACTATTGTTAATTTCTCATTGGATATAGTTGAATGGTTTAAGTATAAGTTGAAAAATGTTTTAAATTGTACTTGATACTGATTCACCCCCCTCTCAGTATCAACAATTGATATTAGAGCAGGTTTCCTTCAGAATAGTTTAACCACTGGAAAGAAAATCTTGAGCAGAGATGGATGACCATGAGCACATTGCAAATGGGATTAAAAAATTTGATGGAAGAAATTATGCATACTGGAGTGATAGAGTTTTACCCATGATTTTGTTCAATCTTGATGGTGTATTGATGATGGTATACTCAGGCTCCTCATAAAAACTTTCTCTTGAGAAAAGTGACATTCATCTCTTCCCAGAAAACTTACTTTTGAAGAGAGTTTGCAGGTTGCTAATGTCCTAGGGTGCGAGAATGACCCATTCTCGCAGGCTGCCTTAAGCTAGGGTGTGAACTTCTCGCACTGTGCTACATAGATAGGGTGCGAACTTGTTCTAAAGCTTGGAAAAAGATGGAGTCTCGATGCTTTTAGAAGGGAATCTTCTAGAAGAATGGGTTGGCATTCGAATGGTTATCCTTTTACTGGTTTCCCTGATATTGTGGGATCATTCTTATCCAAGTAACCATCTCATTCTCTCCTATATATTGATGGAATTCTCATGGAAAAGGTTAAGCAAGATTCATTGAAGAATTGGTGAAAGAATTGTGTGAAGGACCTAGCTTGAACATGAGCTTGGAGACTCTAGCAAGTCTATCAAGAGGATTTGATCTTCTTCATACAAGGATCGAGAAAGTGTGTGTGTTGGAGCCAAGAGCCATCGAAAGGAAGCTTGTGACATCAAGGAAATCAGGTTGTATCTTCTACTTTCGATTAATATGATACAGTGGCATGTCTTTTTCCCATAAAGTCATTCTCACTTTATTGTGTAATTCCTTGATTATACACATAAGTTGACAGTTGAATATATTTTGCTATCTTCACTTTGGTTGGTTTGTGTTGTCTTGTTCTTGATCTCACGAGAGCACCGAAGTGAAGTGGGAGCAACAGAGATCCTAGGAAGCGATACAAAGGTATGTTACTTGTTCCTCCCTAATAGCTAATTCAATGGTCAAAACTTAGGGAAATAGTCATGTCCTGTCCTGTTTTGTTCTAGATCCAGGTGGATCTAGGGAGATCTGTTAGTATCCGCACCTATCGATTAGTCCGATAACAAAATTGGTGACTCCATTGGGGAGATAACCCGTTTTCTTTATGTTTTTTGGTATTTTTCCTTGGCCATTTTCTCTTTCCTTACCTTTCTCCATTCATATAAATCTCCGAGTCTTCAGGATACCCTGATAGACCCTCTGGGTCCAGAGGCCTCTTCAAATTTTGTGTCTTTTTCCAAAAATTTGATTAGTTTCATACATTCTCTCACTACACTCCACAGTGTCCTGCGAGAATCTATTGAGTTCGCACCCTGCTTTTAGGTCCAGTGCGAGGTTCTCGCACTCTGCTCAAAGCTGGCCTACGAGAATGACCTATTCTTGCCCTGTGTAATACTCTCAGCCTGCGAACCCTTTTTTCAAAATTTTGGCTTTAAGACTTTTGCATGATCAACTGCCCAGATCAGTATAAGTGCCTAAAAAGAGTTTCTTGGACCATTGGTTGATGTTTTTCTTGTCTTCATTTTTTTACATGAACAGTCTTAGGAAATCAAAGGCTCTTCCTGTCACTTTTTCTTGACTTTCATTCCTTGACTTCTCTCTACAAAGATATACTCTCTGATTTTGGAATCTGACTGTGCTTGTTTGGTTAAGGACCGACGATCGGTTGAAAGTTGAGCTTCTTTGTCTTTATCACTTGGTCATTATTTGAAAGATCATTTTTCTCATGCAATTGAAAAGACTAGTTTGGTTTGCTTGTTATTTTTGTTTCCATTGAAAGATTGGTTTGGGTTTTTGTCTATTTCTTGTTCATTAGTTTTTGGTTTTCTTCACTCTCACCATCATGGTGTAGGTCCTTTTTGAAAAGTGAACAAACATTTTTCTTTCAAAAGCCTTTTCGTCTTCGAAAGTATTGAAAATCAATTGTTGAAATTATTGAAAAAATACAATAGAGAATTGTTATTTTTGCATGATTCGTTGCAATTGCATTTTAAAGGAAATTGTGTATTGTAGTTCACGATTGATCTGGAAAACTTCTCTTTCCCTCCCGTACATAGGATTCATTGAATGGAAATTGATATATTTCATTCTCATCCATGCATCGTTGGGTCAGAGTCTCATACAACATTAGTTTCATCTCTGTTTCCTTTGAGTAACAACAACTCTTAATAACACTGCGTAATTGTAAAATTTAACTAGTAACTCTTTTCTAGGGCTCTATTACACCAACATTTACCTAGGCTAGCGCTTTGGAATAGGTAGAGAGAAACACTCTCCAAAGAACAAAACACACAATAGCATCTTGTGTTAAGGAGTGTCAAATTCCATTTACAACATCTTGTCCTGGGAAGCCCTTCTAACACAAGGGTCAAACACGAGGTCGCATTGATATTGACAGAGTTACTCACCCTGCTTTGTTGATATCGGTGTAGAGATTGCATGTATTACGGGGGTCACTCGGAGGTATACCCACAATGATGAGTGGAAGCCTTTTGAATTGATTTCAGGCTAGATACCATACCCTTGCGTGTGGATTGGACTGTCGACTGTCCCCCCAGGCTTTATTGTTGTCGGTGGTAACCTTAGCAGCCTATCTTTCTAGGGTCTTACACAAGGTGACTGTGAAGGGAAAGTCTCCATGGTACCTAGAATCGACTTTGGCCAAACTCACTCAGGCTCCTTGGAGGGTATACCCACAATTATGTGTGGGAGCTTGCACCAGGGTGTAAGTCCGTTAAGCAGGTCGTCAGCGTAAATTTTCCACCCTAGCCTAGCCCCTTCTCGTCTCATTGTTGCGACGTTGGATTTCATCACCAACTAGTGACTTTGGAATTAGAAGGACTTGTTTTCTTGGTGTTGCTTCCTAGATTTTGTTTATTAGCGCGTGTTGTTTGTTTACCAAAGTTGACCATACGATTTTCTTTGTAAGTTTGTCACTCATTTACGATAGCTACTCCACGTCATTCACGTAGAATGTAGGTTTTATCTCCAGAGCATCTGGAAGGTTCTCAACCCTTGCCTACAAGTACACCTAAGGGATCTCCTTAGCGTAGTGAAGTCCAAGCCGTTACCATGCCACAAGTGGAACAAACTGACTCTCTAGAACATTTTTGAATTACCAATACTCGAGAGGACTTTCGACTTCACCCTGATTCTAAGCGACCATTTATGCGACTTAATTCTTCCGGAGACTTAGTTGTTACTTCTTTTGGATCACTGGTTGGACCCTTTCCAGGCATAGAAGGCTAAGATCCTTTTTGGTCTGCAGGTGTTTTTCGACGGGACCTTTTTGGTCTAGGCTCACCTATGATTTCCGAAATCATCTCACCTATGATTTCTGAAATCTCTAGCCCAGAGATAGTACCATTTACTACCGCCTATTACTTTCCTGGTACGGACGCCCCATGATCTGACCACATCTTGACCATCCCAATAGAAATGTCCCATCATATAGATACTACGAGTGTTCACACCGAGTTTACTGCGGTTAGTCTCACCCCCATCAACACACCGCGAATGCCCAACGTCACCCCAACACTACCACCTGGATACCATGCATTGAATGCTTCCATTCCCACTCCTATGCAAACCCCATCTGGCTCTCCTGGTGGTCCTTCTTCTTCTGGGAATTATCTTCCCGGTTTTATTCCAACACTCCCTCAATTTCCTTTTGGAGGACCTTCCTCGTCTTCTACTGGCAGTCTTAATCCTAGTGGCACTATTCCATCATTCACACCAAATTACCAGATTCCCGTCGGTGGACAATTTCACCAAGGTGGCATGACTCAACCCTCTCTCAGCGGGCAAATTCCTATTGGAATGCAAATACCAATTGGAACACAACCCCCAATTGGAACACTGCTCCCAATCGGAACACCACCTTCGATAGGAGGATCGACCCCACCTTATGGACAAAACATACCTTCGTCCTTGGCCCAGTATTGGAATCAGTTGATACAACATCCTCCTCAATCGATTGGGGGGCAGTAGTTTCCAACTGTATCTATGATACCCCCTAGTATAGGCCAACCATATCCAGGTACGTTCAATCCCATTTGGGGCTCGAATGCTCAAACTCACGTCCCTGTTCCAGGATACAATCCCATGAGCTACTATCCTCTCCAACCACCATCGAATCTGCCTAGGTCTTCACATTATATGCAGACTGTTTATGGTCCTACTAGTTTGTCGATGGGGCTTCCTCCCCAAAGCCACCAGTACTCACATGTGAATCGACAATTACCCTTCTTGGCCACTTTGGATCTTCCATATTTGTCAAGGATTTTAAATGATCCAATTCTTCACTCTCCCCAATGGCCTTCTATCCCAGCCAAGCTACCATCGGACATCCCTAAATTCGATGGCAAAGCGGGAGAGGACCCGAACAATCACGTCATGACTTTTCACCTCTGGTGTTCATCCAACTCGTTGATGGATGACTCTATTCATTTACGTCTTTTTCAACGAACCCTCACAGGTTCTGCTGCGAAGTGGTATATCGAATTACCCTGAGGTTTCTTCGCTGAATTCAACACCCTAGCTATGGATTTCCTCACACACTACCAGTTATCGATTCATTATGAAATGGGGACCAAGATTTTGAGTTATTTCAAACAAAACAAAGCTACTCATATATCCGATCACATTCATGAGTGGCAACGGAGACAATGTCTCATCAAACTCGAACTCCCCGACCAGTTTCTGGCAGAATGGTTCACAAAATCATTTGTGAACGACATCGGTTGTGACATCACCATGGGTGGAGTAGTCACGGAAGAACAGGCCATAAGTCGTGCTCAATACCTTGACCTTGTTTACTCACAAACGGGTACCCTTTAAGATTTACTACCTGACTTACCTCGTCCTTCCACTTCCACCACTTCAACTACTCTAGTTGCTTTGTATGCAGTCGATGGTGTGATTGGCACTTTCCAGGCCCAACCACATGCCTCCTCAAGCACCAACCCCAAACCTGCTTCTTCTAATGTTCAAAATGCTTCGTCTCCTACCCCTCCCACCGACAAGACTTCTGAGGTAAATGCAGTTCAATCTACCCCAGTTGGTAAAAACAAATCCAAAAAGGGAAGGGGTAAGAATAAGGAGGACAAAAATACTTCTCAAGAAGAGCGAACCAAAACTACACCTGTTGCTGATCGGGATAAGCGCAGACCTCGATACCCTTGTTTTATCTGTGGTGATGATCACTACACGAAGGATTTTCCACGATGCACCGAGGTCACTAAGTTCCTTCAAGGTGCTCCAAAACCACCTGCTCCGGCCGTTTTGTCCCAACCCTTCCCATCTCAACAACAGGCTCAGATGGTCATTCATGACCAACCCTCATATTCTACTACGTCCTATGTATTGATGGATACTGGCGATTCAAAGCAGAGTGACATTGCACTCACTACTCGAGCCAAAGATTATTCTCCCTCTAAAGAGAAGGTTGATGATCTACCTCCTTCCTTGGTACAACCCTCTCCCGCGACTCCACCTACCAATGATCCTCTTCATCTCGAACGACCTAGCCTCGAAACAGTTCTTTGACCCCCCCCAAAGGGCATCGTTCAGAAATCGGCTTTCAATCCTCATGCCCATGCTTCCCAGAACTACAACATTGTTGAATATCTGGCCCAAGCACCTTCTGCGATGTCAGCCCTCGAAGTCCTTCAAAGTTGTCCCACACAACGCAAGGCATTGTTGAAAGCTATTGGTGGAATCAATCCGACGGATATGAATTTAATAATTTTTGACTTGGAAGATCACATTCCAAGATTACCCCCTCAACTCGCATTCCAGATCCAAGTGATTGTCTTTGACAAAAACATTTGTCGAACCGTTATCGACGAGGGTGCCTCGACGTGTGTTATGTCTCTTACCTACTGGAAAGCCATTGGCTCTCCCTCTTTGAATGAATTCCAGAATACTCTCAAAGCCTTCAATGGCTATGGTTTTAAGCTCTACGATGTTCTTCCTTCATTGCCCATCATGTTAGAAGGCAAAACGGTCCAAGTCGAAGTGGAAGTCTTTGAAACTCCCCTTGATTACAATCTTCTACTGGGCTGCAGCTGGATCGATTCCATGCGCGCAGTTGTGTCAATGCTTTTCCATGTGGTGCAGTTCCCACATCAAGGGAAGGTAGTCACCGTTGACCAATTATCCTTCTTTAATTCCGATACCCATATTGGAAACTTACCGTTCATCGCTAAAACCCCACCGGGTTATGAGAACATCAGTGTAGGCCTTTTAAAAGACTCTTTGTTAATGGGTACTTTCCCCATTGCACCGCCCGATGTTCCACACTCGTCCGTTTCTTCAATCAACATGATCTCTACCTCGATTCATGAACTTCCTGCGTCTCACGACCCATGGATAGTACCTGACCCTAGAGATCCTCTTCGTTACGACGACAAAATGTCATTAAGTGCGGTCGAATCCGCCTATCAGGCCATTCAATTGGCAACCCCTTCTACCCCCTCTCTTGGTGAGTTATCTCTAGATCCTTTCTTTGTCATTTTTCCCACAGACGAGATGATCATGTCTATTATGGAGGACACCCCTTGGGACGATGGACATCATCGTTCCATCCTCTTTCTGGAGAAACATACCATTGAGAACTACCAACGGATCTCAACCCCGTCGACCGTTATCATCATCTCCACCATTCCCGAGTCCGCACACAATGTGTTTTCTAAAGGGAACTTAAGAAATATCTCACCCACTATTCCCCTTGACATATCTATCAAACCTGGAATTGTCGAAAATTTCCATATCGGAGCTTCGTGTTCTTTTGATGAAATTGTCACCTACACATCCCTTTTCAAAGAGTTTCATGACATCTTCGCCTAGAGCTACGAAGAAATGCCGGGTATCGACCCTGAGATTGTGATACATGAGATCAATACATACCCCGATGCTAAAACCATCCAGCAACACCTTCATCCAGTTCACCCATGTAAAGTGGCTGCTATCAAGCTCAAAGTCGAGAAACTTCTTAAAGCCGTCTTTATTTATCCAGTGGCTCTCACTGACTGGGTTTCCAATCTTGTCCCGATTGATAGGAAACAAGGCACAATTCGTGTATGCGTTGATTATAGGGATATCAACAAAGCTTGTCCCAAAGACAACTTTCCTACCCCTTTCATCGATCAGATTGTCGACGATTGTGCTGGAAGTGAAATCTTCTCTCTAATGGATGGTTTCTCTAGGTATAATCAAATCAACATTGTTCCCGAGGATCAACATAAGACTGCTTTTATTCATCCTTGGGGTACTTTTGCCTATCGAAAACTCCCTTTCGGTCTCAAGAACGCTGGCGCAACGTTTCAATGCGCTATGTATTATGCTTTCCATGATATCAAGCACATCGTTCAACCATATATGGACAATTTTCCCACTCACTCAATGCGTCGAGTCGATCATCCAACCCACCTCCGAGCCATTTTCGTCCGCTGTCGGTTCTACCATGTACGTTTGAATCCTCATAAGTGTGTTTTCTACGTGGAATCCAGCCGACTTCAATGTTTTATTGTTTCACGTCAAGGGATCAAGGTGGATCCTTTAAAGGTTGAGGCAATCCTTAATCTCGCTCCTCCTTCTACACTTTGCTAGTTACAAAGTTTGCAGGGGAAAGCAAACTTTCTTTGTCATTTTATCCCAAATTATGCGGAGATAACTTGTGGATTTATGTGGCTACTAAAAAACGGGTCCGAGTTCGTATGGGATACCATCGCCAACAATGCTTTTGAAGCTTTGAAATTGTCCCTAACGCGTGCTCCGCTTCTCTTTCCCCTTGATTACAGTCGCGATTATTTCCTCTACCTTGCTGCCTCGGATTACATCATTGGTATGGTTCTCATCCAAGATGATGCTAACGATGAACATGTTATCTACTACTTGATTCGAAGTTTAACACCTACCGAAATCAAGTATTTGCATGTCGAAAAACTGGCCTTGGCTTCCATCCAATCTGTCCAACGCTTCTGGCACTATATCCTCTCGCGCAAGACTACAGTGCTTTATAACTGCAACCCTATGCAACACATTCTCACACGTCAATTGCTAGGGGGAAAATACTCCAAATGGATTGTGATACTCCAGGTGTTTGACTTGGAATTCAAACACGCCAAGTCTGAGAAGTCCTTAGTGTTTGCTGAGTTGATATGCAACTTTCCCTATTCTGAAATGGAAACTGTAGCAGCTGATTCATTACCCGATGAATCCCTTTTCCTCATCAGCACAAATGATCTTTGGTATGGAGATATCATCATATATATCCAAACCCAGACTTTCCAGACAACTTTTTCTAGTACTGACCGACATCGAATATGCTACCAAGCATGTCAATATATTATCCTCGAGGATACTCTTTATCATCGGGGGATTGAATCTGTTTTTCGACGCTGCCTCACGTTCGATGAAGCCGAGAAAGCTCTGAATGAATGCCATTCTGGAGCATGTGGTGGTCATATGTCTGGGTATGCTACTGCCCAGAATATTTTATGAGCCAGGTATTTTGGCCTTCTTTATTTCACGACTGCATAATTGTCGTTCAAAACTGCCATGCTTGCCAGACCTATAATAACAAGATATAGTCACATCTTGCTCCTCTTCACCCTGTGGTCTCCATTGGTCCCTTTGCGAAATGGGGCATCGATTTCATGACATGTCACCCTCACTCAGTCGGGGGGCATGGATACATTATTGTAGCCGTCGATTACTTTATGAAATGGGCTGAGGCGATGCCGACATTTGACAATACTGGAAAGACCGCATCATTATTCATTTTTAATCACATCATAGCTCATTTTGGTGTTCCCCAAGCTATCGTCACTGATCATGGTAGCCACTTTAGAAACTTCATGATGTCCGAACTTACTGAAAAGTTGGGTCTTCGCCATGAAAACTCATCGCCCTATTACCCACAAGCCAACGGCCAAGTCGAAGCAATTAACAAAGTTCTCATAACTATGCTTCGACGAATGATAGGGATTCACAAAACAAGTTGGCACACAATGTTGTTTTTGGCATTGTGGGCTTATCGAACATCCGTCAAGTCCACCACTGGGTTTACACCTTTTCGGTTAGTCTATGGTTTGGAAGCCATTCTCTCGATTGAATGCGAGATACCGTCTTTAAAACTAGTTGTTGAACTCCTACTAAACACTTCTGATGATAAGAATTTCTATTGTATCTTATGCGATTAGATGAAACTCGACGCGATGCTACCCTAGTCATAGAAGCTCAGAAAAAATGTGTCAAGGCCCAATACCACAAACATGTCAAGCCTCGCGTTTTCTCCGAAGGAGATCTCGTTCTCCTCTATGAACAAGATCGAGATATGCTAGGAGATGAAAAATTTGAAGCCATGTGGCGAGGTCCTTATATCGTTTGACGAGTTTTGGAAAAAGGGGCTTATGAGTTAGTAGATTACAATGGTATCCCTTTGAGTGAACCCAGGAATGGGTTGTACTTGAAGAAGTACTATGCATAAAATCATATGTGCACAAGTACTTGTATTTTTATTGTATCATACTTCTTGTGTGTTACTGTAGCTTGCTTTCGTCGTTATCTGGTCTCTTCCCTTATGTGATGTTGTGTTTGATTTTCAGATGTCAGAGTCTTCGCTGCCCTATATTGGCTTCGCTGATGGCGCTAGTCATAGTACTTAGAACCTTGCTTCCGCTGCATGGGCAATTTACGCCCCTACAAATGAACTTGTCTCCTTACGAGGTGTGTGTCTCGGCCGTGCGACCAACAATATTGTAGAGTATAGCGCCGTTATCGAATTGTTGATTGATGCTATCTCACTCAGAATCTATAATTTGGTTGTGCGACTCGATTCATAGCTTGTAGTACTACAATTAAGTAATGTCTATACTATTCGAAGTCCTACTTTGTTATGGGTGTATTTGCAAATTCGCTTCTTGGAACGTTATTTTGATTATATTGAATATCAACATATTCCTAGATGTCTAAATACATTAACTGATGCATTGGCTAACTATGTATTAGACAGACATTTGGATCATTTATAAATCAATCACATCAATTTTCACACAACACAAGATAAACCGGTAGAAGCCGTATGTATATATAATGATCAAAAGAGTTTTTACAAAAAAGTTATGTCTGAGGACCAAAATGTCAAAATCTGAAGCTCATAGCTTCTACAAAGTGACGTCATGGATGACGTTCACAGTAAAACATGACTGCCTGGGAAACCCTACAGAGCAGTCGACCAATGGACTCTGACACTCCTACTATATGACGCTGATAACGTCGTGGAACCTCTCCAAGAGGCATGTCTGGAATATCTGTTGTCAAACCCTCTAGGTTTTGTTCCACTGCTTGATAATCCTCGGCGTCCCATTATGGCACTGGTGCCACCTCTCCTCGCCGCTGAATGGGAGAAGTACTAGGAGGCCGGTAAGGTCCCACATCTGTGTCATCAACAATGAATTTTTTATTTAGTCTTTGGATGAACATATAAAAACATTTGCATATAATAAAATTCACAAAAACATTTAAAAAGGAAAAAATTGTGTACTTCTTACCAAGTTCCCCCCACTGAGCATCCTCGGGCAGGACTAAGTCCGAATCTCCTTGAAAATCCAACCCGGCATAAGCATAATCGTCGACCATCAACATTTGTGGTCGTAACCAGTCAAAGAAGGTATCATCATATATGATAATTGGTCCAGCTACATGCCGGGCCATGAGCTGACACCATCTCAACATTATTGGATCTGTTGGGGCCGGTAAATTCCACTCAACCTGCAGCCTCAGTAATGGAACCCTCTCGAGAAATAAGGACACCAAAAAAGACCCGTACCTGAATTTATTCAGGTCACCTCACCTACATTTGGTCAACTGCTTTTTCATGCTACGAAGCACTGCATCTGCTCAGTTAAAAACCTGAGGCTCAATACACTCTATGGCATACTGAAAGTAACTTTGGAGCACCATGTGAGGAGCGGAGCTCCTAGACATCCGAGCAATGGTGAACAATATTGTACGGAGGGTCAAATCCCGTACTCCCCAAATAACTACTTTCCCTTTCTTCCTCTCTGCCTCTGGAACACAGTGTAAGCGACAATACTCACTCATGGGCAGCCCACCACCTCTGCTACCAGTCAGGCTCACGTGGTACCCACGCCGTGATAGTCCTGTCAAGAAGTAAATGTCCTCGATATCCAAGGACAATGTGTGAACCCCTATATGAAATACCTACTGATCGGGATCCCACATATGCACAAGGTACTCTAATAACCTGACTTGGGCCCTCATGCCAGGGATACAAAAGTACTTCAGAAGATTACAGTTTCTCAAAGCGGCAATGGTGGGCGGATGATTTCTGGCAATGAAATTATCTTCTTCGTGCTCCCTTTCGCGCCATTCCAGAACCATTTTGATGGCCAAATACCTGCATAAGAAGAAGATTAATAACTCTATTCACAAATTGGTATCTTTTCATTGGGCAAATTTTTAAAAAACTTTTACACTTTGGGGTTCTCGCAGGTGCCCTTTAGGCACAGTGTGATGTTCTCGTAGGCACCTTTGGGCTCACCTGCGAGAATGACCCATTCTCGCAGGTCCTGTGTAGCCCACCTACGAGAATGGCTGAGAACAATAATAGCCCTCAAAACCAATTCAAAAATGTGTTTTTGCCAATGAAAATGAAAATTTAAACCATGAAAAAGTAGAGGACAAAGAGCCTACCTCACTGTCGCTGACAACTTGTCAAATGAATGCTCGTAACTCCCACAATCTGACGCCGAATTTCGAGGGTAAAAGAGGGGTTTTTGGGCTCCAATAGTGGTAAAGTTGAAATGATATGGTAAAAAGAGTTTTTACTTCTTTATATTTACTTTTACCATGTTATTGAATTTTTATAATTATTTATTTATTAAAACCTAATCCTTAATGCCCTTTTGAGTGTAACTTTTGCAGGCGTAACGACTTCGATGTTCATATACAGGGATGCAGACATATTTTTTCTTCTTCATCGCATGTTTTGATTGTTTTTTATGGTTTTTGTATAAAACCTCGAGCTTGGTCTTTATTCGTTCTCATGCTCGAAAATACATGAGAACATGACTGAGCACACTTTTATCACTTTTTCGAGCTCAACAAGGTTATACGAAAAAGGACCCCCCCTGGAGTCCTCTTTAAGCTCTTTTCAGACTCTCTAAACATGAAAAGATAGCCAAGCGACCTTGCTATTTTCACGCTCGATAAAGTATTTGAAGAAAGCGTCTGGTGGGTGATAATTTATCTCTTTTTCGGTCTCATCAGACTATTTTATGAAAAATGAACTGAGAGATTTCTCTTTTAAGTGTTTTTCTAGACTCTATAATCATGAAAAACCTTCAAGTTTTCTATCTTTGGACTTGTTAAAAAAACATCAACAGACACGTCACGGGACCGAACCACTCCTTCCTAGGGTTCGTTAAACATACTCCGAAGGACTTATCCGAAGGATAAACTTATATCAACAAGCACATGTTATCCTCCTCAAGATTGCGTAAAAATAAAGAGGTACTCGCCAGAAATGGTGGGGGGAAATTTGGGAAAGGGATATGTTCTCATCTTCATATTGATTGGCAGTAAGTGTCGCTCTTGACCATGACACCCCCTATTCATTATATTTGAAGCTAGTTTGGGAAATCCATTTTTCTCTCACTCGATTTGCTACAAGGTCACACCCTGTGTCGTCTCTGAGTCAATTCTACCAAATCATTGGTCATGTCATTCATATGTTCAAGAGAAGTTCATCTGAAACCTCTATTGAGTCAGCCATTTGCAGTTGTCCATTCTCTCTGTGTCAGCCTTCCCTATGTTCAGTCCAACTTACATCATACTCTGTTTCACCTTCAAAATCTGTTACTCATTTCATGTCATTGATGGGGGATACATCAAGACCCTCTTGTGATGTGTTTTGTTCCGTCGAATTCAACTCATTATCCGGAAACAAGACTTAGAAATTCTTTGGTAGCTTGGAACTTGGATGCCTCAATGGCAGGTTTCCTTGCTTTTGACAGTGGGTTTACATCATTGACTCTTGATTGAAAGATTCCGTCAACTGTTCGACCTCAACTCATTCATTCACATTCGAAGGATTATACTAGAGTACCTTGGGAGTCATTAACATTAATGGTGATTTCCCTCGCACTTGTTAACGGTTTCATCAATGATCGGTAATCAAGTGGTTTCTGCCATGTTCGAATTCAACATATGTAATCACATGGTTAGATCCGTACTTTTGGGCGACGAGATTGAAGACCCTAGATATCATCTCTTTGTCCAGGTTGTGATGGAGTATGTATAATTTGTGACACATAGATCCACTTTGTGTGTCTCGTGGCTATGTCGTCTTAATTTGAATTTTCTCGCGTAGATCCACAATGTATTCCTGGTGGCTATGCTATATTTTGACGGCATGGATCCACAATGTATGATTGGTGTCTATGACCTATGTCTATAATGTCATCCGTCTGTGATTTGGGTATGGGAATGCCTACCTCAGAATTAATATATATGATATTCTGCAGATGCTTGGTTGTTCACAGGTTTCCGACACACACATGCAGTTTACAAAGTCTTTCGGCTGTCACTGATTCCGGCCTCATACTTTGGGGGGCATTTTGTTACCCATGATTTTGGTCAATCTTGATGGTGTATTGATGATGGTATACTCAAGCTCCTCATAAGAACTTTCTCCTGAGAAAAGTGACATTCATCTCTTCCCAGAAAACTTACTTTTGA
Organism: Picea engelmannii; assembly: GCA_009831015.1. Classification (NCBI taxonomy): domain Eukaryota; kingdom Viridiplantae; phylum Streptophyta; class Pinopsida; order Pinales; family Pinaceae; genus Picea; species Picea engelmannii. The sequence continues at coordinate 197,241 of ML802408.1, forward strand.
AGAGAGTTCGTAGGTTGCTAATATCCTAGGGTGCGAGAATGACCCATTCTCGCAGGCTGCCTTAAGCTAGGGTGCGAACTTCTCACACTGTGCTACATAGCTAGGGTGAGAACTTGTTCTAAAGCTTGGAAAAAGATGGAGTCTCGATGCTTCTAGAAGGGAATCTTCTAGAAGAATGGGTTGGCATTCGAATGGTTATCCTTTTACTGGTTTCCCTGATATTGTGGGATCATTCTTATCCAAGTAACCATCTTATTCTCTCCTATATATTGATGGAATTCTCATGGAAAAGGTTAAGCAAGATTCATTGAAGAATTGGTGAAAGAATTGTGTGAAGGACCTAGCTTGAATAGGAGCTTGGAGACTCTAGCAAGTCTATCAAGATGATTTGATCTTCTTCATACAAGGATCGAGCAAGTGTGTGTGTTGGAGCTAAGAGCCACTGAAAGGAAGCTTGTGACATCAAAGCAATTAGGTTGTATCTTCTACTTTCGATTAATATGATACAGTGGCATGTCCTTTTCCCATAAAGTCATTCTCACTTTATTATGTAATTCCTTGATTATACACATAAGTTGACAGTTGAATATATTTTGCTATATTCACTTTGGTTGGTTTGTGTTGTCTTGGTCTTGACCTCATGAGAGCACCGAAGCGAAGCGGGAGCAACAAAGATCCTAGGAAGCGATACAAAGGTATGTTACTTGTTCCTCCCTACTAGCTAATTCAATGGTCAAAACTTAGGGAAAGAGTCATGTCATGTCCTGTTTTTTTCTAGATCCAAGTGGATCTAGGGAGATCTGTTAGTGTCTGCACCTACCGATTAGTCCGATAACATAGAGTGAAAACTTACCTAACGGATTTGGGAGTAGACATTTGTTACTCAGTTGTAAATGGCTATGTAATCCCAAATAATGCTCCAACCGATCCAAATGAGAAGAAACTTATGAGTTATAATTCAAAAGCCATACATGCTATTCTAGCATCATTGGCACCAACCATTGCTAGCAAAGTGATGGGATGCAACATTGATAAAGAGGTATGGGACAAACTCAAGAGTATCTACGAAGGTGATCCAAAAGTTAAGCAGGTCAAGCTTCAACGACATAGAGAAGAATTTGAAAATTTGAAGATGAATGGAAAGGAAGATATTGCAACCTATCTTCTTAGAGTTGATGAATTTTTTAATGCTATCAGAGGATTAGGTGAAGACCTCGATGAATCGTTGGTTGTATAAAAAATGTTGAGATCACTTCACTTGAAGTATGATGCTAAGGTCTCCGCCATTGAAGAAACTAGGGACTTGATCAAAATGACAATGGATGAATTACATGGGTCTCTTATAGCATATGAAATGAGAACAGGTACAGAAAGTAACCAGCCAAACAATGAAGTAGCCTTTAAAGCCATAAAGAAGAAAAAATATAAGGATAACGACCTTGATGAATAAATAACAAATTTTATAAGAAGGTTTCAGAAGGGAAGTGGAAGATACAAAGGTAAGTCTCCTCTCAAATGCTTTAACTGTGGTAGAATTTGACATATTGTTGAAAACTTCTACTATAAAAAGAGAAGTCTCAACAATAAAAAGAGATTCTACTCCAAGGATGATGACATCTCCTCAGATGAGAGTGATGAAGAAGATAATGATGGAGGAGAAGTCCTCTTCATAACCCAAGAAACCCAGGATGATAATCACAATAATTCTAAAGAAGAAGAAATCCTTTGTGAAGAAGATTCAGATGAAGAAACCAACCTTGATTCCTTTTGGGGATACAAAGACAATGCAGAGAGTGAACAAGAAGATGAGAATCTTGAAAAGTTGAAGCATGTTGAAACTGAAAATAACAAGCTTAGAAACAAAAACATAATACTAAAAGGTGAATTGAGTAGTTGTGAAGAAGAGAATTATAGGCTTGGAAATACCATTAATAGCTTGAAGGAACAATTAGAATATTATGAGAAATTGAAAGATTAATTGAATCACACAAAAGGGGAGCTACTATTGACAACAAAAAATTTGAAGAAGTTCGAAAAAAACACTGAAAAATTAGATGAGATCCTTAGCAGTCAAAGATCTCCAAATGACAAGACATGACTAGGATACAATGACAGTTTGAAGACAACAAAATAAGAGAAGGAAGTTGAAAATGATGAAACCAACACTCCAAAACAAGTTGAACAACAAGATAGAAGACTAGAATTTAGAAGGAATGAGACATCAAGAATATCCTCTCCCATCAGGTATGAAAGCAATCAGTATGAAGGAAACTACAGAAGAATAGATCATGAACCCAGATGTACCACACCACAAAGAAGATCACTTACGCCCATGTATCAAAATTTCTTTCTTGGACATTGTTATACTTGTGGAAATTTTGGACACAAGGCAATCACTTGTAGAATTAATGAAAGGAATAACTATGCAAGCTACATGAATGGTGAAAATAGTAGATATGGCAATGTTCATAGACCTATCAACAGAAATTATAATCCATTTGACCCATTAATGGATCAAATTATTGTATGTTACAAGTGAAATAATCTTGGTCACAAAGCACGAGATTGCAAAGAGATGAAGGAAGATAATCGTATGCCAAATGTTTTCATACCAACTACAACATGGAAAAGGAAAGAAATTCCACACAATGAAAATTGTCGAATAACATTGGTCGCTAAAGAATGCAAAGAAGAATATGAATGGTTCATAGACAGTGGGTGATCATCTCATATGACCGGAGATCAAAGAAAATTTGTCAGCTTGAAGAAAAAGGGTAGAAATGTTGCATTTGGAGATGACTCATCTACCAAAATACTTGGAAAAGGAACTGTAAAGCTTGGAAGTGAAAATGTAAAAGCAAGAAAAGTCCTATTGGTTGAATATTTGAAGCATAATCTACTCAGTGTTAGTAAAATGTGTGATCAATGATACACTCTTACATTTGATTCCTGAAAATGTAAAATCAGAGAAAATAATTCAGGAAGATTGGTTTCAATTGCAACAAGAAGAACGAACAACATATACATCCTATACATGAAGAAGAGAGAGAAGACATAATCCACACAAAAGGATTCCAAGGAAGAAAAAGTCCCAAAGATCAAAAATAAGGATGAAGTATTATTGAGTGCCACATGTTCAGGGGGAGCATCCCCAAAGAAGAAGGTTACCTTTTTCCATTAAACTCAGGGGGAGAAGCCCTACCCTTTTCCATTGATTTCAAAGGGGGAGATAAATTGGGATCATGATGATAGGGGGAGCATGAGTGTTGCCATCAATGGAAAAGGGGGAGATGTTGGAAGATTGGTTGTTGTCATTGATGTCAACCCTAGTCATCGGTTTTGGACCACAAGATTGATGAAGGTATTTGGAAATGAAGGACAATGCACATACAAATAAAATACCCATGGATGGATAGTATACATCATGTTGTTTCCAATTGTATGTGGCATGTTATGTATTTCCTCATGGTTGAGGAGAAATGATTTTTTGAAGATGACAAAGTAAATTGAAGAAGGAAGTACATGTAGGCCCTGAAGATAATTAAAGAAAAGAATTACAAAATAAGAAAGTGTTAGGTCGGCCCTAATGTTAAAAGGAAGTGACATAAATGGTATAAATAAATATCATTATACATTCATTTGATACACAAGTCGAATTTCATAGGAAATCAAAAGTAAAGAAGGCCAGATTTCAATGGAGGATGAAGTCTTTTGGTGATGTGTTCTAAGGTATGTTATTTTCAGGTCATCTTACCTTTTTCACTATAAATTTTTTTCTAGAATGATTCAGATGGTGAAATTGCTATGGTATTGAGAAGACATATCAAGGTACATGTGGTAAAGGTTTCAACTCTTGATTCACTAAAATTATGGAGATACACTCTGTGGAAGATAAGGTTTTTGACCAATCCTGAAGCTAGTCAATAAACAAGTATTCCGGGAAAAACAATCATAATTTATTCATAGAGAATCCAAATTAAGTGGGGAAAATTGAATTGGAAAGAGTACGGACTGTAGTTTCTTGTGTGCGAGTTTCATAATCTGATGTTAAATATTGAGCATGGGGAATTTTGTACAAGTTCGGTCTCTTGAATAAACCAAAATTGAACAAAGTCTACCATTCTCTCTATAATTTCTTTTTGGGGAGGATTCAAGGGGTGAAACTTGGAGAATTTTTAGAGAATACATTGAGTAATATTATCTATAGGATAATGTTATTCCAAGAATTGAAGAATTTCATAAATTGAATAAGTCTCAGAAAGCATTATCAGATTATATGTGATGGTTGGTTGATGGTGATGATTTATTGTAAAGTTTTATTATCTCTCATATATTCTTGGGTGGAAGGAAGGGGAAATGATGGAGAGTTAAATACTATCTTGATATTGGAGAATTATATATTCCTCTTGGAGTTGTATCCCTCCCTTTACATTTGGAAGCTGTAGCTACCTTTGGAAGTCATTACTTCCCTTGAACAATAACTATTGATTATTTCTCATATATTGTGCATGGTGTATTGTGGTGTATTGGTGTAGCTCTTATACTATTGTTCATTTCTCATTGGATATAGTTGAATGGTTTAAGTATAAGTTGAAAAAGTTTTTAAATTGTACTTGATATTGATTCACCCCCCTCTTAGTATCAACACAACATATAAGTGGCTCTAATGTGCCTAGAACCGACGATCTTCAACTGGTGTGAGGGAGTCCTACTCAACATGAAAATAAAACTGACTCGTTGTAGGAAGAAGTAGTTTGGGTATGGCTCCCTACTTGTGATGATTTTTCTAAAGTGAGTTCCCCATTTGGCACCTCAGGAAGTGCTAGGTCATCCAATTCCTTTAGACCCGCAGATGGTGTTTTGGGTCGAGTATGTGTCATGGATACCAGGGGGAAAACATCAGGACCACTATGGTGTTGGGTTTAATAGCTGGTGGAGACACTAGATTGTGAGCATCAAGGCTTTCCTGTATGCGGGAACCAATTGTTGTCAGGATCCAAAGTTGTCATTTCCCCCAGGAGAGGCATGGGGCCCCATAGGTAAATGTGTTTTTTGAGTTTTGTGATATTTCCTTTTTTTGTTGGTTTTTAGAATATATGATTTTTTTTATGAGATGCACACTGACACACATTGGTTGGTTTGTGCAGATGTAGGACTAGAGCATCCAAAAGGATGTGGTCGAGATGCTCGTTGGAGCAACGACGAAGAGTCATCAAGAGGGGTGGGGGTTGGAAACAATGAATAAATGTGGTGCGTTTGATATAACTTGGAGGGGATGACCATGGGAGTCCCCCCCACACTAGAGCGTGATGTACCTGCGCAAATGTGTAGACACACTAAGGGTGTTTCTGGCCCCTTTCATCAACTTATCTGGAATATGTTGTGCTACCATGAGAATCATGATTGAGTGGCCCATGACACCCTATTTTTTACCAGACTCTATGTATTAGTCGTTCGACACCTATATGTATCATAAGGCTAGAAAAGCCTAAATTTTGGTATATGCACCTCATTTTGGAAGGATGTAACCACACATTGCTAATATATATACATGTTTTGTTTTGGTTGTTACCTATGGTTGTCTAAATGTTGTGAATATTACCCCATGTTGTATGTACATGCATGCTTAAAAAATCAATTTTAATGAGACAAATGCCAATCTAACACATAGTTAGCCAACAAATCATCCAACATATTAGATGTTCTTGGGATGTGGCAATATTCGATATGCTCAAAATAATGTCCAAGAAGGCACACCCTCAAATAATTACGCAAAAGTTTGAGATGTCTGACATTGTATGTGCGATTCAACTATGAGACCACAAGCTGAGAGTCCAATCTAACCATTAGATGATGAATGGAAAGTGAGAAATCTTCAGACAATAGTTCAATGAAAACACTATATTCTGGAATGTTATCGGTTGCAGGCCCAAGGTAGACACCTCTTGAAATCACAAGCTTGTCATTGGGCAAGAAGAGTACCCAAGTGATGGAAGTAATGTTTCGGGTACTACGATTGGCACCATCAGCGTATCCCACTATACTGAGGAGGAAGATGACATCTACAAATCAAGCATAAAGCATGATAAGCAGCTAAGTGAGACAATTAACACACACATAAAAGAAAACACACACCACTCCACAACCACACTAAAGCACACCTATGTACAAAGCATCATGTGGCCAAATGGCCTAAGCATAATAATTTTTGAGGTGGAGTCCATTGCGGGGATCCGAAAGAGGATTCCCATCATAGTCCACGAGCTCGTAGGCCCCTCTCTTCAAGACATGTTTAACACTGTAAGGACCATGCCAAAGGGGTTCAAACTTACCTACTCCCAAGGTGTTATGGTCCTAGTCATAAACCAATACCAAGTCGTCCTCTAAAAAAACACGAGGACGAACATATTTTTCATTTTTTTCTTTGATGCACCACTTGTGTGTTTCATTGGCCAAAGTAGTGTCACAACGTTGTTCATCAAGTTGGGTCAAGTACAAGATATTCTCCTCCTCAATGAAAGTATTGGGTAATAGTTCTACTGCAAGTTTTAATGACAAGATTTCTCATTAAATAGGTAATATTGCCTCTAGACCATAAACAAGTTGGAACATGATGAATCAATGGTAGTTTTGGCAGAAGTACGCTAAGCCCATAATGTCAAAAAGATCATAAGGTGCCAATTTGTCTTGCACTTCCCTAACATCCTCTATATCATTGTCTCGAGGACACGATTTATGGCTTCTACTTGACCATTGGCCTGATGGTAATAGGGCATTGAGTTCTCATGATGAAAACCCAAACTAAAAACTAATTTGGTCATCATCTTGTTACAAAAATGGGACCCATGGTCCATCACTATGGTATTAGGGACATTGAACCTAGCAATTATGTGATTGAATACAAAAATATTAGCAATGGTGTCATCATTAGAATAGGTAGGCATGGCCTTAGCCCATTTAGTGAAGTATTCAACGACCACAATGATGTAGCCATGACCATTAGACGAGGTAGGCTTACATGCCATGAAATCAATGCCCCACTTAGTGAAGGGGTTGATGGTCACCACATGATGAGCGCACATCTTATGACTAAATATTTGACAAGAATGACATCTCTAGACCACATTCATGCAATCTTTGAATATCGAGGGCCAGAAATAGCCAGCACACAATATTTTATGTGTAGTGGACAACCCAGAGAGATGTCTGCCATATGCCCGAGCACGAAATTTATTGAGAACTCTTTCAACTTCCTCATGAAATAGGGAACAACATAGAATCAAATCAACTCCTCGATGATACATGGTTTTGTCTATAATAAGGTAGTGTCTATCATGATGTCGTATACATCGATGTTCATCACAGGAAAAATGAGGATGGAAACGTTGAGTATGGAGGTAGACCAATAAGTATCCATACCAAGGATCAGATGAATTAATAAGGAAAAAGAACTCATCAGGAAAAGAGTCATTAACCACTGGTTCTTCATCGACTCGGGGAAGTTCAAACATCAGCTCTGCGAAAGCCAATGATTTCTTAGACTTTGATGACACAAATTCCAAGTCAAACTCTTGGTGGATCACAATCCACTTCGAGTAATTTCCCTAATGATATGATGGCTAAGGATGTGTTGCATTGAGTTTGCATTGGTTTGCATTGGAAGCTACAGTCTTTTTGTGCAAGAGGATGTAATGGTGTAATCATTGGACAACATAAACTACTGCCAAGGACAACTTTTCTACATGAGAGTATCAAATCTCTGGACCTGCAAGTCCTTTTCTAATATAGTAAATTATGCACTCTCATTATGTATCGTCCTCTTGGACAAGAACCACGCCAATGGTGGATTCATAGGCTGCGATATAGAGAAATAAGTCTCAAGTGTAATTAGGGGGGATCAACAAGGGATTCGACATCAAGGCCTTCTTCAAGGCATCAAATGACCATTGGAATTGGTAATCCCACACAAAAGTTATACCTTTCTTCAATAGGTGCATAAAACCTTTCATGATCTCGGTGTAATTGGCGATCAATCTACACAAAAGATTTTCCTTCGCTTGAAAAATTTGAAGTTGGTGAAGAGTACGAGGGGGAGGAAATTTGATAATATTATCGACCTTCAAGGGATCCACCAAGATCCCATACTTGGACACATGAAACCTAGTAACCTCCCAGAAACCACACAAAAAATACATTTATGTGGATTCAAACGAATGTTGTAGTAACGATATCGGATAAAAATGGCCCACAAGTGACCAGGGTGGTACTCATGTCATTGCGAGTGAGCAACCAAATTATATAAATAAGCTTCTATGATTATTTTTATGTTGTGTAAATGGTATGAAAACATGGCTCGCTGGAAAGTGGCTCCAACATTTTTAAGACTAAATGATAGTTTCTGATAAGCAAAAGTACCCTAAGGACAAATGAAGGAAGTCTTGTGTTGATCTTTCGATTTTATATGGATCTGATTATAGCCGGAGAAACCATCCATGAATGAGAAGATTTCACTACTGGCACATTCATCGATAATATGGTCAATGAACGGGGTTGGATAATTGTCCTTAGGACACGGATTATTTAAATCCCTATAATTGTCACAAACCCTAATAGTTCCTTGTTTATTAGTGATCGAAAATGATTTTGGAAACCCATTCGACTAGGGGAACTAGATAGATGAACTGTGCATGAAGACGTATTTTGACCTCCTCCTTGATGGAATCAACTTTCTTTGGATTAACTATCCAGAGCTTCTACTGGACTGGTTTGGCTCCATCATATGACTTAATTTCATGCTCGACAATATAGGGGTCGATTCTAGGAATTTCCTCATAAGACCAAGCAAAAACATCACAAAATTCTTTGAATAGGGTCGTGTATGTTTCAATTTCTTGGGGTGAATAGTCGGTGCCTATCAGGATGTGTTCCACAACACCTAGATTTTGGGAAATGTCAATGGGTATATTTTTCGATATGTTATCCAAGTTCCCTTACGATAGAGCATCATGGATCATGATGGAAGACTGGGACCATTGAACATGACCAGGGGAAACAAGATTTTGATGTTCATCCTCAAACCATTCCAAATCAGGGAGAAAATATGTTTTGTGGTGCAAATCCTCCCATGGAATATTGAGGAAAGCCATGACTTCCATGATGGCTTCATCATGTGGAAGTTGAATATCAAGGGATTTGGTTGAGACTAGAAGAGAATGAATAACCTAAGAGGTTTGTGGATACTAATCAGATGCCACATCCTAAGGGGAATCCAAATATGGGTCATCATATGATATATGAATCGTCTGGTAGGAAATATCTACCTGGGTGAGTGACATGGAGGATTCATAGGAATCAACATCCTTAGGGAAAGGTACCACCCAAGGATCAAAATACCTGAGAGATACACTAGTAGATGAGGAAATCATCTTGATGGGGGCGATGATTGTAGTAGGAGATGGTGGGGGAAGGGAGAATATACCTGTAAGCGAAGGATCTTTGAACATCCTTGCACCAATGCTCAGAGTGGAATATGTGGTATCACCGAAAAAGGGTACATTAGACCCCACATTAGATCCAAGGTATGTGGTACAAAACACAACTTGATCTATGGTAACAATTTTCCCTTGGTGAGGGAAACGTAGGACCCTAAATACCGACGCGACAACTGCAATCATCTCGTAGAACCAAGTACACTCGAGTAACAAATTGTACTCAAGTGGTGTGTCGATGACCTCCACGACGACGCAGACAGTCTTACAACCTAAATCGATGGGTAAGGTGGTGATTATTCCATGGGGTTGGAACATGTGTCCATCGAAGGATTTCAGAAGTGTGCTAGACGTATCAATTTTAGGGGAGCCAAGGGATTTCCAATAAGAAATAAACATGATGCCAGTTGAGGCTCCTTCATCAACAAATGTTCGGAATATGTTTTTAACCATCATTCACACTTTAATCTGGAAGGATACTTGATGGGAGAACCTATGATTAACCTAACTAGTCTCAAAGGTGATTAGGCTCGACTTCGAGGGGTCAACCCTGCCTATGTCCGACAGCAAGGATTTTTGTTTCCTGGGGCATCTCTGGAGAACTTCAAGCATCGACATGGAACAAGGTGCCTAGGACAATTCGTCCATAATACTTTAGTTGTGGGCAACCCATGTGTTGGGATTATGCATCGTACATCAAAGAATTCCCTTCGAGGGGTGAAGTGGTGCATCAAGAAATTACTTCTCTATCTAGAGAGGGCCACCAAGTTGGGATGAAGATGTTTCTTCTGAGGAAACATTTGAAGGCTCGGGAATGTCATAATTTTTATCTCGTGTCTACAAATTGACCATGTGGTCACACGTGAACATAGAATCATTCGATGGATACCCCTCATGGTGAGGGGTACCTGCGATGCCCCCTGTAGAAAAGGAAGGATTTGTGGAAACCATATATTGAGGTTGAGGGGGGAAATGATGAGTTAACACAAAATGTTGCTGAGGATCCCACTCCTGTGCCAAAAATATGTGGACCTCATCCTTCATGGGGAACTGGTTAGTAGGGTGGCCTTCCCCACAAATGGTGTAGGGAAAACAACTCTTCTTATTTTCCTTAGTGCCTCCCTCCTGTGAATTTTGGGTAGAGGAAGTCCCTTTCTCATTCGTGGAATTTTTCTTGTTGTTCCTATTTTTCTTTCCTCCAGGTTGCTGAGGATTCTTTGGTTGTATGGACTGCACCAAATTCACCTTCGAGGTTTGAGAAGGGACCATGGCAGTTTGAACATTAGTGCCAACCACTGATGGTTGTGATTGAATGGTCATTTGACCCATTTGATAATCCAACTAGTTAACAGATGCATGTGAAATAGAACCAACCACGCCATTTGCATGCGGTACTGGTTTGGGTTTGCATGGATCAATTGACGGGTGAGGAGCATTTGGGATGATGTCATATAGAGTACCCAACTGTGAATAGATCAAATCCAAATGTTGGGCACGCATAATGGGTTTCTCCTCCCTGGCTTCCTCAACCATAGCTACATCCCTAGAAATGGGTGGTAAGAGGGACTTGGTAAACCACTCTGTTAGAAGCTTGCCCAAAATCTAAGTCTTTATCATCCTACATTTTCTCCTCCACTCATGAATATGATTAGAAATATGTGTGTAATTATTTTGATGGAGCGACGTTAAGATCTTCGTTCCTATCTCAAGAGCTTCGTTCCTATCAAGTCCAAATGTTGGGCACGTAAAATTTCTTTCTCCTTGGTGGTCACCCTAGCCATAGCTACATCCTTGGCAATGGTTGGTAAGAGGGACTTGGTGAACCACTCCATAAGGAGCTTCTCCGAAATCTGAGTCTTAATCATTCTATGTCATCTCCACCACTCATGAATATGATCGAAAATGTGAGTGGCATTGTTTTGATGTAGAGAAGTGAAAATATATTTTCCTATATCATACCAAATAGGTAGTTGGTAATGTGTTGAAAGTTCCATAGTCAGGTCATTGAAGCTTCTAAAAGAATTGCCTTTGAGTTAATGTACCATTTGCGAGTCGGTTCGGTCAGGAATCTCTGGAAAAGATGTAGTCTCACACTATCATCCATCAACGAGTTGGATGAACACCACAATTGGTAAGTCATGATGTGTGTAGAGGGGTCCTCTCCCAGATTTCCATCAAACTTATAAATGTCAGATGGTATCTTGGATGACATTGTCGGCCATGAGGGGTCATTGACTATAGGGTCATTCATTAACCAAGACAAATTTGGTAAATCAAGCGTTGCGAGGAAAGACAACGATGCAAATGAATACTGAGAGGGAAGTGAAGTCTTTGTTTTGCCATATGGACATTGCAGTCCCCCTATTTTGGTACTACTGGAGGGTTGGGGAGTTCCTAAAGAGTGAGTATTCGCTAAGATGGTGGCACCTCCAGGAGCATGATGGCTCCCTGTTATCACTCTGTAAATTTCCTTAGATGTGAAAGGAAAATCTAGAGGTAACCACAAACCAACTTGCAGATTGGAAGCTAGCCCTTCCTATCCAGAGAGGGATTTTTTTGTTATAACTCAATCAAAAACTAAATGGTTATATAATAGGCACAATGGCTAGATCTTGTGTCAAAGTAAAGATTTCAAAATAATTATGGTAGGGTGGAGAAGAGGACCATTGGACATGGAGTCATAATAAGGAGATGTCAAATCAAAACTTTCAAAACTAGTTAATATGAACAAATGCACTTCAAAGGAAAGATAGTTGGATATCTATCACATTAAAATTGTTGTAGTGTGGGGGTGAGAAGAAAGTTACATATCAATCATAATAGAGCATATATCAGTGGATGAATTCTGTTACAATATCAACAGATTAATGTAGGTATTTGAATGTAAGATAAAGAGCATCTAAAGTGAATTCTTTATCAATTATCATTCATTCAAAATAGAGGAATAAACACTATGATTTACAAAGAAAGGAAACGTTTAGAGCGAAAACAAACTGAAGATTACCAACACGAGAATATTTGAGACAAATGTTCAACACGAGAATATTTGAGACAAATGTTCAAGTACTTTTGCTTGAAAGCTTCATTGACATCAAAACCTGATACACGATATCCGAGAATTTTTTCCCTCTCTCACTCGAACCCCTTCACCCTTGTTTTCATTACAATATATAGATTAACCTTCATAATCCGTCTAGAGGTTCGATATCTTTAATTTTTCCCAAAAACAATTACAACAGATAATAACAAACTAGAGCTGATTCCTAGATTCTATGGTTTTGTTTCTTGAATAATTAATACATACAAATCATAAAAAAATATATGAGTTCGGTGGAAACATTAGTGGTTCTTCTAGTCACCATAATGATTTTTCATAATCCCTCCATCTGCCAGTCGAATTAACTCTGATGAGATGATTGTACACTTTCGTAGCGACCTGGTAAATTTCGCTGCGAAATCTCTGTTTCCAACTGGTAATGCTGCAAAACTACTCCAAGTTGTGTTTCAACATGTGTTATTGGTTGAGGTCATATCTGTATTCTACCCTTGAACATATTTCCATGTATCACTTCAGTGTAGTAGTCAAAATCTCACTGCCAATAAGTTTGTGAAATGTTAATAAATCTCAAGCTTTGCAAAGCTTCTTCGTTCCTGAAATTTGCTCAGGTTCTATGCTTTTGTGGACGTTTCCCATCGACATTGATACTTTTGTGGACGTTTCCCATCGACATTGATAGTTGATGAGCTTTGCATTCAAACTAATGTTTCATTATTTTCTCGTAAGACTTCCCTAGAGAAACTATAATGATGGAAAGTTTGTTTGGTTGACTGCAGTAGGAAATCCTTGAGTCCCCAAGATTTGACACCTGAGAACTTATATAACTGTCATCCTTTTTTGTCCCTCGACACTTGGAATTTTTGGTTTTTCAGGACATGCTGATAACCATGAAAACCGATGGTACAAAATTAGTTGAGTTCTCCCTCCTATGGACTTAACATATGAACACTTTTTCGAACTTGAGCACCCTGTGCATTGCTCGGATCTGGGTGTTGTTGAATGCTTGATTTGTATGCTAACTGGGGATGTGGCTTGAGCTTGCTGTCAACTTTCCTCTTGGTACCTATCCCACATGAAACAGGAAAAGCAACTTTGAATACTTTTAATATAAAACCGTTCATGTATGCACCCAATACTTTGTGCACAAATAATACACCTTATGGGCTCTCCCTTCTCGTGGTGCACACGGGATGGTGTCCTCCTCGATTACTTGGCTCACTTGGTGTTTGAACTTGTAATGAAATTTGGTTGGTTGACTTCCAGTGGTATATGTGGCATAAATTAGACTTGGATATTGGGCCTTGGGACCAATATATTTTATAAAACAGAATTTAAACCATGTTATAATCTCAAGAGCATTAGTAGCTTAAAATACCAATTTTTTATTTTCCCAAACTCATAATTTTTTTACAAAATTTATAAAAAAATTACATGTGATAACATTGGCTCTATTGGGGATTTTGTAAAACAGAATTTAAACCATGTTATAATCTCAAGAGCATTAATCTCAAGAGCATTAGTAGCTTAAAATACCAATTTTTTATTTTCCCAAACTCATAATTTTTTTACAAAATTTATAAAAAAATTACATGTAATAACATTGGCTATATTGGGGATTTTGTCCTCCTTGCGAGGCAACAAATAACACGTAGACCATGTGCCTATCCATTGGTGGTGTTCCTGAATCGAAGACTACAACCAAACTCATTCTTTAAACTGAAAACCCAAACTGCACACTACTGCAAACTGATTTCTGAAACTAAAAAACTCACTACTAAAAATCAAAACTGAAAACTGTTGAAAGGATGCTCAAAAGGTGAGATTTATTCAAAACACTCCTCCCTACTAAACTGCACCATGAGCTTCTCAATCAAGTGAATACAAATACCTAGTGAAACCATGCAAACGTCTTGTCCACTAGTTGACCCCCTTGCATGTGTTTGTTCAAGGTTAAAAGGAAATACGTTCTCAATGGAAACTCATCTAAAATTTTGAAAACAAATTCGACATTGACAAAATTTGAAAACTTGGGACTACTTACCGACTCCAAAAATATTTCTAAAGGATCCTCAAAAGAATGCAAACTGATCTCATTTTGTATCAGCCCTGCAACTGCATTTTCTCTGTCATGTATTCCATCTGATGACTATCATAAAAGAGCTGAAAATATTCATAAAAATGCTACAATGAAATAGTCTCCTGTAAAAATGACATGGCGGGTTCTGACACTAGTTCATGATCACCTTCATTTTCAGGCCCACAACTGATCAAAGGATGAAAATTTTGGCAATTGAGATCATCCATATAACAAGCTACAAGGTCATGAAAAACATGAGAAGAATGTTGTTGGTTTATAATGTTGTCATCTTGTTCCAGTAAACCAATGCGATTTTGCATCAGCTCACACTCCTCTGCTTCATTGATTATTTTAAAATTTTCTTTCAGCAATTTAAATGAAGAAAAGCACAAAGACAGAGTTTTCTTCAGCAGACTGAGTCCTTTCCTCATGTTCAATAAAATATTGTCATATATGGGCTGAGTGCTTTCATAAGTTTGCAGAAAATGCATACTTTTTTGACTGGGAAGACATTACCAATTTTCCTTGAAGATCACCATTATTATAATCATCATCATACTCATCAAATATAGGTGGATCAAAAAACCCTACATTTGGAGACAAATGTTGTTCATGAAAACCAATATCTTTTTTATCTCCTACTTCTTCAAAAACTGAGTATGAGTGATCTTGACAAAACTTTGAATATATAATATCCTAAAAGTCATTAGAAACAAATGAAGCTTCATGATCTTGAATATCAATAGTCGGAAGATTTGGGACAACAACTTGATTTTGAACAAGTGGAACTGTACTTTCTACAAACTCTTCTTTATAAATATCATCAAGAAAATTCATAGTATAATCAAACTTCTTCTCATAGTACCATTCCTCTTCTCCTTCCTAAACTTTCTTTAGAGCATCTTCCTTTTTTTGGTTTGTAGAGGAATGATAAACTTGAGCTCTATTTGGATTGACCACTACATTTAAGTTTATGAGATCGTAATTCTTTTGAAATTCAAACATAGCATTTTGATAACCCTTCTTATATTCTTCCGATTCTATCAACAAAATATCATTTTGTTCTTGAAAAAATCTGTCATGTTCTTCTTTAGTCACATACACTATTTGTCCATTTAGATCAAAATAATGAATCTAATCTTCAGATTGTTCAACAAAATCCTCAACAACATAATTGTCCTGGAATGGAGGTCTAATTTGTTGGTATCCTTGATTTATTTTCTCTCGTTGTCTTATTTGAGGAACACGAGGTATTCTAAAGTTTGGATTCCTTATTTGAGGCTCTTATCATTACCTAGTAAATTGAGAAGTTGAAGGATGATTTTCTTCTTTTTATTTCTTTCTCTCAGTTTCAAATTTGTGGTTAATCTTTCCAGACGCCATTAAATTCACTTCTACCTCTATAACATCATTCATCATACCAGCTAAAATGGGATACCTCCTCTCTCTTAACAGTAATGAAAAGTCACTATCAAAAGCATCCACATAATGAAGTTGAGTAGATCCAGGTAGAGATTGGACTTGATATGGGATGGAATTATACACTTTCATGAACCTAGCAGAAAAATCTTGTACTATTTCAAAAGGACCTCTTTTCAAACTGTTATACTATGTTATAAGCTGCAAAGGATTTTTCTTATCTTCCCATTTTCTAAGAAAATATTGTTCAAATCTTGAAAATTAGGAATACTTCCTGCTATAAGAGATTTAAACCATTTCTTAACTTTTCCGGAAAAACTTTGTGCAAAAAGTCTCATTTTAACATCTTCATGGTTGACTTTTTCTAAATCAATGAAATCATTAAATCTCTCTAAATGTTGTTGAGCTATGATATCTCCTTCTACACCATATGTGTTAATTCTTTTAGAATAATTTTGAGGAAAATCATGTAATTGGGAAGGGAGAATAAGAGGGGAAAACCTAACATCCATAACTTTGGTAGAAATCTGACTTGGAATTGAAACCTGGCTTAAAATTGAAACCTTTGGAGAATTGACACCAACTTTTGGAGAATTTACAATAGGAGCAGTAGGAATAAAATAATTAAATTTGTCTTTTTCAAATACTGTTTGACTTAAATCTGACTTTGATTTGGTTATGAAAAAAGATTGCTCAAATTTTATGTCATAAGAGACATCTTCAATACTTTTTACCCCATATTTTGGCAAGGAAGAAAATATTTCTAAGGAAATGGTACCTGATTCAGACTTCTTCTCACTTTTCCAAAGAATATTCTCTGGATAAAAAAAAACCTGTAGAGGATTCAGATCTAGATTCTTTCTTCTATGAATTTTTCTTGAAGCCGAGTTTTCCCAGTGGAGTCACCTTCTTGCATATGATCTTGAAAATGGAATCGCCAGGGTAAATTGTACATCCAAATTATGTATCTGAATCTTGATCTACCCTCAATAATCATATCTGAAACAATAATACATATCTCTCAGGGAAAATTTCACTTATGTTCCCCAAAAACAATGCCAAACTATTATCACTTAGTAAATTTCGTTGGCTATGAAAGGAAAATCTAGAGGTAACCACAAACCAACTTGCAGATTGGAAGATATCCCTTCCAATCTAGAGAGGGATCTTTCTATTATAACTCAATCAAGAACTATCTGGTTATCTAATAGGCACAAGGCTAGATCTTGTGTCAAATTCAAGATTTCAAAACTTAGCACTATCAATATCTTTGTCCTTCACTCATCTCAGTGTGGAAGGTCCCCATTTACTTCTAATTGGTGGGTCATGTAGCATCCATATACCCAAGTCAGTCCATGACACATATTGGGTTAAAACTCTCTTTCACTTCTTCGTCTGACCCATATTTAGATCTCAATAGGTTTCCAACAAAACCCTCTAAACCTGTCGGCCCTCCTAGTAAACCAGAAGGCAACACAACACACAAAATGCACTGTGTAGTCTCACCCAAGATAGCTCTATGGGTGACTACAATTCTCAAGTGCTTGCAGTATAGGAATACATGGGGATCTGGGAGTGTATTCTATCTTCTTCATGCATTAATATTTCTTATTCATTCAAGTATTCCTAAGATTCATTCATCTTTAGGCTCATGCATGCATTCTACCATACCTAGTTAATCATTCATTCATAAAATAACCATTAACATAAAGTAAACATTCAATAAACATCACATATAACACATGTTTTACCGTGGTTCACCTCCTCCTGGGATACACCCACAAAGATTTGGATTCTCTTCTCTTTTATTTAGTCAGCTACAAAATATGACATTGCGCGCATTACATCTTCCATCATACAATCATGAAGATGTTAAAGAACCTCTATGAGGTGGACTAGATCACACCAAGCTCCTCAGCCTATGACCTAACCCTCAAAATATGGCTTACTTGACTCTTCTATTACCTTATTACAATCATAATAATCACTGAACCGCAACCACCATGTTACAACCGTTGAACCCCTACCCTAGATCTCCTAGGTTATTATTTATACTATTTTACAGGCTTATAGACATTGCAATATTTATCAAAAACCCTAACCCTATGTTGGACACAGACCTAGTTAGTAGAAAAAGGCTATTTTTGGGAAGGGAAGCATGAGAGGAGGAAATAAAAACTGGAAGGAAAAGAAACACGTGAAAGGGAAGAATGCAAGGCACACATGTAAGGAATACCTAATGATGCTAGGGTTAGGGTTTTTGTAATGTATTTTAATGACTGATGAACCAAGAATATAAATAGGTAGTACTTAGAGGAGACCAGGGAAGAGAGATAAAAGAAAGAGAGGACAATATCAGATAATAGAAGGCAGAAAGTTGTAAGAACTATACAAGTCAGTAGCTGGGGATCTAGGGAAGAAATGAGTGACTCGATTCCAAGGGTTAGATTGCAGGCTGAGGAGCCTGGTGCGATCTAGTCAACATCATAGGGATCAAGGAGCCTGTTGAGGATAGTGAGATATAATATTGTAAACACGCGCGGTGTGACATATTACTGAATCATAATAGAGAGATTGAGAGACAGATCTTTGTGGACGCATCCCAGGAAGGGGTGAACCACGGTAACACCTGTGTTGTGTGGATGCATGTATGCGTATTTATTGTTGTGAAATAGTGAATGTTAGATGAATGAATTAACTATTTAGATCTGGTATTTCACATGCATGAATAGATTGACTGTTATAATAAGATGTTAGACTAGATCAATAAATATTACGAGATACAACCACAGATCTCCACTCATTCCCAGGTTGCAAACACTTGAGTATTGCAACCACCCATAGAGCTATCTCGGGTGAGACTGCACAATCCACCCTATGCATTGCGTGGCCTTCTAGTCTACCAGAGGGGGCGACAGTTTTAGAGGGATTTTGTTGGGAGATTATCAAATCTAAATTGGGTTCAATCTATGACAGTAAGGTAAGATCAAGATAACTGATAAAGAATCCTAAGTAGAAGAGTAGATAAAACCAACAAATGGTTATGTTTCTAGATGGTTGGAACATGATGGGATTGAGTATATGAGATTTGCGGAGGACGTGTCAAAAGAATGACAGACTGGACGACAAGACGTTGAGAGAATGAGAATCTAAAAGGGGATGTTGAGACCTTGGAATCCAATGAAGGTAGAGATAGAGATCTAGTTGAAAACAAAGGATCTGTAGTTTGTGTAGAAAGATAACATAAAACTGAAGTTGACACCGCGAAAATATCTGGACAAGTACGTATTCAACGACTTGCATGAAGTATTTTTCTATGATTTCTAACATGTATTGCAGGAGTGGATAAAAAGGTTGAAAGACAACCATTCCAAAAACCGGATTAGATAGCTAGAGTGGAATATTGTAGAGATCGCACAGTTACAACGAGTTGATAATAAGCTTACACGGACATTATATTTCTGGTTAGATAGCATTGTTGCATGATTTATCAAAGAATTTGCAGTAGATACAATTGATTTGAAAATAGAAGGCTGACTTGTTATGCTATGCAAGCACCCCTACTTCATTAAAATAAACTTTACAGGACCTTTCTTCATGTGTATAAATATGCAATATCAACTTATGTGTTAAGTTCATGCTTCTTCCTTTAAATGTTTATGTATGAGGAAATGTTCTTGTAAATGGTTAAATATGTACTTCAAATGAATACACAGTAACAATACTTTGTAGCAAATAAACCATCAAACGCACAACAAGAACAACATGATAAAGGAGTTCACCCCCCTACGGGCTACATCTCCTTGAGCCTCCATAATGGACTTGGCTCTCTGGGATTAATTAGTCAAAAGTTCTTTAAAAATATGTTGCTCAGCTCCAATGGAAAAACAAACTGTACCATTGATATCAAAACACATAAAAACCCCAAAAACGACTAATAGAACTTTGAAAACGGATCATGGCTCATCCAGGCATGACCTCTTCTACATGTGACCATAATCTTCCCTGAGATTCTCTTTGGAAAAAACACTTGTAAAAGTCCTCAAAAGACTCTGAAACCTGTCCCAATGTGTTTAGAGCATATCAATTATCCAAAAATGATTATTCATTCACAGAAAACAAACATAGGCTCACCAAACCATGTTCTCCATCAAAGAGGGCTTGAAGCTCCCTCGGGCTTCCTGAAACTTCAATGGTGAAAAAATTGCAGAAGAGGTCTTCAAATGGCCTTGAAAACATCACCAATGGATCTAGCACGTCCAAAAACCCCTAGCTGGGATTTTACGGCACCTCAATCGGCCAACAGATGAAGAAGTTAGGCCTCCTCCATTTTCCTCCTTCAACTTTGCTGGAATTAGCTCGCCAAAATGCACCTCTGTGGGCATGAACCAAGAACACGCTCCCAAAACATGTTATAACCTGGCACCGGATGCAACCGTGCCAACGGTGCAAACCATAGAACGGTTAGGGCGCCTCCAGCCCCCAACCGCCTCGGCACTGGGTCATATGGCCACGCGACCATAGGCTGGGCATAAAAGTCGTTTGACCGTTTGAAAACCATGCAAATGGATTGTAACTCCCGCGCTCCGATCCACGGGCATGTGGCATACCACATATAACCAAAGTTTTTAAAAACCCATGCCCACAATATAATACACCGGATATATATATTTCCCGCGCGTGTTTTTATTACAATGGCATATAATATAACCATAGGTTATAACCCCGCGCGAATTATATTAACACACAATGTATACTATTTGAAACCCCGCGCATGTTTTATAACACATAACTATATGTTATGGTTTGGAACTTTATGTTATGGGTCGGGGCTAAGCCCCGACCCACCCCCTTTCCATATATTACATTGTATTAACTTAAAACAAATAACCCCCGCATATATTTCAAGAAACATACAGTGGTCTAATGGTAGGCGGAGTATTGTAAAGACTTTGTGCTATGGGAGGTCCGGGGGTCAAACCCCGCGGCCTCCATTATTTTTACAAAGTAGATATAAGCCAATTAAATGAGGGACACATGGCGCCCAAGCATTGGGCCACGTGCCCTCTTCTCATTCGCTTCCAATACGACACGTGTCAACATGTTACTGGTCAACGAACATCCAAACAAAATGTGCCACATCATCATGATGGTACGGCCCTCCACGTGGCCGTACGGACTGTACGGATAGGTACAGTGAGCATCCCAAATTTTTACATGTTTGACTTGGCGGTCAGATCGCGATATCTCCTCCATACGGACTCCGTTTGAGAAAGTAAATATACCGCCGGAATCAGGAAGACGAGACGGACGCAATGGTACCATTTTCATCATATTCCGAGCACTTTGAAAATTGAGCAAATTTTTGCCCCCTAGTCCAGATTTTGATCACACCTTCCCACTGAAAAGCTTTTGGACCCACAAAAGCTTATCTACCTGATTTCAATTCATATCAAAATCTTTTCGATAATCACCTGAACACTTTGACATGCCGTGCACTGCAACTGGCTATGTCCTTCAACCACTACTCTCTGGCTGCTGCTGACCCACTGCTCTCTCTGTGCTTGGAATACTGCCAACCTTCCCATTGAGAATCAAGTTCCTCTTTTGAACTCTTTGGTGTCAACAAAATCATCTCTCCAATGGCTGCAAAAACTACCTGCGACATCTTGTCACAAGCCAAGAAAAACATCAATCTTGAAAACCAATTATACAAGACTGAAAATGATGCCAACAAAAACTTTTGTTCTTCAAACAAACTGTCGCATCTCATACTTTATCAAAGAACATGGCGTTTTCAAAATAAACTTTCAAGTCAATTAACACCATCAACTAAACACAAGTCGAACAACACGATCGACACAACATAGTCGTCAGAAAATCATCAACACTAGTCGAGACTCATTGAAACATCAACCTTCCCAAACTGACAAGTCGACAAACATGATACATAATCATGTAACAATCATGAATCACTCATGATGAACCATCACCAGGTTTGAAAAAACAAATGCATGTTCATGACTCTTCAACTCTCCTTCTCGTACAAACATAAGTACAACCCCCAAACATATGGGTACTTAAGAGTTGAATACAAAAAAATATAAATGGCTGCAACTTATCATGCTTCCCATAAATGCACACATAACGCGGAAAAGTGCATTTACAATCAGAAAAATGCAAGTGTTACTTGCTTAAGAAATCCAACCATTTCTTACCAAACCAACTGAACGGTGACTTTTTCTGCAGAACATCCTCCTCTTGTGAATCATCTTGACTCACATCAATGATGGAATCTCCACTTCCATTCTTTCCAATATTCTTATCCAACTGCTTCTGAGACTGTGGACGAATAGTTGGATGCAACGTCCAACATTGGTCAACAAGATGACCCCGCTTCTGACAATGAGTGCAAACCTTTTGCGTCCTCCTTTCTCGCTGTCTTTGCTTAGAAATTTTCCTGAAAGCGGCCAATATTTTCCAACACTTTGAAACATGATGGTTAAACAAACCATAATATGTACAAGGATTCCTTCATCCATTTTTACATATAAAGTTATTATGCTTAACATAATCAAATGAAACTAAACGATAAGCGGAATTATACCTGGAGCATTCACCTTTATCGCCTCTGTGAGGAGGTGAATCTGAAGAGTTACAAGCTCTCCTCTGCAAACCATCAAAAATGTTCTTGTCCTCATCACTGTCACAACTCTCACATTTGCATTCATCCTGAACACAAACCTTGCATGCTAAAGGGATTGAACTTTCAACAAAAGTTCCTGAACTTTCACCTTTAAAACCTTCTTGAGGAGGTGAACCTAAAACAAAACTTATGCTTCGAACTTTTCCCTTTGTCTCCTCGACTTTGGGATTTTATCCATTCAGTTGTTCATATCCAAGACCACAAAACCTGGGTCTTTCTTCAACGACAATAGGCTCAACAATGCCTTGTGCATGCTTACCCAAACCTTTACCTTCATAGCCCATTTTAAAAAATAACTTGGACCCTATTCCTCTTGTGTGACTCTCAAAACCACCAAAACATTCATCTTTAGAGGATTTAGAAGATAAAATAACACTGCATACCTTATGTTCATGCATGTACTTGGTAAGGGTCTCCTTTGCCTCATGGATTTGATTCTCCATCTCATGCAACCTTTGCAAAAGCTGGTCTTTCTCCTGCTTCATGGCCATCAACTGTTCTTCAAGAACAATGCGC
Organism: Picea engelmannii; assembly: GCA_009831015.1. NCBI lineage: Eukaryota > Viridiplantae > Streptophyta > Pinopsida > Pinales > Pinaceae > Picea > Picea engelmannii. Next base: position 220,505 of record ML802408.1, read on the forward strand.
TCATCGTTGTCTTCACACATCTTTTTCATCACATCTCTCAAAGTTAGAATCTCTTCTTTGTTAAAGACTGAAGATAATGAAATTGTATGAAAACTATTACTGCTTGAAGCTTCTGCCATCTTTGCAAGATTTCAGCTTCAACACAAAAACTTTGCACAAAAACCAATAGCTAAATCTCAAGCTATCAATGGCAAAAACATGAGCAAAACAAACTTATGCTCTGATACCACCTGATCTGAAAATAGAAGGTTGACTTGCTATGCTATGCAAGCACCCCTACTTCATTAAAATAAACTTTACAGGACCTTGCTTCATGTGTATAAATATGCAATATCAACTTATGTGTTAAGTTCATGCTTCTTCCTTTAAATGTTTATGTATGAGGAAATGTTCTTGTAAATGGTTAAATATGTACTTCAAATGAATACACATCAACAATACTTTGCAGCAAATAAACCATCAAATGCACAACAAGAACAACGTGATAAAGGAGTTCACCCCCCTACGGGCTACATCTCCTTGAGCCTCCATAATGGACTTGACTCTCTGGGATTAATTAGTCAAAATTTCTTTTACAAGATGCTTCTCAACTCCAATGGAAAAAAAAACTATACCATTGAGATCATAACACATAAAATCCCCAAAAACGACTAATAGAACTTTGCAAACGGATCATGGCTCATCCGGGCATGACCTCTTCTACATGTGACCATAAGCTTCCATGAGATTCTCTTTGGAAAAAACACCTGTAAAATTCCTCAAAATCCTCTGAAACCTGTCCCAATGTGTTCAGAGCATATCAATTAGACAAAAATGATTATTCATTCACAGAAAACAAACATAGTCTCACCAAACCATGTTCTCAATCAAAGAGGGCTTGAAGCTCCCTAGGGCTTCCTGAAACTTCAATGGTGAAAAACTTGTATAAGAAGTCTTCAAATGGCCTTGAAAACAGCACCAATGGATCCAACACGTCCAAAAACCCCTAGCTGGGCTTTTACGGCACCTCAATCGGCCAACAGATGAAGAAGTTAGGCCTCCTCCATTTTCCTCCAACTTTGCTGGAACTAGCTCGCCAAAATGCACCTCTGTGGGCATGAACCAAGAACACGCTCCCAAAACGCATTATAACCTGGCACCGGACGCAACCGTGCCAACAGTGCAAACCGTATAACGGTTAGGGTGCCTCCAGCCCCCAACCACCTCGACACTGGGTCATATGGCCATGCGACCATAGGCTGGGCATAAAAGTCGTTTGACCGTTTGAAAACCGTGCAAATGGATTGTAACTCCCGCACTCCGAGCCACGGGCATGTGGCATACCACATATAACCAAAGGTTTTAAAAACCCGTGCCCACAATATAATACACCGGATATATATATTTCCCGCACGCGTTTTTATTACAATGGCATATAATATAACCATAGGTTATAACCCCGCGCGAATTATATTAACACACAATGTATACTATTTGAAACCCCGCGCATGTTTTATAACACATAACTATATGTTATGTTTTGGAACTTTATGTTATGGGTCGGGGCTAAGCCTCGACCCACCACCTTTCCATATATTACATTGTATTAACTTAAAACAAATAACCCCCGCATATATTTCAAGAAACATACGATGGTCTAATGGTAGGCGGAGTATTGTAAAGACTTTGTGTTATGGGAGGTCCGGGGGTCGAACCCCGCGGCCTCCATTATTTTTACAAAGCAAATATAAGCCAATTAAATGAGGGACACGTGGCGCCCAAGCATTGGGCCACGTGCCCTCTTCTCATTCGCTTCCAATACGACACGTGTCAACATGTTACTGGTCAACGAACACCCAACCAAAATGCACCACATCATCATGATGGTACGACCCTCCATGTGGCCGTACGGACTGTACGGACAGGTACAGTGAGCATCCCAAATTTTTACCTGTTTGACTTGGCGGTCAGATCGCGATATCTCCTCCATACGGACTCCATTTGCGAAAGTAAATATACCGCCGGAATCAGAAGACGAGATGGACGCAATGGCACCATTTTCGTCGTATTCCAAGCACTTTGAAAATTGAGCAAATTTTTGCCCCCTGGTCCAGATTTTGATCAACAATGAAGTCTTACAGTGCGGTAGAACAAGAGTTATTGAAGGGACCTTGAGGTAGGTACATCATATTTTCATATACTTCTATTAAGATATTACTATATAACAAAGGTGTAATGACAATGGAGTCAGACAACGAAACTTCCCTGCATGCATGGGGGAGGGTGGAAGAACTGACAAGAGAAGAAGAAATGGAAGGAGAAAGGGATAAAGGAAAGAAGGAGGAGGCCTTGGAACCAATTATGATGGAATAATACCATATCAAGAGGATCATGGAAACAACTAGAAGAAAACGTAGTGGATTACCCTACCAATATAAGATGAACACCAAGAAGAGAGTCGTAGACGCGAGGGAGGGCTTGGCAAGTGATGAAGAAGAGGTAGAGGATCTCCGATATGTGGAGAAGATTGAGGAAATCCTGCGCATGACATATGAGATGAAGACGAGAGGTCCAAGAGTAGGAATAGAAGGAAGCACTCCTATCCATATCAATGTCAGTGTGGAACCCATAAACCCATGTGCGACTAATACACCAAGAAGAACACCACCATTTCAAATAAATTTTGGAATAAGGAATATAGCAGGAAGTACAACTACACAAGGAAAAACAACTGAGGATCCAGTTCATGAAGCATTAGTCAAGTATCTACACCTAGCGGAGGTAGTAGTTCAACATTCAGGATGGCAAGACATGATCCCACCATTAGGTTACCAGAATTCAAAGGAGAGGCGTTAGAGGACCCTGAGAAGCATTTGTTCATTTGTGAAAATATCTAGGAAGAGAAACAGATCACAGACGAGGACACTAAACTTGCACAGTTATATATGACGCTAAGAGATCACCCACTGGATTGGTACATGAGTTTAGTTGCAAACAGTCCGCTAGGGACAACTAGAACGATTGGAGATATCAAAAAGTTGTTGATAAATGAATTGCAGAAGCCTAGTTCAAAGGACCAATACATGAATGAGATGATAGAGATGATATAGAAACCAGGACAATTTGTATGGGATATTGACCAGAGATTCAAATGATTGAAGGGAAAGATAAAGTATGTCATGACATATATGCATCATAGGCATTTGTTCATCAATTCATTGCCACCACACTTGAAATACCCTTTGTGCAACATAAGTTTCAGACACAAGCAGAGGCTTTGCATGAAACCCTACAATTGGAAGAGAACCAATATCATAGGACATATCCAACCATAGAGTATTTGGAGGAGGATCTGAAGAACTTAACATTCCAGCTAAACCAGAACAAAGGTAAGGACACAAGAGAAGTCATTTGGTGTACCACATGTAGGACAAAAGGACACCATAAGAACAAGTGTCCATCATTCACGTAGTACATGGCATCAAGAATGCCAAACTCGTTGCCAACAGGAGGAATATGGTGTGAGATATATAATAAATAGGGGAATGATCCATATCACTTCCCAATGATGCATAAGTACCAAAAAATACCTAAGAGTTCATGTTTTAACTTTTCCAAGTTAGTAGGACATGATTACAAAGATTGCAGGACCATGGACCTCATGAGGGAAATAAAATCATATGCTTACAGGGTGCAGGAAAAAATGATGACCAGGAAAACTGCACCATAGTTTAACCAAGTACCAACCTTGTATAACACTGCACAACAACAATATAACACTGTGCCACCACAGTACAATACCACACAACCACACTATAATCCTTCGCAGTATAACCATGTTCCTCAGTATAATACACCACGAGGAGATCACGCTGGATACTGAAGTGGAGGAAGAGGAATAAGAGGCTCTAGAAGAGGCAGAGGACCAATGGTATGCCACAACTGTCATAAACTAGTACACTATGCAAGAGAATGTCCACTTCCACTTGTGATGTGTATGTATTTTCGTGCATCAGATCACGACACGAAAGAATGTCCTACACTATTGGGAAACATCCAAGAAAAGAGAAATCAGAACAATCAAAATGTTCAGTGTATTTTAGTGGAAGCAAGGGATGAAGGAAGAAACATCAACATAATTACATAGGGAGGAGCTAAGACAGGAAACGATGCAGTAAGAAAAGATCCAACACAACTCCAATGGTTGAAGAAGAATGTCGAACCAAAGAGGAAGTTTGATGCACATAAAGAAAAGGATATATTCAAGAAGGTCAAACAAGAATTCGCGAATCCAGACATTGCATCGACATAAACTCCCCAGCATAGTAAATAAGTACCATCATACTATATTCCATCATTTCTCGATCACACCAAATAAGCACAACCCTTGGGACGAGTAAGTACGATTAAGGGTTTTTTGCAATCTTGTGTTAAACTACTAAGTGATCCATCCTTTGTTAAAGTATTACAAAATATGCTAGAAAGATGTAGCATAGAGGGAGAATGAAAGCTAGAATAGAAAACAGTTAATCATCTGCACACAAGGAGGAGAACAAGCAGAGAATTTAGACTGAACGCTAACATTGGAGATTTCAAAAGGGGAGATATTATACTGGATTTAGGATCCGAAGTAAATGTGCTACCCAAGAAGACATGTCAATGTATGGGAGAATCCACATTAGGCTATTCACCTGTTCAGCTGAAGCTAGAAAACCAACACAAATTTCTACCAATTGGAAGGCTAAAAGGGGTGACAATAGATATGGATGGAGTGCACACCAAAGACGATTTCAAAGTAATAGAGATAGTGGATGGCACAACACCTTATCCGAAATTGCTTGGCTTGGATTGGGCATTCGAAAATCAGGCCATAATCAACTTAAAGACGAGGAAGATGACATTTGATTCAGGGGAATACAGAGTCATTACACCATTGGATCCATCAGAAGGGGAAAGGTTTGTAGAACCTACTTGATTAGACCTGGAGGAAATTAACCAGTTGTATAGAACAACCATGTGAGAAGAATATTATGTGAACCCAACTGCATATGGGGTACTCAATTGGAGAAGCATCACCTCATGTGCATCATACTCAGATACGAGCTTAGATAATTGGTAGAAAAGGTTACACAAAGTCTCCAAAAGAAGATGCACAAGAATAGACCGCACAGTAAGATGGGTAGGTACGGAGATAAGGGAACCTCCCAGCTTCCATGGGGTGAATGAATTAGAAGAGTTCTTAACATGATACAAAAATGAAGTGTTAGAAAATCAAGGCTCTTATCCCTATATATAGAACTCAAGAAAACACCTACAATATGGTGGGGTGTGCACAAAGAAACAGTCAAAGATTGGTACTAATGTAAGCGGTTACTACGCATTAGGTTTGGTGCAGAACAGGGAAGCAACCAACTGCAGAAATATGATGGACAAGGGGCACCAACAAAACACTTGGAGAAGTGCAAAACACTATGGAGGATGACACCACTAGAGGAATGGCCTCATCATTTTGTTCACACATTAGAATGGATTCCAGCGAACTGGTATACAGAGCAGGAATTGCGTAGAGGAACTACAAACTAAACAATATTACAACAAAAATTTACAGTCACTTTCTCATTGGAGCATGAGAACCCCAACATAGAATCAACACTTAAAAAAATTAGGGGGGTGATATTCATTAAAGAACCAGAAGTTGAACTCATGACAGAAGAACAACACTGGAACAAACGGACAATAAAAGAACTATTTTCATGCTACCATGTGCAGGAAGAAGCACCATATGAACATGACCTGTGAAACATTCATATTACAGAAGCTGAAGGTGAAAGAGAATTGGAAGGTCCACCTATGGAATCAAAAGTATTTTCTATGCTGATCAAGGTGAATAAAGTTAACATTGGGATAGTTGAGAATCCCAAAATGGCCAGCATTGGAGACTACTGGGATGAGCAAATAGTGGAAAGCCTAACATAGTTACTACGCGAGTACAGTGATATGTTCCCAAAAATGTTCACATAAATGAAAATAACAACAATAGAGCTAGGTGAAATGAAGATACCTCTCAAATCTAAGGCATGACCGATTAGACAACCGCCATATAGACTAAACCCCATAGATAAGCAGAAATTCAAAGCCAAAATTGATAGGATGTTGGAGGCTAGAATCATAGAACCTATAGAGGAATTTGAATGGGTAAGCCCTATGCTATTTCAGGAGAAAAAATAGGGAGGGATAAGGATATGTTTCAACCTAGGGAATTTTAATGATGCATGCCTACATGACCCGTTCCCTACTCCTTTCACATATGAGGTATTGGAGAATGTAGGAGGACATGAGGCTTATTCATTCACTAAAAAATTCTCAAGATACCATCAGGTCAAGATAGCTCCATAAGACAGTTAAAAGACCACTTTTTCCATATAATGGGGATCCTACCAATACACATTCATTTTGTTTGGACTAAAGAATGCACCAACAATATTTTCCAGAGTAGTCATAATTGCATTCAAAGAATTCATCCACCAGTTTCTAGAGGTATATCTGGATGATTGGACAGTCTATAGTCTATTGAAATACATTTAGGGGTGTTGACATTGATGTTAAAAAGATGCAGGTAGTGTCATATATCGTTAAACATGAAGAATTTCATCTTCGGAACACCCTTTGGGATACTATTGGGCCATATAGTATGCAAACAAGGATCGCTAGTAGATCTTGTCAAGATTGAAGTAATTGTTAATTTACCACCACCAAAATTAGTATGTCAGTTAAGAGAAACATTGGGAAACACAAGATACTATAGGAAATTTATAAAAGGGTATGAGAAGATCACTGTACCAATGGATAAATTGTTAAGAAAAGACAACAAGTTTCAGTGGAATGAGGACTGTAAATGAGGATTGGACACCCTGAAAGAGAACATGGTAACCGCATCAATACTATTATTCCCAGACCGAGAAAAGACATTCCACGTGCATGTAGATGCATCAACCATAAAACTTGGAGCTATTCTGGCACAACCAGGAGTAGGAGAATTGGACCATCCTATAGCATTTTCTAGCAGAAAACTGTCAGAATCAGAGCATAATTACAACACCAAAGAGAGATAAGGCTTAGCTATTTTATATGCACTTCAGAAGTTTAGGCATCACTTATTGGGAAAACATTTCAAGATGTTTACAAACCATTCAACTCTCAAATACCTCATCAACAAGACGGTGTTGGGGGGGAGAATTTGTAGATGGTTATTGTTGTTCTAGGAATTTGACTTCAAAGTGATAGTCAAACCAGGGAAGTTGAATGTAGGACCTAATCACCTGTCAAGGATCACTAATGGAGAGGAACCTACGAATCTAGAAGATAAATTTCCCGATGCACAATTATTTTTATTCCAAGTAGCTGATGAATATTTTGCAGACATCATTCAATACTTGAGTACAAAGACAGTGCCACAAGAATTCAACACTGCCCAGAAGAAAAATATGGTAGTTAGGGCTGCAGACTATCAATTGATTGCATGACACTTATACAATATGGGTGCATACATCATCTTGAGAAGATGTGTACTAGAACATGAAAGACCTAGGATTTTAGTAGAATCCCATGAGGGAATATCAGGAGGAAATTATGCAGGAAAAGCTACCATGCATAAGGTATTGCGCACAAGACTATGGTGGCTGACTACTCACAGAGACTCAAAGGACTACTTCCATAGATGTGATGTATGTCAGAGGGTTGGTAAACCGAATAGATGGGACAAGATGCCCCTGAGACCACAAGTAAACTTGTAATTATTTGACAAATGGGAAATAGATTTTGTGGGACCAGTTAACCCACCAACAAAAAGGTTAGGAGCAAGGTATATTATTATTGCGAAAAAGTACTTAACAAGATGGGCAGAAGCAACACCAGTAAAATATTGCAGCACAGAGACAAGATCACATATCTTGTTTGAGCAGGTGATCACTAGATTTGGTTGCCCAAGGATTTTGATGAGTGACCAAATAACTCACTTCATTAACAACACTATTAAGGTGATGACTTAGGAGTTTGAAGTTTATAATCAAAAGAGTACACCATACCATCCTCAAGCCAATGGAACAGTGGAAGCCTTTAATAAGATCCTCGAAAATGCATTGACAAATATATGCAATGTTAATAGGGACAATTGGGACTTGAAGATACCAACAGTACCGTGGGCATACAATACCACGTGAAAACAATTGATAGGGAAGACACCATTCATATTGGTGTATGGACAAGAAACAGTGGTGCCACTAGAGTTTCTGGTACGTAGTCTGCATGTAGCAACAATTACAAACATGACAGATTGAGGCACAGTACAAGAAAGACCAAGTCAGATTATGATCATGGAAGAAGATAGGATCCTAGCAGGGTTTCACCAAGAAGTATAGAAAGCAAGGGAAAAATATTGGCATGATAAACATATCAAGAGGAAAAATTTCAAGGAGGGAGACCTAGCCTTGGTGTACAACAGTGAATCTCTTTGACACCCAAGAAAACTCAGAATGCATTGGTTGGGACCATATGAAGTAAATACTATCATAGATGGGGGAGTTTTACAGTTGAAGGACTTGGGAGGAACATAACTCAGAGGAATAATCAATAGGATTTGAATGAAGCCATATAGGGACAATCGACCTCCTAACACGTAAAAAAAAAAAAGGATTGCGCGCAATAACATAAGGGTTACCGTGCCAGACATCAAAAGACAACAACCAATGAAAGGAGACATAGCACGAAGAAAATAAAACATCCGCACGCCCTGGCCAAACAACATAGCTCTCACTCATAAACGTTAGCGCACCTGAGAAAGGACCAACGGTCAGAAAAATGAGGAAATTTCAGAAATGGTGGGTATGGAAAATCAACACCAACTGACGACGTCTATCAAAATTGAATGTCAAGAACGATTGATGGGATGAAACTTTAATCATGCCAACTGGAGAATTCAAGGGAATTCAATGGTAGGTACGTAGAAAGTGCCAATTCATTCAAAACATAACTTGGGTAACATCTCCGAGAAGTTTCACATGATCCCTATATAAGGCAAGCACGCGGGTATCAGAAGGGTTATTTTGAAATTGAGTAAAGCACAAAGTGAAAAAATATATGGATCAAAGAGAAAGTTTGCAGGAGTTAGGGAACAAAATAAGCTCAACAGAGACCATGTTTACCACCATGATACCACCCAATCTAAGAGCGTTGAGCCAGGCATACTGTAACATCCCCAACCACCCATAGGCCGGGGGACGCTACCTGCAAGTCCATCCTCATAATTATTTTCATGCTGATACCTTCTTTATATATTAAGGATGCATAAGATAACAAATTTAACAACATGCACAAAAATATCCAACAAGCACGCATAATCCAAAGATTATATTAAACGATAATCAAATATACACAATGAAAATAAATTCATATACATGTAAATGATAATTAAATTACACAGTGGAATACATTCATACACAGATAATAATATCACGGTAGAGAGCACTTATCTTTATGAAAGATGAAACTGACTGGCTATAGACCAAGGACATTCCACCCAACCGTAGACACCACTACTCCAAATCTCAACAAAAGTGTCACCCCTGAGCCAGGGATATGAATCCACAAGGACGGTTCCAGAGTGTAATTGGGTTCCCAAACTAGTCATCTCTTAGGATCTCACAGGTTTCTTGACACCCACAACAATCCGAGTACCCAACTCTCTTCTACCTAGCCTGTACCGCCCCAAGAGACTAGACCTCCACCCTTCTCTACCACACAGTCCCTCAGGAAGTCCTTCTCCTTTATTTTTAGGGCCTCTAACACAAATGGTCTAGAATCTTAATGTTGGGACTCTCAAGACTCGAAGTTGTGAGAAAAAAAGGGCACAAGCCAATGCATTTCAGACATGCAGGCCCTAGGTCACGACTGGATAACACCAACGTCGAGTACAACCAACTATCTCATGAATAATTCTTCATCAAATCTATTTCCTTTGCCAAGCTAATATGCCGATGAGGATGGGTCGATGAATGGGTCAGGGGGTGAATGGGAGTGCATGCCTGCAAGTGCGTGCATGGGAGTGCATGAGGGAAGAATGAGTGTGTGAATGGGAAATCAACGAACAACTCATCAGTCGAACCCCCCATCAGACCAGAGGTAGTTTTAAGTAACCTCGTGGGGAAACAAGAACCTCCTAGCCTTCCCCAAGAAGCTCACGTAACCGATCCCCTCCCTTAGACAAAAAGGGTAATTAAAAAATAGGAATAAGAACTTAGTCCCTCAAGCTCCCTCTCGTGTGTAATCATAGCCCCCTATAACTCTAGTTCTTGTCCGTCTAGCAACCAACGATGTGTTTATCATTAATAGTGATAAAAAAATTACATTTCTGGGGCATAATGGCCCTTTAATAATTGTTTGGGCACTCAGGCCTCTCAACATTGTAACAATACATTATTTAAGGAACATAATTATGCATAAGGAACATCAATACCAAATTCCTCAGTTCTCCGCAACTAGGAACATAGATTCTATTCTTATGCATGAGTAATCCATCTTCCTTTATCTCATACTCCTTTATTTTCTGCTGTACATTTTGGTTCCAACCTCTGACCATATCGTGGATTCTTCTTTTGTTTCCAGTGGCTAACTGAACCAAACTTGATTTTCCAGGTTTACTTTTATCCAAATGTAATCTATCCATTATCTTAGGATCAATGTAACAACGACTTTCTCCTGAATCAATCAAAATAGCAACAGACTGATTTATGATCTTACCTTCCACCTTGATCATATTGGACTGGTACTTTGCTTGTCGATCATTTAAATATGCATAGATTCTTCCCATATCTTTGGCTGTTGTAGCCTCTTGGATGTTGTGCACCATCTTCACTCTATCCTTTCTTTGTGGTAAATCCTTGTACATGTGATCTTCCTTGCATCCCCAACATTGATTGGTGGTCTTCCCTTTTTTCCCAAGGAATCTTTCTTCTTGAAATCTCCCTTAGCTTATTGATCTTGCTGATTTCTAATAGGCTCATTCCTATTAAAGGGAGGTTTGAATCCTTTCCTCCTCTGATTGGACTTCGCATTCTTCTTGTCCTTCCAATATTTCTGTAGGGATTCTCTTCCCTAGCCTTACTCATACAGGTATTTAGCCTTCCTGATGGCCTCCATCAAGGTCTTGGGTTCATCCTACTTGATCTTTTCCTTATAAAAGGCTGGAAATACACTTAGAAATATCTGTATTTTCACTTTCTCATCACCAATGAACCTGACATACTTTAACAATCCCAAGAACTTCTTCTCATATTCTGCCATAGTCATGCTTCCCAACCTGAGTTCAAAGAACTCTTGCATTTTCTTGTCATAGAAATTCTCTAAGAGGTACTCCTTCTTGAACTGCTTCCAAGTGATCCTACTTTCATTAACATGCTCCACTTGCTTCAGTTGGTCCCACCATATTGTAGATTTTCCATGTAAGTGGTAGGTGGAAATCCTGGCTTCCAGGTTGGATGATAGTTATGCAACTGAAAATATCTCCTGAGACCAAGAAACCACGCTTCAACATCATATTCCCTTTCTCTTTAACCCTCAAAGGAAGGTGGCTTGAGCTTCCCTAGTTCTCCTTGCAAACAATCAACCTATTTTTTCCTTCTCTGGTGTGTGACAAGAGACACCTTTGGATTGCTTACAGGATAATTTGTTGCATACAAATTTATTTCTGAGTAAGGAGGTGAGTGGTGTCCATGAGCTATGCTAGCACTTCTGGAATAACCAACTCTTCCACGATCATTTCTCCTTTCATGACACCTACCTTCTTCCTCTTGTATTGAGTTCGATCCCTTATTTGTTTTCCTATGAAACTGATTCAAGCTATGCAACACTCAATCCTGTATCTAACTTTTATCTCTCATTAGTATCTCGTTGTTTTCTTTTTATCTCTGCACTTCCATATTTACAATTCTTACCGTTTCTATGTTAATGTTATACTTTTCCCTTGCGTCCATTGGACTTTGTCTCTGCATTACCAACTCTGGTATTCTAGCCTTCGACCTCCTTTTCATGACTGGAGGATCCCTCGCCTTCTTCTATTTCCTCAATACGCATCCTGAACTGAGGTGCTTAAGACTCTTAATTCTATAAAATGTGCAAGCAACCATTTTGTTAGAATTATGCGTATGATAGACAAAATTGCCAAACCATGCTAAAAGTTTGTTTTTTTTGTTTTTTTTGTTTATGGAGATCATATCCCCATTCTCCAAAAATAACAGTGTCTTGCTATCCTTGGCTGACACAGATTTTCACCCTACGCAGACGCTTCCTTCGAACCACCTCCCAGGTGACCACGACTAGAAACCGCGGCTAAATCCTTCCTCGACACTTTTCAGTCTTGAGGACAACCAATTTTGCCCTTAGCCCTCCTTTCCTCGACTCTCAAACTTCATATGACCAAGGCCATGACCCTACGCTTAGCTGAAAAAGAGCTTGCCCAGAGCTTCGTGACTTCAAGAATTTCAACCAGGACCAGATCAATGGTGCTCGTCCTCTTTCACGATCAATGATCGAGATCCACTTAGGGACTCCATGCTTTAGAAGTCTCAACTTCCCTCGTTTGTCTCCTCTTGAAACGCTTGTACCCGGAGTTCATGATATGACAATGCGTGTCCTCCCACAAATCAACGACTATGAATTTCTTCAGCTCTTCGGGCTTCGAAAGTTTTAAACTTCCCTCTTTCACTTTCTCCCAGAGTGCTTCCACCTGAAGTCGACGATCCTTCGATGCGTGTCTTCTGGAATCGACGATCGATATATACTCCGGCCTTCGGGCCTTTGAGATTTTTTGATCCAACACAACCCATTACATATTTTCCCCTCCAGAGTTCCCAGTCTTTGGATAGCATGATCTTTTGCCATGTGGCGAAATGATGGAAGCGGACATGTGGCCCAATCAGGCGGGTGACACATGTCATGTTCTAATTAACTTTTCAATATTCCAAAAGCTAAAATCTTACTGACACATGGCACACATCGCATGTGTCCAAGTCATCCCAGGTGACGTCTGCAAGCCATGTCACTTCGGGGATTCCAGGGTCCACATCACCTCCAGGTGATGTCATCGTGCCCCACCACTTCGGCTCTTCAGGCTTCGGGGCTTCGAGAGTTTTCAAACTAACACACTTCCAATTCTCCTGAACTCCGACTTCCTGAACTGACCAATCTGTCGCCATGTGTCCTCCTGGATCAGATGACCAATATTCACTTCGGGTCTTCACCCGAAGTTCATAACCCCTTGGAAAAACCGTGGTTTGGATTGCGAGACTGCCTTGGGAAATTATCTCCCATGCAACTCAGTTCCCCGCAATGCTTGCTGACCGTTGATCTCTCTCTCCAATGGGATCTGATGGTCGTGACCTTAGCCCTTGATTTGTTTTCATCAGATGACCCTTGTTTGCCTATCCTCTGATCCAACGATCCCAGATCTCTCCTTATCCTACAGTGGCGATCGTTCCCGAATTGAAAAGGACGGTCACGATCCTTTGAACCCTTACAGAGGATCTATGATGTTCTATCTCTTGTGTAGCTTCTACAATGCCATTCCTGCTGATATTTTCAATTTCACGATCAGAGTTCGATCTCGACCACGAGACTCTGACCAATAGACCGTGCCCATACCGGCCCGATGCTTCAACCAGAAGCTCTGATACCAATGTGTAACATCCCCAGCCACCCACAGGTCAGGGGACACTACCTGCAAGCCCACCCTCAGACTTATTTTCATGCTGATACCTTATTTATATATTAAAGATGCATAAGATAACAGATTTAGCAACATGCACAACAATATCCAGCAAGCATTCATAATCTAAAGATTATATTAAACGATAATCAAATATACACAACAGAAATACATTCATATACATGTAAATGATAATTAAATTACACAATGAAATGCATTCATACAAAGATAATAATATCACGACAGAGAGCACTTATCTTTATGAAATATGACACCGACTGGATTCACACCAAGGACATTCCACTGAACCATAGACACCACTGCTCCAAATCTCAATAGCAATGTCACCCCTGAGCCAAGGCTATGAATACACAAGGACTGTTCTAGAGTGTAATTGGGTTCCAAAACCAGTTAGCTCTCAGGCTCTCACAGGTTTCCTGACACCCATAACAATCCAAGTACCCAAATCTCTTCTACCCATCCTGTACCGCCCCAAGAGATCAGACCTCCACCCTTCTCTGCCACGCAGTCCCTCATGCAGTCCTTCTCTTTTATTTTCAGGTCCTCCAACACAACTGGTCTATGATTTCAATGCTGGGAGTCTGAGGACTTGCAGTTGTGAGAAAAATAGGGCACATGCCAATGCATTTTAGACATGCAGGTCCTAGGTCACAACTGTATCACACCAACGACGACTACAACCAACTATCCCATGGCTAATTCTTTAGCAACTCCATTTCCTTTTCCAGGCCAAGATGCAGGTGAGGATGGTTCGATGAATGGTTCAAGGGGTGAATGGGAGAGCGTTCCTGGGAGTGCGTGCTTGGGAGTGCATGAGGGAAAAATGAGTGAGTGAACGGGAAATCAACGAACAAGTCATTAGTCGAACCCCCCCATCGGACCAGAGGAGGGTTTAAGTAACCTCATGGGGAAATAAGAACCTCTTGGCCTTCCCCAAGAAGCTCATGTAACCAATCCCCTCCCTTAGACAAAAAGGTTAATTAAAAAATAGGAATAATCACTTAGTCCCTCAAGCTCCCTCTCTTGTGGAATCATAGCCCCCTATAACTCTAGTCCTTGTCTGTCAGCCAACGATGTGTTTATCATTAATAATGATCAAAACATTACATTTCTGGGGCATACTAACCCTTTAATAATTGTTTGGGCACTCAGGCCTCTCAACATTGTAACAATACATTATTTAAAATGGGGGTTCGAAACCTGGGGTGTTACACTTGCATACGACCTTGAAGAAAACTTAGAGCACCTCAATAGCCATAGGTAAATGAACAAGAACCACCATGGACTATGAAATTCGTCAACTTGGACAAAATCCCTTCGCCCAATATGGAACCAGTGAGCCCCACACTAGTGGTGGAGGAAACCCCATAAACAACAATCGTGGACATGGATATTGATATGTCGGAAATGGGACAGAGCCAGTAGGCCAGGGACACATGCAATCCTTCACACCCTGAAAAACCTGAAGAATCATTGAGGGTTAATGGGAAGGTCCCAAACCAGACATAAGTGACTTCGCCAGAAAGGTCACAGACAATAATGTTAGAGCAGGAACAAGAGGGCATACTAGAAAATGTCACTGACCGAGCAGAGGCATATACAAAGGAGAGAACAATGGAGTTTGGAACCTTGAGTCAACCACCACAACGGAAGGGCAAGAAGCCATAATCAATATCACTGCACATGCAGGCTACAACAACCATAGTCTTACCACGCATTCGGGAAGGGGTGCATATCGCGGCCAACCTATTAGGCTGCATGGAAAAACTACGATACTCAGATCATGATGTGACCGACATGGAAAAGTTTCCAGAGTTTTCAAAGAAAGTTTACTTGGATATCATCAATATAGGACCCTTCAACGAACCAATTGTCCAACCAAAAGAGTGGGAAGTCAGACTGGCCAACACCGATATTCTAAGCCTGTTGGATATCCCACACATTGGAAGGGGTTATGACGTAAACAACTACGTCAAGAAGCTTATGGAAGTTAACCATGAAGGATACCTATGGGTGAAAGATCCTATCTCGATAGATGTAGAGATCATTGCGTATATTGCAGGGATTTCATATCTGGGGGAGAGCCCTGCATAGTTCCTCGATGACAAAACAAAGGAGAAGTCGTTGGCAGAGGAAATGAAGAAGACATATGGCATAGAAAGAGGGTCGTGCATAATCATCATTAAGCACATCAGTTATGCAACAACTAGGTTGGCCACAAAAATCATGGCATGCAAGTTTCTTAGGAAGTGATTCAAGGAGGAAATCCCTGCTCGGGTTGTCACAGCTGCAGCACAATTTTCCGAGGGAACTATAGTTAGCTGGGGGCCGTACTTGTTAAATCTGTTCCTTGAAGACTGCAAGGACGCGTAGGACCGGGGGACAAAGTTTCACTACTATTGGATACTCATCTTGATCGCCTTGGTTGGATGGAGGGAGCCTAAATATGCATACTTTTGTGAGCAATCCACTTGTTACCACGCAACACGATACCTATCATTGGGGAGCACTTTAGACCCCTAAAACAAAAGTGAAAATGACAACATGTTTGCAGGGTATTACAATGACCTTCAGGAAAGCATTGCCAACAATTGTTGGGTTGCGCCAAAAGTGGTCGTGCAATATCAAGGCATAGCCAACTTTAAAGTGACCAGGCATG
>ML802409.1:0-10501 GCA_009831015.1 Picea engelmannii
GGTACTACATCCAACAAAACTTGATCAATAAATTTTGCACTTACAACAAATTTAATATTACACTATTTCATTACCTTGATCTTTTCATCCTTGTTTACCTAAACTAATGGATATGGGATAGAATGATCACGAACCTCCAATCCAATCTTGCTGACCAGATCCATTGATATGATATTATCATGTGAACCAAAGTCTAACAT
The DNA here is from genome assembly GCA_009831015.1 of Picea engelmannii. Classification (NCBI taxonomy): domain Eukaryota; kingdom Viridiplantae; phylum Streptophyta; class Pinopsida; order Pinales; family Pinaceae; genus Picea; species Picea engelmannii. Next base: position 201 of record ML802409.1, read on the forward strand.
AACATCTATCTTGGTTTTCTTGACCTGGATCTTGATATGGAAGAGTTTGGTCATATCCTTCTCTTCCCAGAGATGAAGGCTAGTCAGATTCACCTCCTTCTACATTGATGTGAATACAATATTCTCATCCACATCATAGTTTCTTTTGACTTGATTGCTCAAATCCATGGCGATAAGATTCTTTTTCTTTGTATTCTTCTTGCAGTTCTTCGGTTTCACCTCTAGATGTAGTTTCCAACACCTTTCCTCAATGCCAACATCAATATTGAAATGGTTACATTGGTTGATGGGATCCTTGCACTTATGTGTAGTGACTTTCGTATTATTATCCTCCCCCACTTTCCACTTATTTTTCCCTTCCTTGGAAGTTTCCCGGTGCTCTTTTTGCTTGGAACTGCTTGTTTTTCCTTTCTTATGGCCTATGTTTTCTAGATACTATGCCTATACAGATGCCTCATCCACTGTACTTGGCTTGAAAATAATCACTTTCTTTTGTTGATGACTATTTATACCCCCAAGATAATTGAGGATTACATCTTGGTTCTTGGGAGAGATACCCATCATGATGGCCATCTTTCTGAACTTGGTGGTGCACTCTTATACACTCTGCCCTTGCCTTTGCTTGAAGTAATGCCAAGAGATCCATTGGTCCTCTACATACTCAATATGATAGAACTGGGACTTAATGAGGGTTTTGAAATCCTCCCACTTAGTTACTGGCGGATCACCCTCCAACCTAAGTGTCTTTGTGTGACATTCCCATAGGTTAAAGCATGACCCTCTAATTTAAGTTTGGAAAATGATATATTTTTCTCCTCGTCTATATGGTGAATGTTGAAATAAACTTATAGTTGTTGCAACCAATGATTCAATTTTAATGCATTGATCTCACCTTGGTATGGATTTATGTCCACTTTTTATTCCATCTTGAATAGGGACTATGAATGGTTAATGCCAGTCGATTTGGGATGATATTTCTCAGGCTCTTTCCTTGACACCTTTTCTAGGTCTTCATTATCTCCTGATTTCCCTTTTGATCCAATATTAGAGTTAGAGACTACAACCTCTCATTATGGTCTGATATTGATTTCTAGAGCCTCCATGAGGAGGGACATATTGTGAGATATGTCAATGACTTTCTCTTCCAGATCAAAAATATCTCCTCTACTGGATCTCGAGGGTTTTTATGAACAAACACGTTGGCCATGGCTAGGGTTATGTTACTTTATTCTTAAACCGATTCCTGGATCCTTGAAAATTTCCATAAATACCCCAAAGAAACCTCACTCTGATACCAATATGATCTGTAAACTTCCATGGATATTCCACTTGAACAATTCATCATAACATATCTTACAATATTATTAAATATTAGATTTACATAGTTTGTTTCCTTAGATCCCAGATTTATGATCTCTAGCTTATGGATTGAATTTAAGAAATAATTGAAATATAAAAATGAAAGAATCGGAAAAAAATACACACCATCCACAAAAATGAACACAATATTTGACCCGGGAAACCCAAAATGGGAGAAAATCTATCTAGAAGGCGAGGTGTGTGCTTTGCTCTCTTTGCTTCAGTTATAAAATGGACATACAAAGGAATGTGAACTCACTATGGACTTACATTTTGGCACTGTGGCTTGAACGACTTCTAAAAAATCCTCGTCTTCCTCTATTATGCTCACAAAATACCACTCTTATATGTTTTTCTTAGCTATGGAACAAGATACAATGCAAAACAATGGAAAGCCTTCTCCTCCTGGTGGATCGGTATACAACATTGCTCGATAGCCATCTATGGGTAAGGCTTTGACTTCCTCAAACCTCAATTGTGATAAGGTTTTGGGCCTTCTACAATCTTCTTGAAACCTCACACGTGGATAGCCCCATATGCATGAGTAATGGGGGATGACATGGCATCCTCTCATACCATGGTGGTCAACAAGGTAGGTCAAATTGCAGGAGGCATAAATTTCGCATACAAACTCCAATTGAAGTGATTCTTACACCATTGGAAATGTATCAGTGTGTAGAATATAGAATATTTCTCTAGAGTAGGTTTGGACCCAAAAATAATTTTGTTTGATTTCTAAACTAGCTCTAGAATAGTTTAGGTGGGTTTTTTGGACCCAATTTTCCAAATTGGGACCTGTTTCTAAAATGGCTCTGCAAGTTGATTCCTATAATTTTTTCCACTCTACAAGCATCAAGATAGATGAAAAATAATATAATGATCCAATCTAGATCATATCTAACTATCAAGTTTACTCTTGTTACTTCATTGACCAACTTAGGAAGGCTCTCACATGAGATGGTCCCTATGGGTGGAAGTAAAACCACTCCTATGGAGATATTTCCCCAAGTGAATTCATAGAAAGATAAGTATTATGTCTTAAATATTTTAATGTGTATAATTAACTTGTTGATTTTTGTTGTGTGTGAAGATTCATTTTTCTAAATGGGTAAAATTCTGAGTGAGACATTAAGGGATATTGGAAAGAAAATTATTTCTAGATTTGAGGTTATTACAACCATTTGTTATTGTTTAAGAATGGTGACATTGTCCTTTGTTTGTAAAATATCATCCAACTATAGAAATTGTAAAGAATTTCCTTAGTGGGAATCATTGATGACACAAGGACTAGGAAAGAGTTGAATTTATCTCCACTTAAAATTATTTTACCTATATTATTTTATGTTCTTCCATGTATTCAACTAATAATAAGTATAATTTTGTGCCGCAAATAGTAATTATGTAACTATATGAGAATATTCTATAATTCATATACATGATTAAATGTTTGCTCTAGTGCTTTGAGAAATTGTTGTGAATGCATGTTTAATTTTGTTGCAATTATCATTAATATGGATTATATAACTATTGTTTTTACAACCTAATTTTGCTCACATCTACAATTTGAGTGTTTTTTCCCACATGCATCACTTTTACAGTCATTGTTGATGTTTGTAGCATTAGATAGGTATTTACGCATTGGTCTAAGTGTCTAGACGTGTAGAATTTGTCCAAAGCCTTCTACCTTGAGACTTTACTTTAATTAAAGGAATTATTAAAGTAAAGTGATTTTATTAATTAATTGGGTTATTTAAGGAAATTATAAAAGTAATTAACATAAAATCTTAGCCATTCATTTCAAGTGAGCTGAGAAGTAATCTCAACCATCAATCACTTTGGAGATTAGGGTTAGGTGATAACTCAAGATTATAAAAGAAATGATACAGTGAAGGAGGAAGACACTTGTGTGCGAGACACAGTTGGATCACAAAGGACTATGATTCAAGGATATCCTGGATAGGTGGAGAAGGACTTCCATATAGAGATTAGGTCAAGGAGAAGAGAGAACAGAGGTAACCATATGTGGGTTCCAACAGAGAAAATCCATAGGAAAGGGTCAGGTCGTACAATTTTTTCTATACATTCCTTGAGTTTGTGTATGTGGGTTTCCATGGAGATAAGCACATATATGCAGGTTTACTTATGGAAAGGCAAATAAACCTCAAAAAGTGTGCCATATCTAGGTCGTACTACATAGGAAAATTTGTTAGGTTTGTCTGTAATTGTATTTCTCTCAATGGGCCATTATCCCTGTTATATGAGCCCTGATTTTATCATAATAAAATCATCTCAGTATTGGTTTTCCATCTGGGTTTTATTCTAGGGGTATCTACCCAAAAATATTGGTGTTTGTGTGTGCATGAGTTGGTTTCTAGTATTGCTTCTGCTATATTTATTTGACTTGAATATTCCAACGATTTTTGTTTTGTGAGTTGCTAACTTGATATGCAGTAAGGAAATCAATAGATAAAAAGATACCTAGGTGTCAGAGTAAGGGATTTCAACATGGTATCAGAGAAGTTGCTATGAGAGGAATCAAGATCTCATGTCCATAAAAATTGATACAAAATCTATTAGATCTGCAAGAGATCTTATCAGATCTATAACCAGTAGGCATAAATAGAAGGACAGATTTCAGGGAATCAGTCGTACCTAGGAAGAACTAGGGTTTTGCAGTCATACAGAGTTGTACACAGGTTGCATAAGGAACATGCATGTACATACATGGGTTTCTTTGGATATAATAATGTATACATAGGTTTTAGTAAATGAAGTTGTGTACATACGTGGGTTTCAATTGTGATAGGCACGTACAGGTCAATACAGGGGCAATTTCAACATCATGTTATTTCCAGTGAAGTTTATCATGTCTAAGGGATGGAATAAACACCTATGAGAGTTGAACATATATTGGATGGAGCATCCAAATTCCTATATTGGAAATAAAGAGTGACTTTTTCCTTGAAGGAGTATGACCTTTTGGAATTAGTGGACAAATTAGTTGCTCTATCGACAAATCCGACAACTTTGGAATCTCATGAGAAGAATGAGATCAAATCTAAGAGGGTAATATTGGATTCACTTAAGGATCATCTAATTACTCACCTATTTGAGAAGAATAAAACCAAATATATGTTGATTCCTTGATAGGTTTATTCTAGAGCACTAACATGAATAAGAAGATGGTCTTAAAAAATAGACTCAGATTTGTGCAGATTTCTAGATATGATAATTTTTCTAGTTATTTCATGATGATCACATAGATACATGATCAACTTATAGCCATAGGGGAGAAAACAAAGGACATAGAGCTCATGAATGTGGAATTTAATGGTCTTCCCAAGTCTTGGGAAGCATTTGTCAAGGGTTTCTATGCTCAGGAAAAACTCCTTGACTAGCAGAGTGTTTGGGATGATTGGATCTAGGAAGAGACTCAAGAGAAATATAAAAGAAACAATCAAGAAAGTAGTAATGAAAACTTGGTCATTTTCAACAAGACAAGGATGGGAAAAGGAAATAGTTCTAGCAAGAAGGGTAACAATGATGGATGATAATCATAGCCAGGGAAGAAGAAGAACTTGAGTAAAATCAAAAGATTCTCATGTCATAAGAATGTACATGATGCATATCGGTGTCCATAGAAGTGTTGTAAATTTATCCTACTCAACACTCGACAATTAACTGAAAATAAAATCACTTTATCTACTAAAATCACAATTTATTCATCAATGAAACATACAGAGGAAGCATAAACAAAGAAACCAAATCAAGCACATAAGAACACCAAAATTTTCGGGCATAAACCCATGGAAAAACCCCTAAGGGAAAAACACTGTTGAGAATGATTTTATTATGCTAAAATCATGGTTCCCCTAATAGGGATAATGGCCCACTGAGAGAAATACAACTGCAAAAAAACCTAGCAAAGGCTGACCCGACGAATGAACCAGAATTGCATGCTTTTCGAGGTGTACATGATTTTCCTTCTTGTGAACTGTGTATGTACATGAATGTCTACAATGTGAACCACATATATGTATGGAAAACATGTGTGGATTCCTCTGACTGAAACCCACCTGTGTGATCCTCTGTTCTGTTTTTTCCTTGACCTAATCTCTAGATGGAATTCTTTATCCACCTATCCAATATCTCCTTGAATCAAATTCCTTCTTGATCCAAGCTCTCAAGTATCAAGTGTGTCTTCTGCTTCACCCTAGCCTTTCTTTTATCATTGTTAGTTATAATATATTTTTAATATCAATTGATATTTAGATTGCATGCATGCTAACTTTTAGCATATTCTAAAATAACTCAATTAACTAATACATAATTAATTAATCAATAAAATAGTTTTTCTTTAATAATTTCTTTAATTAAAGTAAATTTACCAAGTTAGAAGGCTTTGGATAATTTCCACAAGCCTAGACACATAGACTTGCACATAAATACCTATATGATGCTACCACAAGCATCAACACTCCCTCTTAGTGAAGAAGGTATTCTGCACCACTCCAAGTTTGTCTCTGAATAAAATAAACTTCCCTTTCTCTGAGGGCTTGGTCGGAATATCTGCAACATGCTCATATGCAGAAATATAATAAATCTTTACTTCTCCCTTCTGGATCCTATCTCAAATGAAGTGGTATCTGATCTCTATATGCTTGGACCTGTTATGGAATACTAGATTCTATGAGAGTTTGATACAACTATGATTATTGTACTATATCACCGTAGGCCCCAAATCCTAATAAAATAATCCTGTAAGTAATTTGTGAAGCCAAATGGATTAAAAAATAGCCATACTTGCCGCCATATAATCTGCATCTACTGAAATGAGTGCTACAAAACTTTTCTTTCTACTGAACCAAGTGATCACTGTTGATTCCAAGTTGAAGCAACAACCCGAGGTGATCTTTTTGTCTACTACAATGCCTTCCTATTTTGAGTCTCTATATCCCTGCAACTCCACTCCATCGCCTCCAAGATATCTCAATCCATACTCCAATGTACCTCTCAAGTATATGAGAATATGTTTCGCTACTATCCAATGCACCTTCCTTGGCTCCACCATGAACTGACTGAAGGTGTTCACAGAAAAACAAATGTCTGGCCTGGTGTTGACCAAATACATAAAGGACCCTATCAGATGCCTATATATCCTTGGATCCACCAACTTTGAATATGAAGTGTCAATCTTCTTCAGATTGGTAACCATAGGCATAGGCATTGGCTTACATTGCTCCATCCTGAATCTCCTCAAGTTCTCAACTCCATACTTCCCTTGTCCAAGAAAGATCTCTCTCGATACCTGCCATACCTCTAATGCCAATGAATAATGCATCAAGCCAATGTCCTTCATATCAAAATCGATAGCCAAATATACTTTTCACCCTACAATAATCTCTCCTACACCCATGAGAAATAAACCATCAATGTACAAAACTAAGATGAGAGGATCCTCTCCAACAAGTATGAAGTACAAGTTAGGATCCACCCCACTCTTGGTAAAGCCCATACTCTGCAAGTATCGTTCAATCATGGACTACCACACCCTAGGTGGATGTTTGAGTCCATACAAGGCTTTCTTAAGACTACACACATGATACTCCCTCCCATGTACCTTAAATCCATGAGGTTTCTCTATGTATACTTCCTCCTCAATGATCACATTGAGGAAATCTATTTTAACATCCATTTGATGTATCCTCCACCTCATAACTGAAGCAATAGAATTAACAGATTGAATAGAAGAATACTTGGCCACTGGAGAAAAAGTCTCCTCATAGTACACTCCCTCTTTGTGGGAGAACCCTCTCGCCACAAACCTTGCCTTGAAATTCTCTATGCTACCATTTGCAAACTGCTTGATATTGTAGAGCCATCTGGAAATCACAATTGACTTCCCCTCCGGTCTTGACACTATGTACCAAACATCATTCCTAATAATAGAGGTGTACTCCTCTACCATGGCATCACGTCATACCTGTTGATCTGTTGCTTCCTCAAAAATGGAAGGCTTAACATCAATGATGCTACTCACAAGCCCCATATAGTTCATAAACTTATTTGGAGGCCTTCCCTCTTTGACTCCACTCCTTGGAGCATCAAAAAAATCCCTGAATGTCTGCAATATCCACTTAGGTCTCTTGAAAATAATGGAAGGGGATAAATCCTCTTCCCCACCTGAAGTCTAAACTATTGACTACTGCTCATCCTTTGGAGTCCACTGCTCCTCAACCTCTGTCACTACTGATGACTCCTATGATATGTTAGATGCCAAGTTTTCCTCAAACTTAACATCTCTTCTCAATACTGTATTCCTCTATGCTGAAAATAAGATCTTTTAAGCCTTTGAGGTCTCACTGTACCCCACAAATATAGCCTTCTATTTTGAAGGCTCCAACTTCGTCCTCTTCTCCAAAGGAACATGGATATAAAATGGAAAACCAAAGATCCTCAAATGACCAATCTATGGCTTCATCCATGAGAACACATCCTCCAGAGTCCTGTCTCCCAATATCCTATGAGGACTCTTGTTCTGCACATACATTGCCATGTTACACGCCTTTTCCAAGAGAAACATATGCAATTCCTAGTCATGTATCATAGCCCTGGTAAAACTGATGATGGACCAATTATTTCTCTTTGCAATCCCATTCTATTGAGGGTTGTATGAGATTGTCATCTCCCTCTTGATCCCCACCTCCTTGCAAAAATCATTGAAGTCATTGGAGGTGTACTCTCCCCCATTATCCAACCTCAATAATTGATCTTCTTACCTATCTAGTTCTCTACCTTAGAACTGAACTCTCTGAACCAACTTAATACCTCATCCTTGGCCTTCATAAATAAGATTCAAGTTTTCGTGGAAAAATCATTAATAAATGTCACATAATATGATGATCCCTGTAATTATGCTATTGACATCGACCCACTCACATTTGATTGAATAAGATCTAATATCCCCTTGGACCTACTCTTGCTACTAGGAAAATAAGTCTCGACATTCTTTTCAAGTGCATAGCCTTTGCACACTCCCTACTGCTCAATCCTTAACTCTAAAAGACATGTAACAATCCCCCTGAGAATTGACAAAGCCTTGTAGTGTATGTGTCTCAACCTCTTATGCCAAAACTCACATAGGCTATCACAATCATGTACCAAGGCCAGAATAAGCTTTACCTACAACTTGTATAAAGTACCTTCTCTAACCCCAACGACTATTGTGTTGTCCAAGCTAGCTTTCTCTGGACGTATGAGTACCTTCGCTCTCTAAAATGTAATGAAAAAACCCTTATCCTCCATAGCCTATACTAAAAGAAAATTCTTCTTCAAACATGGTATGTAAAGCACATCCTGTGAATCTAACGATCCTCCTGACTCAAGGTGAAAAATAATTGTTCCCTCTCCCTTCACTACATACTTGGCATTATCACCAAGTTGCAAATGAATATTTGTGTCACTCTCCATCAGACTGCTAAATAGATCCCATGCTTCTATCATATGACGATATGCACCACTATCCAAGAACCAAACACTCCTTGTTGTTGTGCTGGTAGAAAGGAAAGAAACCAGTGAGTAATCCTTCTCAAAATTTGCTACAAACTCATCAAGTTGCATCTATGCTAATGTTGTTGTCTATTTTTTTCCATTACCCTTTTTCTTCTTCTCTAGAAACTTGTATGCATAATGTCAATTCTTATGACATGTGAAGCACTTGATTTTAATTAAGTCCTTCTTCTTTCTTGGTTGTGATGATCCTCCATCAATGCTACCCTTCTTTCTAAAACTCTTTTCTTTTTCCCTTCCTTGTCTTACTGACAAGAGACAGGTTCTCTTCACTACCTCCTTTCTTGCTTCTCTTAGACTCCTCGTGAGTCTCTTCTTGGATGCAATCATCCCAAAGTCTCTACCAATATGGGAGATTTTCTCGAGCACAAAATCCTTTAATTAATGGTTCCCATGACTTGGGAATACCATTCAATGCCACATTCATGAGGTTTGTGTCCTCTATTTTCTCCTCTATGGCTACAAGTTGATCACGTACCAGTGTGATCCTCATGAGATAGCTGCTAACATTATCAGATCTAGACATTTGCACCAATCCGAGTTTATTCATTAAGCCCATCTTCTTATTCATGTTTTGGAATAAACTTACCAAAGAATCAAACATCTCTTTGGCCATTGTATTTTTAGTTAGGTGAGGGATTAAATGATCCTTCATGGAATCTAGGAGGACCCTCTCTTATTTGATCTCCTTCTTGTTGTGAGATTCCAAAGATGTTGGATCTTTCAGTGGAGTAACTACTTTATCTACTAACTTCTAAAGGTCATACTCCTTCAATGCCCAATTTACTCTTGCTTTCCAAGATAGGAAGTTGGATGCTTTATCGAATTTATATTCAATTCTCAACGGTGTTGTTTCCATCCCTAAGACCTGATAAACTTCCCTTTAAATAACCTATTGTTGAAAAATTCCTTTGTACTAACTTGTATAGAATTTTATGCAATTCAACCTTCTATGAACTACATATATACAACCTTCTGTAAACAACATATACATGTTTCTCCTTCTCGTGACTAGCGTATTTACACAATTTTCACCACTGTGACCCACGTATACCTTCGTACACCTACAAAAACTTAGTCTTTCCTTTGTATGATTGTTTTCCCTAGAATCCATCCTTTGATTTTTACTTGTTGGTTATGAATCTACTATGGATATGAAATATGGCTTGGTTTCCTCCCTTCAGAGAACCTACTCTGATATAATGTTGTAAATTTCTCCTATTCAACACTCGACAATTAGCTAAAAAAAATCACTTTATCTACTAAAGGAATAGTTGAGTAATCAAATAAACATACAACAGAAGCATAAAGAAGGAAACCAAATCAAGCACATAATAACACCAAAAGTTTCAAGTATAAACCCTTGGAAAAAA
>ML802409.1:23713-86489 GCA_009831015.1 Picea engelmannii
TGCAACATATAATTCCAACAATATTTGTTGTTTGGGTATTTTCAAATCAAATTATTTTATAAAGTAACTTACCTCAGTTAATCCATAAAACTTTTTTATATCACGTACCTTTGTTTTGATCCAACGTAAAGAGCAAGTAATGTGAGTACATATTTTGGTCGATACTTCATGCAACTTGTGTTGCCAATGTTCAAGTCTTTCCTCTGAGTCTGATGCAAAAGAGATATGCTTCTCCAACATTGCACACCATCTATAGTAGGATTGATGTAGTCATCCATGCACACGGTCATATTATATAGGTTATAAATATCCTTTCTAGTGGGTTCTACATACCTTCTTTCCTTTTTGGGGTCTAGTGGTATAGTGACCTTTAAGCTTCCTCCTTCAAAAATCATTTTTCTCTTCTTCAAGTTAATAATATCCTGGTTGTCAAAGGCCCAATCTAGTCTAAGTAATGTTGGATATGATTGAATGTTATCCACAATATCAATGACCTAAAATTTAGTTATGCTATGCACCCCATCTATGTTAACAGGTGCTCCTACCAGTCTCCTGATCGATATTATCTTATGTTGGTTTTCCAACCTCAATTGAATAGTTGACCAAAATAACCTTGGTTTCCCCATCATTTCCCACATTTGTCTTGGAAGAACATTTACATCCAATCCTAAGTCCAATATGACATTATCCATTTCATACTCTCCTATCTGCGCACTCAATTTGAATTATTTGTTTGCCCTCTTCTTGCGTAACACTTGGTTCACTTCTCTCTATGTCATAGGTACTTATGTGTCTTGGGTACACTGATCTATCATCCCACATAGTGTGTTCAATGTTGATTTGTCCTTCATCAACTCTAAACAACTCTTTAGAAAACATTCAAAGTATTTACCTTTTCGACTAGCCTTTCTAGAATGGTGCGATCATAGACTAATGAAATATTATATGTTGGTGGCATCTTTGACATTGATACTATTCAGTATGGTTCTAGTATCTTCTTCTTGGCTTTCCTATATGTTCATTTATATTTCTGTGGATTAAATGATGGCATGGGCTCGACTGCTTTCCTTATCCATTGCTCGAGCCCCTTTCCTTTTTCAGTTGCATCCAGCCTAGTCCTTGTTCCTCCATGAATAACGACTGCTACTTTTGGTTGATCGTCACATTCCTCGGCTACTATCATCTACAGGTTCTAGTTCTGGTTCTGATTCTAGATCTGATGTTTGTTCTGATTCACTCTTGCCTACTACTTCGCTATTAGTTGAGGAAAATCCTCCATCGCATGGTCCAATGCTATGTAGTATGTGCATGTCATGCAAGGATTCAGACAATCTCTCACTAAATTTTCCAGTTGATTTCAAGTATAACAAATGATTGGTCCTCCACCTCCTCTACAAAATCCTCCTCATATTTGACCTCTGATGAATCCTCCTCTTCCACCCTGATTAAAGCCTATCGTAGTATTGTCCTGTGGAACCCATGCTTCTACTACAAAATTTTATTCTTGGATTCTCTACGCATCTTAAATGCGCTCTCTCATTAAGTCAAATGCACGACAATATTTCCCATCGTGTCCTACGAATTTGCAAAAATAAAAATAAAAAAATTCTATGTGTACTGTAGTACTTCTGCAATAATGGATTCAGACAATCTCTCACTAAATTTCCTAGTTGATTGCAATTATAACAAATGATTGGTCCTCCACCTCCTCTACAAATTCCTCCTCGTATTTGACCTCTACTGAATCCTCCTCTTCTACCCCTATAAAAGCCTATCATAGTATTGTACTGTGGAACCCCTCCTTCTACTACAAAATTTTCTTCTTAGATTCTGTACGCATATTAAATGCACTCTCTCATTAAGTCAAATACACGACAATCTTTCCCATCATGTCCTACGAATTTGCAAAAATAAAAAAAACAATTTTCTATGTGTATTGTAGTACTTCTGAAATAATGGACAAGTAGTCGGATGATGTCCCCATGTCTTGCATATTTCACAATACCCTACTCCTCCTTCTAAAGGGTTTGATGATCATGTAGCCATATACTGCACAAATGTTGGGCATTCATCTTTACGATGGCCTTCTATCTTACATGTAATACACCAAAATTGTTCACATTTTTTTTTTAATTTCTGACATCTGAATTCTTAGCACAACCAACTATGACTGAACCTATGCCATTCCTATGCCATCTCCTATAGGATATGCTTCTAAATTCATCACAATTTCAAATGCTTCTGGATGCGATGTGACTTTCTACTGTGTCAATGGACTGTGAATGTGCGACAATAGACATGCAATGAGTCATTCTCGATGTTGTTCATCAGGAATATGAAATGTAAATATACCCATCACATATTTAAATCTCAGGTCATAATCCCAAACTGTCTCATTCTATACTTGCTTAATTTCTTTAAGCTCTATGATATAATATGATTCAGATTTTGGCTTCCAAAATTCATTTAACAAAGCTTGTCCAATCCCCGCTAATTTCCTTGACTTTTCGACAAGTGTAGTATTTTGATACTTCATGTACCATAGTAGGACGTGACCTCTAAACATCGTGTCTAACTATGCAATATTCGTTGCCTCATCCTAAACATTCTTCATAGTCCATATTGTGTTGCATACAAATAGATGTTGCTCTGGGTCTTCTAACCCTGCTCTGTGAAATTCAAGCATTTTTAATGTATGATCTATTCCTGCCATTGTATTATGTGTAGTACTTACCTTTGTTGATGCTAACTGACTCTGTTTTTCTACGCTAATTCAATTATTCTAACTATTGTGTTGACTTCCTCCACTAACTACAATTGCACTTGACAAAGTTTTAGTTTCTGCTTCAGATCTGGGTGATGCACACAGGATCATGGGTTCAACACAAATTTTGATATGATATGGAATTCCTTCTTCTACTGGACTGTAATAAGGATCCTTTTCTCTTTCTTTCCTTTCTCGGTATGGTGTGATGTGAAGTACTGTGCAGGGGTATCATTTCTCAAACGCTCTATGCTGCTCTTCTCTCTCAACCACAATCTCATTCTTGCTATACCTAAACCTTTTCCCACAACACAATACTCCAATATCTGTCATTTGAGTCAATGCCTTCCTCCCTCAACATCCTCAATCAATTCATTCTTCATTCGTCATTTTCATTCTCATACCATCCTTCGGTCATCCCCCAGTCCCCTTATGTGCACGAAGGCGCTTAGCAATTCGATTCCATATTCATAACATTCTTGTCACACAACAACATATTTATTTAGGTGGACAGTGCATTCATATATCTTTCACGCGAACCCTTGAAAAATTCCCCCTCTGCGACACTATAAGACTAGGTATAATCTATTGAAAACTCTATAATGTAACCCCTTAGTATACTATTCAACCAAAAATCAACTACACGAGAAACTTTATTACTTAATGTATTCAACTGTCTGATAAGTTCATGAGTCCAGTTTATCGGAGCTTAAACTCAATATCTTCCAATGTTCTCCACTATTCTTTCTAACCATTCAATCAAAATTATCGGAAATTCACCAAAGAATATTTCTTGAAGATATGTGAACACATACCTTTGCAACCATTGTTCGTCGTTGAGCCATGGGTTCCTGTTCTGTTCTCTAGAAAATTCTTGTTGTTTCCTCTCTAGCCATTCTATGATCTCTTCCTTATTTAGCCTCCAAAACATTCCCCTCAGTTACAAATCCTGGTCCCCGCAATGGAACCATTTGTTGACACGCAGTGGGAAGACCCGAGGTTAATGATCAATACACCAACAAAACCCTTAGACATCGCCCCTTTCGGTATCACCTGTAAGCAACTGAAGTCTCACCTGAGGAATCTAGAGGGGATGCAAGAACCAAGGTTCTACAGTGATGAGGTGAAGTGAGAAATTCAACTTGTTCTTACTAACCATCTATTCATGTGCATAATTTCCATTAATTAACAATTACTTATCAAGCAACATACTCTGTGTATGACAATACTTTACTTGAAATACACTCATTCCCTAGTTACTTTAGTGCATAACATTTTAACATCATATATGAATAACAAAACATACTTAAGAATTTATCATCATTGCACAATAACATTAAACATCATAACATGCAAAACAACACATCACAACACAAAGGTTTAACATGGTTCACCCAACTTGGGCTATGTCCACAATGAATAGCTTCTTATATTAGTCATTGATAATCTTCTTACGACTGCACACTGGGCTACAAAATATGAAATAATAACATTAACCAAACCTACCTATCTATTCTACTACAGTGCGAGCCTCACTCCTCAGTCATAACTCAAAACTCCTCCCAATTTGACTCAACTTACCTAAAAAAGAATTAAGAACTTTTCATGTCTTGAACCCTTTGAACCCCTTCTACTGAAAAACCCTTTACATATTTATACATCAAAATAGGGCTAAGTCTGTTAGAATGTGGACAAAATGTCCCAAAAACCCAATGGTCTATAATCGTTTTTTGTCTTTTGTGTTCCGACCCATCGCGTTTCCTTCTATCACACGCTTTGACTCCTTAAAGTCCCCTCCCATAGCATGCTTTGGTTCATATTCTCATTACCTTTTTTTCTTTGACTTATTTGCAGATCCCAAAACTTAACCAAAACTTATCCAAAACACCTATCCAACACCGTTAGAGAGGGAAATTTATACAGGTTGCAGGGAAATCCTGTTTAGGACTTCGTACATGATAGAGACAACCTATGTGAGCTATGACATAGGAGTTTGGGACACCTATGCTATAGGCCACTGCCAATTCTGAGGGGTATTTTTATAGGTGTTCCAAAGTTTAGTATTGAGAAGCAGGGAGTGTGTAGAGGGTGTGCACTTGGAAAGAATGACAAGGATGATTTTCCAAGAAACAAGATTAGGCCCAAGGGGATATTGGATATTAAACATTTAGATGTGAGTGGGTTGATTTCAGTAGCATAAATGCATGGATCATCATACTATGTGATTTTCATTGATGAATTTTCTAGGAAAACCTAGATCTTCTTTATGAAGACCAAGGATGAGGTATTCAATTGGTTTCGGGATATTAGAGCTTAGGTGGAGAACCAAATAGGGAAGAAAATCAAGGTATTGAGGTCGGATAATTTGGGAGAGTACACCTCCAATGACTTTAAGGATTTCTACAAGGAGGAAATGATTAAGAGGATGCTGGCAGTCTCATACAAGCTTCAACAAAATGGGGTTGTGGAGAGAAACAATTGATCCATCACTACATGGAGAACACCTTCTTGCTAAGGTTTTTACAGAACCACCCAGAAAAATGTATCCTTTAGCTGTTTATAGCAGAGGTTGTTAGCAGAGGCGGGTGACTGAAGGTTTTTACAGGATATGTTTTTGGTGTGCCTATAATTTATATACGCATTGATGCATACATGAACAATAAAGCACCGATGCAACAATGTTTCAGTAGCACCACCATGCTTTATAATAAAAATACATGCACCAAATAAACCACACCAATGTCGTTGAACATTACACATTGGTGTGCCTAACTGTCATTAGGCGCACCGCAGTAGGATAAACAAAAGAAATTTCTAAACCAATTTTTATTGTTATAGTGCATCTTGTGATTCCAAACTCTCAAGAAATAACCGATGCTCACCTTTATTCCTAAGACACCCTATTTTTGGTGCTCTACATCGACCTAGATAGCTCCATTAGTGGATTCCAAACATTTCCAAATTTTGGAAATTACCACGGATTTTCATTTCCTCTCAACGATACAACCATGCCTCATAGGAATAGAAGAGGCTAGGTATATTATTTATTACCTTCCTATTTTCATTTTCAACCAATCCAAATTAGAATTTATCTTGAAATTTGACATTTTTTTTCATTTTTTTTTCAATTTCACGTGGTATACCTAAACACTTTGGTTAGCCCCAAAGCGGTGCATACTATGTTAAATTCACAGTGAGCACTGTTGTTGGTGCATATCCAATGTTGTTCAAGCAATAGCATCATGATAAATATTAAAAAAAAAGCGGTGTGTCCTTCAGAATGCCCAAAAACTGACTCACAAGGGCTTCTACCCACACCGGTACAATTCACTTCATTAATTGCACCACTATCTCAATGATATATAAAAATTATTATAGTAGTTCACCTAGTTTAACCAACCACACTAGTGCACCAATGTTCAAATTAACCACCATACTTTATAATAAAAAATACATGCACCGAATAAATTGTGTTGGTGTCGTTGAACATTATGCATCGGTGTGCTTCACTGTCATCGGGCACACCACGATAGGGTAAATAATTTTTTTTTACCGAGGTGATTTTCATTGTTACAGTGCATCCTGTGCTTCCAAACTCTCAAGAAAGCATCGATGCTCACCTTTATTCCTAAGACACCCTATTTCCGATGCACTACGCCGACTCGAATAGCTCCATTGGTGGATTCCACACATTTCCAAAATTTGGAAATTACCACGAATTTTCATTTCCTCTCAACGATGCAACTAATCCTCCTTGGGACAAAAGAGACAAGGTAAATTATTTATTACCTTCCTATCTGTATTTTCATCCAATCAAAATTATAATTTAGCTTGAAATTTGAAAAATTTTCAATTTCGCGTGGTGCGCCTAAATGCTTCGGCTCACTCTGAAGTGGTATGTATTGTATTAAGTTCACAGTGAGCACCGCCTCTGATGCATCTCATATATGTTCGCATTGGTTCCATTCAAGCAAGAGCATCACGATAAATTATTAAAAAACAAAGCGACGTGTCCTTCAAAACACCTTGAAATCGACACACAATGGTATTCTACATGCACTGGTACATTTCACTTCATTAACTGCACCACTAGCTCAATGATATATAAAATTTAACATAGTAGTGCACCATGTTTAACCAACCACTTTGGGGTGTACCTAAAACATAATGCACTGGTGGGTCAATGTTCAAACGCACTGCCACACTTTATAATAAAAAATACATGTACTAAATAAATTGCACATGTGCCATTGAACATTAATACACACCAATACACTTCACTTAACTAATGACACCCATAACATAACAATTTATAAAATTTAACGTAGTTGTGCAACCATTTTAAGCCAAAGAACTGTTACTATATACAAAAATGCATTGGGACATATATTTCCCAAATTTTCATACCAGGGCTTCTCATTGGATGCCTTGTTCCTGGTTCTCTATCCTTTACAATGCACCGTGGTACAAAATTTTGGTGCTCCACTATCACAGTGGTACCAATGCATTAATAGTAATACATCACACCACTTCAACTACGATAATGAAGTTTATCTTAGCGGTGTCCATCCTTCCAATAAACACACCAATGTTGTAAAGACAATGAAACCAGGGTGAATTTGTAATAACCAATTAGAGTGGTATGACTTAGTAGGTGCATCGTTGTAATCCATGGCGGTACATCAAGAGACATCACAAAATGATATGTAAATGTTAAACATACGCACCACGACATGTTTTGAAAAATAAAAAACGTGGTTCTTCTTCTATAAGGCAATGCATTGGAAAACATCATGTTGGTTCTTTAGTATAAATTACGCACCCGCTCTTTCTTTTTAACAAAGGGCACCTTGAATTTGCACGCTATAAATTTTAGCGTTATAGTGTGTCTTTGTTAACAAAATGAACTGGTGCTATTAAAAGCACTGAACTAATGCAATTAAAATCATTGAGTTGGTGCAAAGCATCCTATGAGATACAATTCTAAGAAGTGTTGTTGTTTTGAGATTGCACACCATCCTCGGGGCATATGTTTTGTTGGAGACGCACCAAATTCTTTTAAATATTTTTTTGCAAAAAAAACTGATTTTGGATTTTTTTAAATACACATCATTTATATGTGTATTTTTTTTTATAATATCAATTTTTTTTATCTATATATATATATATGTTCCTAATAATATTTTTATGTGAATCAGAGATGAAGACGACGAGAGGAGGAGGAGGAGGAGTGGTGACAGGTCGATATGCACACATTTCTGCATGAGTAGGAGGATAGGGAGAGGGATATGGAGTTGTTCCCTTTCCCTGTTTCACAATATACACCGGGAATTTTGATGGATATTGGCCCACTGAAGTTTTATCAGGAGGGTACATCCCTTAGGGGGAACTATTCATTGTTACAACAATTGATCTATCGTTGGGATCATGTGAGATATGGGTTCATGGTTGGTATCGATCTGTGGTATCATCCCATGGATGAGGATGTCTATTTCATCATTGGGTTGTCTAGGAGGGGGGAGTATTTTCCCCATTTCCCTACGCCACCTCTCAGTGTTGCAAGAGAAACCAAATTGAAATATGTGTAGAGATTATGCTGGTACACATGTTCATTCGGCTTCAAAGTTCCAAGTTCATGGTGTTCAGTTACAGATAGGTTCATTTTAGAGACATGAAGTTCAGTGCTTGTGCCATATGATATCGTCACTATCACCATATAACTATGATGGGAAGCACATTAGTTGCTCTATGTTGTATTATGTAGATAGTTTATTGTAGGAGGCTCGATTGATTAGGCGATGGGATGTTTTTTTGAGACAGTTTTGTCATGCATTAAATCATCGTCGTGTTGTTTTGTATAGGACAATATTCTTCCCATTCACATATGAGTTGTATACACTATTTTTTGATAGGGTTCATGCCACTTGGATAGAAGTACCTCACTTTTTTGCTAGGAATATGTTTTATGTCGTATGTGCATGTGGGGGTAGTTGATTCCCAAGAGGAGCAAGTACGAGTTTCCCATTACTCTGGTGAGAAAGGAGGTATTTGATTTATTGTCTAGCGAGGATGATCTTTTCCTTGATAATGTAGAGTACCTGTAAGAGGGGATAGCTTGGAGAGCATGTCCAAACATTCAATTTACAATAGAGGATCCAACATATGAGAGAGGTAATATTATCGTTATGTTTTGATCAATCTATTTGAATATTTTTTTGTCTTATTTAATGAACATGTAATTTATTGTAACATTTTGTTTCAATTATCTTATTTTATTATCTATTGTTTTGTATATATTGGGACATATGTTGGGGATGCGCCTCCCCAACATGACGATGATGTGATAGAGGAGGCAGAGGACCAACCTCCAATAATACATAGACTACATATGCCACACATGCCATATATGAGAGTTTGGCTAGAGGTGGCAGATGAGCTATGCCATGTCATGAATAGTCACATAGTGTTACCTGCACCCCCTAGAGATATATTACCGGTAGAGGAGCTCTCTACTACATGGAGGTGTTTGCATCATGTCATGATGATGCTGATGCGTCATATTGTTGGTTCCATCAGATAATTCATATTTATTTTTGAGGAAATATATCCATGTATTCCTTGAGAATTCATCTATAAATGAGAAATAGTACACAAATTCTCACAGTGATGGAACCAACACAGGTCCAAACACATCATTGTGCACCAACTGTAAAATTTCCTCTACCCGCGTTGCACTAGAGGGGAATCTTACCCAATTATTCTTCACATATACACAATGCTAACATAAATAAAAATACGGAGAGTATTTAGACATACCTTCAACCATACCTTTACCATGTTGTACTCAAAGGCCATTCACTCCAATATGCCCCAGTCTTTGATGCGGCAACATCGTATTTTCTCCAGAGACTATAGGAGTTTTTTCTTCTCTAGCTCCAATCTTAGGAACAATGAAACTATTGCACTTGTCACTAATAATGTTTCCTTGTAGCTTATACAGAGTTCCAAACTGAATTCCCTTCAACAACACCATTTCTCCTTGAACCATCCTGTAGGTTTCTTTCTCAAACATTTTTTTAACCCCTGCATCGTCCATTTTGCTTACATAAATCAAATTTTTAGCCAATGTTGGGATGTGAAGAACACCAAAGAGTGTTCTAATCCTACCACCCATGAGATTCAACTTGGAATTTCCTCATCCTATTATTTTGGCTATTGATTCATCACCTAGGAAAACATCACATCCATCATACCTTTTATATTCACAAAACCGCTCCCCTTGAGAAGTCATATAAAAGGATGCACCCGAGTCAACCAATAATTCCTCATGATCTGCATGTGTGCTTGAAGAATCCAAGTACACATCTCCTCCTTTTTCTGCAGAGGTTTTTGTTTCTGTAGAAGGGGCATCATCAGATCCCTTCCCTCTCTCAACACTTTTGGATATACATTGCTTCTTGTCATGCCCTTATTTTCCACATTTCCAACATACCTTTACATAATTTCTAGGAGATTTATATCTACCCTTAGATTTCTATCTCCCACTTGAGGACTTAGATCTATATCTTTCCTTGGAGCATCCTCTTGCAAATAATTCATCTATGATTTTTCTTTCCATGCTCTTTCACATCATCTCCTCCAACAACAAGGATGAGACCACATCATCAAAACTTAAAGTAGTTGTATTACTACCTATGGCCAAAACTAGACTATCCTACGAGCATGGTAAAGAGAAGAATAATTTGATACACTTATCTTCATCAGAAATCTTAATATCAATAGATAAGAACTGACTCACCACAATATTGAAGGTGTTTATATGCTCTCTCACCAAATCTCCATATTTCATCCTAATGTTGTACAACTTCTTTCGCAAGAACAATTTTTTTACTAGGGTCTTTGACTAATACAAATCCTCTAACTTATCCCATAATTCCTTGGCTATAGCTTCCCCTTCCGATCCAACTTTTTCCAGTCTTCTATTGATATTCCTATAGGTGCAATACTTGGATCCACAATGATCCACTAATCTTTGTCCACCAAAATATCTTCCATCTTGAGCTTCCACAACTCAAAAAATTGCCCATTAAATTTCTCGATCTCTATTTTTGAATTGCTTGCCATTTATTTTCCCCTGAAGAATCAATACCATAGATCTCCCACTATAACAAGGTTTATCACAAACCTAATCCAAACCCTTAGCCACAAAGGCTTCCCCTAAAGCCAATAACAACTTCGATATTGTATGTAGATTTTAACCTTGTACAATTAATTACTACAAACAAATTCTTAATAAAGCCAAAAACTATACAATGTCACACACACACACACACACACACATTACACAAAGATTTTTACCCTAGAAAACCAAACAGGGAAAACCAACAACTTATTTAGAGTCACACCTCTAATATTTTATTCATCATACTTCATTGTTTAAAATACAATATCTATAGGATATCACACCATCCAAAACCCATAATCCATTGACCTAGACTAGTCAAAAACAATAATTCCTTGACTAGAATTAGAAAACCATCGAAGAAAACCATGTGCCAAAAAACCACCAAAAATAGATGCAAAAAACCACCAAAAACAGATGCAAAAAACTGCCAATTTTTTTTTCTAGGGGCTTTTCCCTTGAACCCCCTCACAGGGGGGACACCATCCCCCCCCACCTCCCCTTGCTCCCATATCATTTTACAGTACATGGGATAAATTTTTCAAAGAATATAACACATACCCAATAAATGCTACATATATGAAACGCCCACCTTCTTCCTTGGAATATACACAGTGATCAACCTTGTTTCTCACCAACCCAAAACTAAGGATGTATGTGTCAAAATTTTGGTACCACATCTTTGGCGATTGCTCTAGACCATAAAGGGATATTTTCAAATTGCACACTCACTCTTTCTTTTCATTTACTGCAAATCCTTCAGGTTGTTTCATATAGATTTATTCTTCAAGGTCCCCATGTAGGAATGTCATTTTCACATCCATTTTCTCTATTTGAAGATAAAATGTTGCAGCCAAATACATTAGTACTCTAATGGAATATAATTTTTCATTGGGTGAAAATATTTCACCAAATTTGACTCCTTTAACTTGGGAATATCCTTTCTCTACCAGTCAAGCTTAAAATTTATCGACTTGACCTACTACGTTCATATTTTTCTTGAACACCCACTTTCTTCCGACAGGTTTTATTCCATTAGGAATTTCTACCAAATCCCACTTCTCACTTTTGTGTAAGGATTCCATCTCTTCAAATGCAACATCCTTCTAGAGTCTACTCTCTATCGAGTCGACTACCTCCCTGACCGACTTGGGATCCTCGTAAGTGGCAGTTAACACAAATGCAGAATGGAGATAATGTGGACTATAACTTTCAACTAGTTTTCTTACTTGTTCAGACCTCCTTACAAACGAGGTTGGTTGTTCTACCTCTTCATCCAATTCACTCGACTCATATGAATCATCTTCTTCGTCCTCAATTCAAACCTCAATTTTTCTAGATCTTTCTTTGTTTGAACCACTTCTGACTCAAACGTACCTCCAACTTCCCTGAAGACCACATATTGACTGTGCCCTGTTTTCCTTGATGCATGATCCCATAGCTTATATCCTTTCATTCCTTCCTTGTACCCAATGAAAATACACTTGATTTCCTTATTGTCTATCTTGCTTCTCTTTTCCTTGGGAAAATGCATAAATGCATCATAACCAAATACTTTGAGTTGTGAAAGTGAAGGATTTTTTCCAAACCATACCTCATGAGGAGTCATGTCGAATAGCCTCGACGAAGGATAAATATTTACCAAATATTTTGCAGTATCGACTGCCTCTGCCTAGAATTCTTGTGCTAGCCCAACACCACTTAGCACGCTCCTTGTCTTGTCCATCAATGTTTTGTTCATTCTCTTAGTGACTCCATTTTGTTGTGGGGTATACAATGTGGTATTTTGGCATTCTATGCCATACTTCTTACAGAACTGCTCAAAATCCTTTCCACATAATTCTCCACCATTGTCATTTCTCAACATTTTGATCTTATTATTTGTCTGGTTTTCCACAGGAGATTTAAACTCTTTGAATTTCTCGAAAACGTCTGATTTCCTCCTTATGAAATAATGATCCATGGCATCCTATAGAAATCATCTATGAAGGAGACATAATATAGGGATCCACCAATTGAAGGGACTATAGCATGCCCAAACACATCACTATGAACCAATTCTAGAATCCTCTTTTCCCTTGTCACTCCAGATGGGAACCTAACTTGATTTTATTATCCATATATGCAATGTTCACAAAAATCGACTTCCAAATCACAATCAGGAGACCCTTTGACCATATCTTTGTTGTGCATGGCTCAAAGTCCTGTTTCTCTAATGTGTCCCATCCTCTCATGCCATAACATGGTCGGGTTGACTTGACGAAAAACTTTCAAGTCTGTTTGAATCAACTCATCCCTAGATGAGTCGAGTGGAGTGTTATGATCCAATGCCTTAAAAATGATAAAAAATTCAATGACTACAGTCCTCTTCGAGGGGAAAACTTCCTTTAGCCATGTCTCTCACAAAGTGATATTGAATATCAATATGCTTTGTCTTTGAATAATAAGTCGGGTTCTTCGCTAGAAAAATTGCACTTTGACTGTCACAATTTATCCTTATAGCTTGTTGTACCAACCCAATACCTGAACAAAATCTTTGTAGCCATACTACTTCCTTACTTGCATGAGTGGATGCCATGTATTCAACTTTTGTAGTTGAAAGTGCCACTATAGCCTGCCTTTTTCTCATCCAACCGATTGCTCCTCCAAATAGGTTAAACACATACCCGCTTGTAGATCTCTTATGATCCATATCTCTAGCCCAATCTCCATCCACAAAGCCATGCATTTCCAACACTCTTTCCAATACCGGTCTTCGTTGGAATCACAATCCATAGCTAGCAATGCCATGCAAATACATGAAAACCCTTTTTACTATTGTCCAATGCTCCTTTCTTGGTTTTGACATATACCTTCTAAAAACTCTCGCTGCATGTGCAATGCCCGGTCTAGTACAAACCATTGCATACATCAAACTACCAACTTCACTCGCATATGGAACACGAGACATGTCCTCCTCATCTTCCTATGTATTGGGACACTGATCCACATATAACTTTACACTAATAGGAATATGTACCTTGACCAATTTACATTCCCGCATATTAAACCTCTGCAATATTGTCTCGACATATTTTCTCTCATTTAACTAGAGTTTCCTCTTTTTTCGATCTCTTTTAATTTCCATTCCCAAAATTAAATTTGAAGCACCGAGATCCTTCATATCAAATTTGGAGGACAACTGAGTTTTCACATCTTGGATAATCTCCTTGTTTTTTCCTATGAACAACATGTCATCCGCATACAAGACCAAATAAATCAAATGATCACCAATTAATTTAAAATACACACAATGATCCTCTTTGTTTCTTGTGAAGCCAAGTCCCAACATATAAGTATCAAATTTTTGATACCACATCCTTGGCGATTGTTTTAAACCATACCAAGACTTTTTCATCTTCCATACCAACTCCTTCTTTCCCTTCACAACAAATCCTTCTGGTTGCTTCATATAGATTTATTCTTCCAGATCCCCATGTATTTGTCTTCACATCCATCTGTTCTACTTCAAAATCAAATACAACAACAACATATAATATAAATATTATAGAAGTTAACTTGGAAACAAGAGAAAAAATATCACCAAAATCAATTCCCTCAACCTGGAAATAACCCTTTGCTACTAATCGAGCATTGTATTTCTCCAATTTTCCTTCTGCATTCAACTTCTTTTTAAATACCCATTTTCTACCAATGGGATTTATTCTAGTTAGAAACTCCACTAGATCCAAAATATCATTCTTATCCAAGGCTTTCATTTCTTCATCCATGGCCTTTTTCCAGAGTTTTCCATCCTCTGAATCCACCGTCTCCCTGATAGTTCTAGGATCATCATCAATAAAGACAGAAAAATTTGAATATAAATCAGATGGAGTATACCTTTTTGGTATCCTTCTTTCTCAAACGGATCTCCTCAATACTGGAGTATGGTGATATTATTCTTCTGATTCATGTTCTTCTGTAGAGTCTGATTCATCATCCTTTAAATCAACTCTATTTTCTATGGTTCTTCCTTACTTGGTAGTACTTCATGTTTAACAACATCCTTCATTTCTCTAAATACAGAAGGTTTCTTACCAGTCCATACCTCTTGTGGAGTATTTTCATCCAACACTGATGAGGGTGATATATTCACCAGCTAACATGCAGTACACACTACCTCTACCCATAATTCTTTCCCTAACCCCACACCACTTAGCATGCACCTTGCTTTTTCTATTAGCGTCTTGTTCATCCTTTCTACAAATCCATTTTGATGAGGTGTATATGGAGTAGTATTCTACCTTTCTATACCACAGTTCTTATAGAATTCTTCAATTTCATTCCTGTAGAACTCTCTACCATTATCTGTCCTCAAAACCTTATTTTTTTTCTTTGTTTGATTCTCAACAAGAGCCTTAAACTCTTTAAACTTGTCAAAGACTTCATATTTCTTTCTGAGAAAATATATCCAAGTGTTCCTAGAGAAGTCATCTATAAATGATACATAGTACACATATTTTCCCAATGATGGAACCGAAACAGATCCAAACACATCACTATGAACTAGCTGTAAAATTCCTTCTTCCCTCATTGCACCAAAAGGGAATATTACTTGATTCTTCTTCCCATATACACAATGTTCACATAAATCAAAATCTAGAGAGTAGTTAGACATACATTCAACCATACCTTTACCATGTAGTAGTCAAAGACCCTTCTCTCTGATTTGCCCCAGTCTTTGATGCCACAACATAACTTTTCTCCAGAGACTGTAGGAGTTCTTTCTTCTTCAACTCCAATATTAGGAACAATGGAACTATTACACCCATCACTAATAGTGTTTCCTTGCATCTTGTACATAGTTCCAAACCGAACTCCCTTTAGTAGCACCATTGCTCCTTTCACCACTGCATCATCCATTTTTCTTACAACAATCAAATTTATGGCCAATTCTGGGATGTGCATAACACTAGGTAGTGTTCTAATCCTTCCATATATGAGCCTCCACTTGAATTTTCCTCGACCTATGATTCTTCTTATCGAGTCATAACCTAGAAAAACATTACCTCCATCATACCTTTCATATTAACATAACCACTACATATGGGGAGTCATATGAAAGGATGCACCTGATTCAACCAACCATGCCTCATGATCTGCATGTGTTCTTGAAGAATCCAAGTACACATCCCCTCCTTCTTCCTTAGAGGTATTTTCTTCTGTAGAAGGAGATTCTTCAGATCCCTTCTTTTTATAAACTTTGGATCTACATTGCTTCTTGTAGTGCCCTTGTTTTCCACATCTCCAACATATCTTTACAAAATTTATGGGAGACTTAGATCTTCCCTTACACTTAGATCTCCCACATGAGGACTTAGATATATTTCTTTCCTGGGAGCGTCCACCTGCAAATAATGCATCTATGTTCTTTTCTTCCATGTTCTTCCATCTCATCTCATCTGACAACAAGGATGAGATCACTTCATCAAAATTCAAGGTAGTTGTATTACTACCTATGGCCACAAATAGACTATCCTACGAGTCTGTTAAAGAGCACAGTAAAATAATACACTTATCTTCATCTGAAATTTTAATCTCAACATATACTAACTGGATTACCACAATATTGAAGGTGTTCAAATGCTCTGCCACCGAGTCTCCATATCTCATCCTCATGTTATACAACTTCTTTATCAGGAATAGTTTATTTACTAGGGACTTAGACCAATACAACTTCCCCAACTTATCCAATAAATATTTGGTTGTAGCTTCCTTTGACACATTTAGTAATATTGAATCTGAGAGACACAATAGGATTGTATCCTTCGCCTTTCGATCCATATTTTTCCAGTCATTTGTTGAAGCTCCTGTAGGTGCAGTACCTGGATCCACTGCGATCCACTGATCTTTGTCCACCAACATATCTTCCATCTTGAGCTTCCACAGCTCAAAAAATTTCCCATTAAACTTCTCTATCTTCATTTTTGAACTGCTTGCCATTTATTTTCACTTGAAAAATCAATACCATAGATCTCCCACTGTAACAAGGATTATCACAGTCCCGAGCCAAACCCTTGGCCACAAAGGCATCCCCCTGAAGCCAAAAAAAATCTGATACCAAATGTAGATTTTAACCTTGTACAATATTTTACTGCAAACAAATTTTCAATAAAAGAATAGAAAAGATACAATGGAAAATACACACATTACACAAAGATTTTCTCCTTGAAAACCCAAATTGGGAAAACCAACATATTCTATATTCATTCATAGTGATAAATTGTTTAAAATACAATATACATATAGGAGCCAATGACATCCAAAAACCTAACCCATTGATCTGGATTATTCAACAACCCTAATTCCTTAACCGAAAATAGAAAAACATCGGAATAAACCATGTGTCGAAAAAATTCCCAACAATGGACACAAAAAAAGAGGAAAAAATGCGACATGTTTCTCAAAGGGGGTGCCTATCACCCCCCGTCAAACCCCCTGCATGCCTGACGCAACATAGCAGACACTATAGCTAGCCGTGCAAAGAATATAACACATACTCAACACTAACTTGCGGTAATATCATGTCAATCCGAAGAATCCTCTAAGTTTCTTCAATGTTTTGGGAATTGTCCATTCCCTCGTAGATTTAATTTTTTTTAGGGGTCCATTTTTACTCCTTCATGAGATACAATATGACCCAAATATTTCACTTCTTGAACCTTGAAGGCACACTTGGAAGGATTTTCATAATTTTGTTTCTCTTCCAATAGTTGTACTACTCTGTCAACATGTTTTGCATGCTTTTCCCAAGATTTGTTGTTGATTAGTATGTCATCAAAAAATACTAACAAAATTTTTCTAAGGAAGGGATTGAAAATAGAATTCATCAAGCTTTGAAATCTTGAAGGTGCATCAGTAAGTCCAAATGGCATAACCAAAAACTCATAATGGCTTTCATGTGTTCTAAAAGTCGTTTTAGGAATGTATTCCTACCTCATTTTGATTTGATGATATCCTAAACGAAGATCCAACTTACTAATAATTTTTCTCCATGCAATTCATATAATAATTCATCATTGACATGAATAAGAAACTTATCTTTGATGGTCATTTTGTTGAGTTGTCTATAATCTGGACACATATGCCATGAACCATCCCTTTTTCTAACCACGAGAAAGAACATTGGCTATGTTGAATGATGCCAACCTCTAACATTTCTTGGATCATATGCTCAATATCACTCTTCTGTGCATATGGATAATTGTAAGGCATAATGTTAGGTGGTACACTTCCTAGTTTCAAATGAATAGCATGGCCATGATCTCAAGTAGGTGGTGTTGGAAATTTCCAAATTCATGTAGTCATTCTCCACAATAAAGTAAAAGAATACCCATCTACACCATTACAGAAGCCCAAGGAAGAAGTTGGAGACCCAGGAAGAGAAGTCATCCCCACTGGAAAATAATAAAGTAATTAAAGACCCATAAATAATAAGTTCGCCCCAGATTGGTGCCCAAATTAGTATAAATAAAGGACTAGCTCATTTCATTTGGATAGGCAGACAATTCTCCTTTATATAGTGCACACAAGGCAGTTGCAATTGCAGTTGTGCTATTTTGCTATATCTTGGTTCTGGTTTTCTTGGAGAGTGTGCCACACTTAAAGAAGCTCCTGCTTGGTTTCTCTGGTTCATTTTATTGAGGCATTAGGTCTTGGTGATGATAGACTTGGGGAGGATCTTCTCTATATGGTATTTTGGCTATTGATGGTGATTTCTTGCTAATATCTTGGACTGAATTATTATAAAGAAAGGTTCTTGGGTTGTCTCCCAAGGTCGGGTTTCCCAGGATAAACTCTTGTGTTCTTGTGTTTACTGTGCATGCTTAATATTTCTAGATCTTGTCATTTTGTTGCATTGTTATAGTTGATATTTTCAGTGTATATTTATTCTATGATAATTGTTGTATGAAAGYGAATCTTGTTATTAATCATAAGGAAATAACTATTAGATCTGAGAATAATAAAACATCAACATGGTATCAGAGCTAGTTGAAATATTGCCACTACACAATTTTTTTTTGTCATTGCATAGACATGAGCTTGTCAAGMTCGTTGAGCAACTTATTGGAGGAAATTGAGTTTAATTTTTCCATAGATCGGCCCACCCTATTCTAAGGCACCCCTAGTGGTCTCARATTGCATCTTGGTGAAAGTTGAAATTTCACCTAAAACCCACTACTGCAATTGCAACAAATTTCTTTGTGAAGCTCGCTGAGAATTTATTGGGATGAGATGAGGAAAAKAATTTGTTTAGAGMAAMTCACCTTTCCCTAGCACACCTAYTGCACTTCTTATTTTGACTTTTCGTCAAAGTTGAAATTTTAGGGTTTATTGATATTTTCTTGGACAACGAACTTTTTGCTATCTTGATTTTGTGATTTCCTCATGTACTAATAGTGTACAGTTTCAGATTAAAAGACAATCTAGGTGGTGTTATAAATTTCAGAGGTATGCACTTATATATGTTTCCAATTTATATCATTTAGCAGAGTATGAGGGTGTTTGTAGGGGACGTACAAGCGACCTTGTCCAAGAAATGACCCAAAGGGATCATTAGATCTAGTGCGTTAAGAGGAATATCACACCCTCCCTAGGAGTTAAGACTCCAGTTTTTCATACCAAGTTTGATATTTTTATATTGTTGCATCTTAAATAAATATTGTAACCGGGAAAACATTATTTAGAGTTCTATTACTACTGAGTACTTTTTTCTATCAAATGTTTAGTGACACTTGAATATTGTTAGTACAATAATCATTATGTAAATGCTCACAATTTAGTACTAATGATGTGCTTGTTTACACGATAGAATTGAAATCCTCTAGGAGATGTTCTTGGTTGTTGTCTTTGTCCCAAGCAGGTTACCTTGTAAATTCCATGGAGGTTACCATGGAGATGTTTTTGTTTTGTTTC
Source organism: Picea engelmannii (assembly GCA_009831015.1). NCBI lineage: Eukaryota > Viridiplantae > Streptophyta > Pinopsida > Pinales > Pinaceae > Picea > Picea engelmannii. The sequence continues at coordinate 43,615 of ML802409.1, forward strand.
GGGAAAGTTACCACGAAGAAATGATTGGTAGAAACACTAGAGAAGTGTTATTCTTGTTCTTTGTTTCTTATTCTTGTTCTTGTTCTAGGAATATCATAGGCAATATCTCTGAGAAAGAGCTATAGTGACGATTGTTCCTATTCCTATTTTTTGTTTTTCTTGTTTATATTTCCTATTCATAAGAATATTATTCTTGTCTATTATTTTTGCTTGTTATTTCTCTTATTCTTGGAATGTCACATGTGGTAGCTCTGAGAGGGAGCTATGGTGATGGTTGTAGGAGGAAACATATTAGATGGTCTCTAGTTTGAGACATGGAGCAGACTATCCATATATAGAGTTGAGTACATGATTGTATACATCCATGTACCTAAGGTGAAGATGACAAAGTTAGAACCTTCTGGAAAAAAGGATACTTTTGTGGGATACAAAGTGTTTCACATGGAGATTGATTGTGAAGAGAAGAAGGATCCGAAGATGACCATATAGATCCCTCTAGTCTAGTTGATCACTCTTCAGATCATCAGGAAGAGTCAGTATATCTAGTTGGGTCAGTTTATCTACCTAGAGATGTTGTAGTGACCAGGAAGAGGCAAACATGGTTTCATGATACCTTGCAACATGCAGTATGGAATGCATCTCCCCTCGACACTTTCAGGGAGAGAAAACTACCTCAGATATTCTCGAGTTACATGGTGTCACATCATTTATTCCAAACCTTCCAGTTATGAGAAGGAACATGTGGCTCCACCAGTGGTGAGGTAGGTGGCCCCACCAAATACCAGCTCAGAGGGAACCAAAGTTTAGATGGAGTCAACACTTAGGACCTATTAGGGAGGAGAAACATCCCATAACAGTTCACTGGAGATCCGAATTTAGAGGAGATCAACAAATGCAGAGGGAGCATATGGCTTAAGATTATACAGACTCGGATGGAGTCATGTTTCAGAGGGAGCATGGTACTCCAGGATTGATGAATACTTTATGAGCTTGGTTTTAAACAAGAATGATGCAGACCCAAAGTGATCCTAATCTCATAGAAATTCAGTTGGCTCAAAGGGAGAGCCAATCATTCAGAGGGAGTTCCCCCTCAAATCCAGGTGGGAGAGAGAAATATTCCAGGATTGACAAAGAGGTATCATGATTTGGGGAGGCTTCGAGGAGATGTGAGATCTCTTAGGAGGATACACTTGTTTCAATGGATATTACTACAATGATAGAGGAGGCAACCATTTATGATGACCAAGTATGGATTTTGTCTTAGTCACAGAGGGAGCATCTAGTGAGGTAGACTAGACATCAAGACTTACTCTAATGATAGAGGGAGTTGGCCTCATAGTTCAAGATGGAGGATCCTGACCAGATGTACTCTTGGGATTAGAGGTGTGATGAGATTAGATGATATATTCCTCATTCGGGGGATACTGATGAGATTCGATATGATGGACTGCACGTCCAAGAATACACATGTGATGACAAATTTGAATAAGTTGAGCGATTCTACTTCAGATTCATATTTGGTGGATCCCATAATGTATCAGGAGTTGATTGGATCCTTGATGTACCTGGTTAACACCAGGACGGATACTTGCTTTGCACCTTGGGTCAATTTATGGTAGAGCCGAGACACTACCATTGGGTTGTAACAAATCATGTACCTCTGTGGTACATTTGGACATGATGTGTCTCAGATGATGGGGTGACGCTGCAGAGATATACATATTCTGACCAGGAAGGAAGTACGATAGACAGAAAGAGCACCAATGGGTTTTGCATCGGATTAGCCATGCTTCTTGAATTAGTGGGAAGAATACTTTTGTAGCACTCAATACAATAGAGGCAGAGTATATCACAGCCAGTGACATGAGTTGTGAAACAATGTAGTTTCAGAGGCTTCTCGCAAGACTTCATCGAGACATGGTGCAGATGGAGCAGTCAAATTATAGCACATAAACGAATAGATTCCTAACAATTTAGTAGCATAATATGGGTCTGTGTGAGCCTAGAACCATTCTCCCAATATCGGTTTGTGTGACCCAGACAAGTTTGTGTGACCCAGACAGGTCTGTGTGACCTCAAATAGGTCTATGTGATCTAGGATAGGTCTGTGTGGCCCAGATAGGTCTGTGTGACCTTGGGAGAATGATGAGATCATTCACAGAGATTTATTGTGATGAGTGGACAAGTATGATGCATGACGAGAAATGTATTCCCCATTGAGAGGGAGTGTTGATTATTTGCAGCATCAGACAGATATTCATAGGGGTGTACCTGTGGCCCAGGTGTAGTCCTTACTTACAGGGGTTTACCTATGGAATTGAGGTGCTTGAGGTGCTTCCATGTGTCAGATAGAATCAAACCTCACTCTCCTAGGATTGGTGGTTTAACCAGTGGAGAATGATAGATTCACTCATAGAGGTTTACCTGTGGTGACATTCACTCATAAGGGTGTACTTGTGAAAGTCAATGGTCCAGGTGTGGTCTTCATTGAGACCTGAGTTGCTAGACATAGTTGTATGGATATTGATCAACAACATGGCAGTAATTCTCCATAAAAAAGTACAAGAAAACCCATATACACCATTACAGAAGCCCAAGGAAGAAGTTGGAGACCCAGGAAGAGAAGTCGGCCGCACAGGAAAATCATAAAGTAATTGAAGACCCAGAAATAAGAAGTTTTCCCCAAATTGGCACCCGGATTAGTATAAATACAAGACAATTCTCCTTTCTGTAGTGCACACAAGGTAGTTGTAGCCACAATTGTGCTATTTTGTTATATCTTGGTTCTAGTTGTCTTGGAGAGTGTTCCACACTTGGAGAATCTCTTTCTTGGTTTCTCTTGGTCATTTTATTGAGGTGATAGGTCTTGGTGATGCTAGCCTTGGGGAGGATCTTCTCTGTATGGTATTTTGGCTATTGATGGTGATGTATTGGTAACATATTGGAATCAATTATTCTATAGAAAGGTTGTTTTGTTTTCTCCCAAGGTTTGGTTTCCCAAGATAAACTCTCGTGTTATTGTGTCTACTGTGCATGGTTAATATTTCTAGATCTTGATATTTTGTTGCATTTTTATAGTTGATATTTTTAGTGTATAGTTATTCTATGATAATTTTTGAATGAAAGTGAATATTTTTATTAATCATAAGGAAATAATTATTAGATCTAAGAATAACAAAACATCAACAGGTGGAAGTCCCTTAGGCATTTCACCAAATACCTTGGAATGATTCTTGACACTATTTGGAGATCTAATGGAGAAAAACATAGATGTTTGAACATCAAGTGAACACAATTGTGAAATTACACCATGGTGTCCCTTTTTTTATTTTTGTTATGCTATTAGAGCTTATCACCTTATGGGTTTCCCTTGGATACCTCTAAACTCAATTTCCTTGCCATCTGAGGAAAATCTCATGAAAATATATTGAAAATTAAGGGCCATTGTTCCCAATGATTGTAACCATTGGACCCCTAATACAACATTAGCACCACCCTTTGGATGGAAATCATGGGACTATCCAAAAATTACTCCTCCGTGTTGAGCTTAATATTATGGCACTTCCTAGACAATTTATGGTACCTCCATCTACAATCATTACTTGAAATTATGGTGTTGGATATATAAAGCTAATTTACAATTGGTGAAATTATGGGTGCTACTGGAATCAATCAATACTATTACCTTTTTTCTTTTTGATGTATCATTGTATCTTGAGGGTTTGTGGAGTACTAATTTTGGCCAATGCATGACAATATATCGTTGGAGTGGTCTCTTCTAGATCTATCGCTTGTGATGGTTCCAATTCTTGATCTTCTTCCTCTTCATAGTCAATGTAGAATAATTCGTTCTCACTGCATTTATTCCCTTTACTATACTTGCTATCACAATTGAAACACTGTCCCTTTTCTCTTCTTTCATCCATTTGTTGAGATGTCAATATTGTCATTTTAGGAGAGGGAACATGGTGCTCTCTATCATTATCAGTGGCCATCCTTCGAGTAGCCATATTTTTGTTTTCTACTTTCCTTTCCATACTGAAATCTTTCTCTAGGTATTTAGGTTCAAAGAGATGCACCTCATGTTGAATGTTATCCTTTAAAGTTCCCATAAAGAGATCTAACAAATTATCCTCGGGAATCTTCCTTGCCCTAAGACTAAGATTTTGGAATTTTGGAATGTGCTCTGTAATTAGACCTTTTTGTTGAAGATTTATCAATTAACTAAAGAATGTGTTGCTCTTAATTTCTCCATAGTGTGATATCAAATCATCTATTAAAATTGACCAAGAGATCATATAATTCCTTTTTTCTTTCACAAAACCATTGATACTAGACAAATTGATCATTTTCTAAATACAAGGATGCAATAGGTATCTTTTTTAGTCTTGGCGTTTGGTGTAGATCAAAAAATTGCTCCATCTGAAATATCCATGTTATAGGATCTTTACCATCAAACTTCCTCATATCTATCTTTGGAATGAAGTAGTTCCTTGGTATCGACTTGAAGCCTTGATGATGTAGATATTGGAGTAATCAATAACCATGATTCTAGGACTCAATCTTTATTTCCTCTAAATTTTCATGATGTCCTTGCATTTTTATATCTTCTATAGGGGGTATCTCATCCAGAGTCTGTAAGATCATGTAAGACATGGAATTTTGCAATTCTAACAACTTATTTTCCATATGCTCCTGATTTTCTTCCATTTTCTTTTCCATCTTACTTTCCATATGCTATTGATTTTCATCCAACTTATTTACCATTTCTTGAATTTTTCTTTGTTTTTTTATCAAATAATCACTTGTTTTTTACCTAGCACTCCAATCATTAAGTTGTTCCTCCAATTCAGATAGCTTGTTATGTATCTCCCCATTTTATTCATGAGTTTTATGAGACTTATGGAGGATTAATTAGTGATAACATATTTTTTGGATCCATTTGGAATACCAATAATAATACTCCTCTATTTTATCTTTATCAAAAAAATTGAATCACCAAAAAAAAGCCTTCCAATCAAAATCTATGCCAATTGTAAGTTATGTACCTTTCAAACCCTTAATTTGGAGTTTGTCCTCCTGACCAACCTTCCTTCTAATGAATTTATGAAATTTTTACCCTTCTGAGTCTGAAATTGAAACCTTTAGTACCATGATCTGTCTTCTCTGCAATTCCATAGGTCTAACCAAAATTGGGTGTGTCAAATGAAAGTTATGGTAACTTTCCCAAACCTTGTTGGTTTTTGGCCTTTCCTGGAGAGAGAACTTGTATAGAATGTCATGTGTCCAATATTTAATAACTAATTTTGAAACTTGTATCAGAAATAATCTGGACTATCCTCTTTCAAATTCAATTGGTCTCACTAAATTTGGATCCTTGTTGAAGAATATATGACTATTTTACCGAAAACACTTGTTTGAGACTAGTTATAGGACTAGTCAAAAACCTTATCTTCCACATGGTATATCTTTGAAATTATAATGACCTAGAATATGAAATTTGTATCGCATATACCTTGATATGACTTATAATAAAAATCCAAGTTTTTTTGTATGAATCGTCCTAGGAAAAAAGTTATAGAAAAAATTCTAAGATGACTTTCTTGGGGAAGAAAAACCCTAGGATCTATGCTCTCATACCAAATGTTATGATCCAACACATTAAAAATGATAAAAAAAAAAAGAGTCAGTGAATACAATCCACTTCAAGGGGGAAACCTGTTTTTACAATATTTTCAATTTAGAATACAATATAAGATGAGATAAGATGATCCTAAGACTAGGTCTCCTTGATATATATATATATATATATATATATATATATATATATATATATGAGANTATATATATATATATATATATATATATATATATATATATATATATATATATATATATATATATATATATATATATATATATATGAGACAAAGGGTACAATTATAATGAAATGGTGCAATGAAGGGTTCTATCTGACATACAAATATAACACTAGAAATATAATAATTCAATATATAGGGCTTAATAAGGGGTTTTATACATAATATAGGGATTTGGTTGGGGCTTCACATTGATTTGAAGTCAAGTTGAATTTAGAAACAACAATTCTCTTGCAAGTTGAGTCGACATTCTTTAACAACTTGTATAGGGTTCCAATCCAAACTCCTTTCGTTAAGACCATCACACCCCTAAAAATTTTGCATGTATCCTTATTAAATAGACTGTGCACACCTGCATCACTCATTTTCCTGAAAAATATTAGGTTTCTTTCCAAACCCATAATATGTAGCATACTTGGAAGGGTTCTACTCCCATCCTGCAGTATCAGTCGGACTCTTCCCTGTCCAACAATTTTGGTTGTTGAGTCATCCCCTAAGAACACATCTGCCCCTTCATATCTCTCATATTCACAAAACCATTCTATGTGAGGTTTCATATGAAAGGATACTTCTGAGTTGATCAACCAAACATCTCGATCCGACTATGTACTGGTCAACACCATATACACATCGCCTCCTTTATTCGGAGTAGTCTTTCTCTCACTCGACAGCTTCTTGTTGGATTTTGTAATGACTTCTATCACCTTTGAATTGAAATCCATTTTGTAATGTCTAGCTTTACCATATTTCCAACATATTCTCATCGACTAAACTGGGGATTTAGATCTACCCTCGACTTAGACACTCTACCAGAGAGTTTTCCTTTTTCTATGTCAATCAACCGACCTATCGCCATTAAGGAATATTTGGTCAATCCTTCCATGTTATTATGTCTCATTTATTTTAATAATAGATCTAAAACCATGTATTCTATTGCTAATGTGGTTGAATTACTCCCTATATCCATGACTAATCTATCCCATGAGTCTAAAAAAGAACATAATAGGATAATACATTTCTCCTCCTTAGTGATTTTAATATCCACTGATGATAATTGGCTTATTACAATATTAAATGCATTCAAATGCTCAGTTACCGAACTCCCATCACTCATCCTCAAAAGATACAGTTTCTTTCTAAGGAACAACTTATTTACCTGTGATTTAGAATGGTACAAATTTCCCAACTTGTCCCATAGTTTCTTGGTTGAGTCTTCACCTGAGACATTCAACAACATTGAATCTACAAGAAAAAATTGAATCATGATCCTCACCCTTCTTTCAAGTTTCTCCCACTCTTCCCTCGACATATATGTTAGAATGGTACCTGGATAGATCGTTTCCCATTGTTATTGATCTACAAGGAGATCTTTAATTTTAAGCTTCCAAAGCTCAAAATTTTGGCCATTAAATTTTTTGATCTCGATACTTGAACTACTTTCCATTCTTTCAAGCACAAATTTAAAGATTCCTGACTTAAAACTCTCACTAGACCTAAGGTTTATCTTAGATCCAAGAACTAAAAACTTAAGCTCTAATACCACATGTTATGAAATATTCATCCACACTAAACCTAATAGGAAAGAAGAAGACATAATTAAAGAAGAAAGATAAATGACAAAACAATCACACAGTACACAGAGATTTTAACCTGGAAATCCAACGAGGGAAAACCAACATTCCTTGAGCGTCTTGATCTCTTGTTGTCTTATTCATTCAGAATAAAGAGTTACATGACTAAACTTGGTCTACACTTAAGACATAATGACCATTATACTCTCTTGCATTACACAAGAACAAACTTGTATCCAATTCAACTTACATCTACATGAACAACAACCTCTAAAAGATTGATCTAAGATTTACGATTAGCTTCTAAAATGTTACAATATTCCATATTTATAGGCTTTACAGTAGGAAAAACCATAAAGAATGGCACCCAAAAATGGTTACAGATCCACGCATATCATTGGTTGTAAAGCCTGTGAGTCTTGGGATTCTGTTATAGTGGACTACACGTTAGATTACTAGTTGAATACTAGTTAACCTCCCGTGGGTATTTAGTCAGTCTCCACTTAACCTCTTGACGACCTCTTGTTGGCTAACCTCTCGACTTGTTGTCGATCACTTTGACTTCCGAATTCCCCGGTCGAACACTTCAACCTTCGATTTGATCATCAACTTTGACTTTCACTACAAAGAATATAATGAACCAATAGAAACAATGTTGAAATTTTGCACGTCCAATCTTGGACAACCCTGCTTCCTACATCCAGGCTATGAAATTCCTACATAATCTTCAATATTTAGAATTTGGGAATTTTTTCAACGCAGTATTATTCATCCAGGAGTATAACTCCGCAAGATTTAAAAATAAAGAGTATAAGTGGTCCCACCAACACCCTTATTAGGGACCTATCTCAATAGATTCCTTGCTTCACACTAATCGCAGTGGTACCCCTCTTTCATAAGCCTTTTTTTGTGTGGACCCACCCACCCTATTCGACACCCTTATTGGGGACCTATCTCACTAGATTCCTTGCTTCGTGTTGATCACATTCTTACAACTCTTCAATAAGACTTTTTGTGTGGACCCACTCGCTCCCTTCTACTTCCCACTTATCACTCACTCTTGTGCACTCTCACCAGATGGAAACCTGCAACCAAGACTTTGACAGCTGCATTAATTCCATGGAAGAGTCTTTTGATAGCTTGTAGTCCCAATTCAAAGAAGCTCAAGTTAATATTGATGAATTTTTTCCTCAATTTAATTCCAACCTTGCTACCATTAATTCCAAGCTATCTAGACTCAAAAACCTCACTACTCAAATGACAAACCTCTCATCATTTGTTTACAAATTCAAGGGCCCTGTATCCTCAGAACAACCTTTACACCAAGAGGGAGTCGACTCATCCCATTCCATGGATCTTCATTCTCACTTCTTTTCTCATGATCTATGCCTTCCTAAAGTGGATGTGAATAAATTTGATGGTTCAAACTCCATTGAATGGGTCACTCAAATGTAACACTATTTCTTATTACATGGCTTCATTGATGACTTGATGAAGCTTCATATCAAAGTTCTCTATTTGGATCTCGAGTGTTGGAAATGGTGGAAATGACATAATAATTCCCATCACGGTTATATTTCTTGGACTCAATTTTTTGTAGATATTTATGAATGTTTTGACACAGACATTCATCATGTGGGTTGTTTGACCAAGCTTAAATAGTTAGGCACCGTTGAAGACTACATAACTTATTTTGAGCAACTGACTTTTCACATCGAAGGCATGTTGGACACCTTCTTCTGTGAATGTTTTATTAGTGGTATCAAGGATGACATCCATGCTCATGTCCTAATGGATCTCCCTAAGACATGTCTTTAATCCACTCATAGAGCCAAGGAAGCACAACATGCAATCACTACTCAAATAAAACATCCCTCCTTTATTACCCATCCCCGCCCCACCAATCCTGCTCTTCCATCTCCTCCTCTCAAGGTCCACAAATTAACTAGGGAGGAAATGGATGAATGACAACTTAAATGTCTTTGCTACAATTGTGATGAAAAATAATTCCTGGGCACAAATGTAAGGAGTGGGAAATTTTTATGGCAATTTATGAGGAAATTTCTAAGGAAATTTATGAATATGATGGTGATGCCTCCCCTCCATAATCCTTTCCCAATCCATATGATAACAATCCTCCCTCTAATCAAACTGAGGTGGAACCCCTCATCTCTCTGCATTCTCTAACTGGTATTTCAACTACTCAAACTCTCAAATTAATTATCTATATCAAGCATCATAAAGTCATTATCCTCATTGACAGTGGTAGCACCCATAAGTTTATTCACTAAAGAGTTGTTCAAGAGACCCATTTTTATATCCACATAGCCAAAACAATTCATATCATGATTTCTAATGGAGGTTCCAAGAAATGTGGAGGTCATTGTGAAAATGTATGCCTTCAAATTGGTGATTATTCTTTGAAATCGCACATGTTTTCCATTGAAATAGGGGGTTGTGAAATTGCTCTAGGTGTTGAATAGTTACACACTCTATTCCCCATCACCATGGATTTCAAGGAATTATACATGAATTTCCAATAGGATGGGCATCACTACACTTTCCAAGGCATCATGGCAGGTTCACCCGAGATAATCAGTTCACGTTGTATGGAAAAACTCCTCAAAAAGGGTCATTCTAGCATTATTTCCTAGTTCCATCCCATTCAATCCTTTGAGACTCCTTCCCCAACCATTCCTCCCGACATGCAACTTATCATATCCAAACATCATTAGTTTTTGAAAACCCACAAGGCCTCCCACCTTCCAATGGTACCCATGATCATTCCATCCCACTTATACCTGGTAGTCTCCCACCCAATGTTTTCCCTTATCGCCACCCATTCACTTAGAAAAATGAGATTGAAAAAAAATATTCAAGAATAGTTAGACACGGGTGTCATTTACTCTAGTACCAACAATTATTCATCTCCCATGGTCATGGTACTAAAAAAAGAAGGCACTTGGTGCATGTGCCCTGATTTTTGTGCTTACAACAAAATTACCATCAAGTATAAATTTCCCCCCTCGTCATTGATGACCTTTTGGACGAACTAACTAAAGCTCAATTTTTTACCAAAATTGATCTTAGTTTAAGCTATCAATATATTTGTATGAAGGAGGATGATATTCCTGAGACTTCCTTTCATACTCACAAAGGTCATTATGAGTTCTTGGTCATGCTCTTTTTCTTGTGTAATGCACCATCACCTTTCCAAAGTATCATGAATCACATCTTCCGACCCTTTCTCCATAATGTTTTCCTTGTCTTCTTTGATGACATCCTAATTTATAGTAAAACTTGGCAAGCCCATATTGCCCATGTGGATTAGGTATTACAACTACCTTCTCAACATCAACTAATTCTCAAGAGGTCCAAATGTGCCTTTGAGGCCTCATAAGTGGAATACTTGGGCCATATTGTTAGTAAGGATGGTGTTCTAGTGGATCCCAAGAAAATTGAAGCTATGAAAGATTGGCCCCACCCTAAGATTATTAAAAGTTTGCGAGGCTTTCTTGGTTTAACTGAATACCATCGAAAGTTCATCCATAACTATGGAAAAATTGCGTCCTTGCTCATTTCTCTCCTTAATAAAAATTCTTTAGTTGGAATGCGACCACTTATCAATCCTTCCAAGCTTTGAAAGATTCTACGTGTACCAATCCAATATTGGCTTTGCTCGACTTCATGGAGACTTTTGTTTTGGAGTGTGATGCCTCAAGGAAAGACATTGGTGTAGTTCTCGAGCAAGAAGGAAAACCCTTGGCCTTTCCTAGTAAACAACTTTTTGAGCAGCACTTGGGAAAATCATATGAAAAATAAATTCTAGCCATTTTTCACGTGGTGAATATATGGCATTCTTACTTGCTTGGGAAACACTTCCAAATAAAAATTCATCATTGTAGCCTCAAATATTTTTTGGAACAATATATTTTATCCCCCGAGAAAAGAAGTGGGTTACCAAAATGTTAGACTATGATTATGAGATCATTTGCAAGAAGGGCAAAGAGAATGTGGTAGTTGATGCTATTTTCGGGAAATATGAAGAGTAAGGGTCCCTATTTTCACTCTCCTTTTATAGTCGATTGGTTGAATGGAGTTCACCATGAATGGTTCCCATATTCCAAAAATTCGAGCCTAATTCAACAACTACAACATGACTCTAATGCATCTCTGGGATACACTTGGAAAAATTAGGAGCTTTGTTGTAAAGGCCACCTATATTTGAGCAAACAGTCCAACATTAAATCCATTTTGCTCTCTGAACTCCATTGCTCACCAACAACATGGAATTTTGGCAATCATAAAACCTATGAATGGATTAAACATTCATTTTTATGGGAAGGCATGAAGCATGATATACACACTTTTGTGGCTAAATGTCATATTGTCTAATGCAACAAGGGATACAAAATGAAAACTACAGGAACACTACAACCTCTCCTTATTCCACCTACTATATGGACATATATCTCTATGGATGTCATTGTCGCACTATCCAAATATGTAAATAAATTAGTTATCATGGTTGTGGTTGATATAATTTCCAAATATGCTCATTTTTGTGTCCTCCAAGACCCATTTAAAGCTTCCACAATGGCTCAAGTTTTCATGAACAATATCTTCAAACTCATGGTATTCCAAAATCTATTGTCTCATACCATGATTCAACTTTTACAAGTAACTTATGAAAAGAATTGTTCAGGATACAGGGCACCCAATTGCATCTCAACATTTCCTATCATCCCTAAACTGATGGTCTAACTGAAGTTGTCAACAAGTGCTTGGAAGCTTATTTGAGGTGCTTCACGTTCAAACAACACTCTCAGTGGGTTCAATGGTTTCCCCTCATTGAATGGTGGTACAATACAACTTATCATGGTGCCATTGGCATGACTCCCTTTGAGATGGTCTATGGTCAAAATCCCCCGTCAATATTATCTTACCTACCATGTGTCTCCAAGGTCCAGGAGGTTGACAAAACCATTACAGTTCAGGCTAACATTCTACGCACTCTCAAAGAAAATTTGGTCATGGCTCAAAATCGAATGAATCAAGAAGATGATCAACATCGCTCCAAACACCATTTCGTTGAAGGGGATTAGGTGTTTCTTTGTCTCCAACCATATAAACAAAATTCCCTCAAATCAAACCATTGCCAAAAGATTGCTCCAAAGTTTTATGGCCCTTATACAATCATCAAGTGCATTGGGTCCATGAATTACAAATTAGCATTTCCAAGCCACTCTAAGATCCATCTAGTTTTTCATGTCTAATACTTAAAGAAAGTGATTAGATCCAAGTGCCATGTTCAAACTAGTATGCCTAAATTATATGAAGAAGGTTCCATTTGGCTGCAGCCACACACCATCCTTGACTAATGCGAGTGTCGTCTCCACCAGTGCACAATTCAAGAATTTTAATATAGTGGAAGGATACAAATCTCGATGATGCCACATGGGAGCCAACTACCATTCTTCAATAATTCCCACATCTCAAGCCTTGAGGACAAGGCTATTCTTTAAAGGGGAAGGCATGTTAGGGTCCTAACCTGATATGGATTTTATGAGCAGAACATAATGACTACAAACTATTATCAAAATATGTTTAAAATAGAATAATAAATACACAGTAAAACCAATTTCTATTCAATAAGGAAATAAGATGAAACTATAAAATGCAGCGAAAAACAAGCTTGCTAGAATGGTGGCGGCTTATCTCTGAGAAGAGATGCGACGGTTGCGCTCATTCGCAAGAAGATGATTACAATGAGGCTCTAAAGGAATTTTTACGATAAACAAGAATGCCAAAAACCATAGACATCCAAAAACCTAACCCTAGTAGATGAAGCACCAAAAGTCATGTGGGCCCTGTTTGGGTAAGTTAGTACAACAACTTCCCGGGGTCATGACTTTTGCATACGATCTTTGTTTTAGGCGCACGACAGCTTGTCAGAAAGGTCTATCTGAGGACTACACATGTTTTCATCAGACTTTGACTTCATTTACAATTTGATTGTGGCAAGCCCTAAAAATGTTGATTAGGGCCTCAAAACGACCCCATAAGTTAGGGACCCAAAAACTAGAAAAAAAACTGCCAAACTAGAAAATTGCCAAAATGAGCAAGTTGGAATACGTGGGAGGCCACTGACATACATATGGATTAATCCTCCCCCCTTAGGAAGAAATGGTTTCCATTGCGTTGAGTTCCCCCATCATATGGGGAAATTTATGTTGAATTTGGCCCCGGGTGAGCCACTTGTCTTGGTGCAGGAGTTGCCCTGCTTTGACAACTCAATAAAGCTGGATTCTTTGTTGGCGAGTGTCCTTGACCTGCTTGTCCACAATATGATCACTGGATTCCTATTGTATGCAGTCATGGTTGAGCTCTGTTGTGTCATTTGTTCTACTATCTCCGAGGTGTCCAATAATGGTGAGAAATAAGGGCGAAGGAGATCCACATTGAACACTGGGTGCAGGCCAAGGAAAGGAGGAATGTTGAGCTCAAAAGAATTATCACCCACAACATTGGTGATGGTGTATGACCCATAACTGAGTGGGTGAATATTCTGATGTGGTCCTATCAGGTGTTGTTTCTGCAAGTGCAACCAAACTTTGTCACCCACCTGAAACTTATGTGGCACCCCGTGTTGGTCATGGCATTGCTTGTACTTTTCATTAGATTTCTCTAGGATATCCTGAACCTGTTAGAGGATGTGTTGGATCCACTCAACGAATCAGGTGGCTTTTTCAACTTCAGTTGGAGAAGGAGATGAGTCAGTCGAGGTGACCGCAAGGGGTAGTGCAACATCTATGGGACCCAAAGGTTGGAATCCCAACCCCACCTGAAAGGGGATGTGGCTGGTTGAGCTATGCAGGGCTCGGTTGTAGCTATACTGAACATAGGGAAGACTCTCATCCCATGTGTTAGGGTGTTTGGAATTATACATGTGCAGGATATGCACGATCATTCGATTTACGACCTCAGTTTGGCCATCTATCTGGGGGTGGAAGGCCATGGATTTGGTGAGCTTGGTGTCCAGTAGTGACTAGAGGCTAGACTAGAATGTGCTGAGAAATCAACTATCCCGATCTAAGACAATGGTTTGTGGGATTCCAAAATGTACCCAAACTCTTTCAAATAAGAGCTCGGCAGTGGCCTCTCCTGTGATGCTCTTCTTGCAGGCGGCCATAATCGCCGTCTTAGAAAAGAGATCAACAACCACAAAAACACAGTTATTTCCCGCTTGGTGGATGAGAGGCCTGACATGTAGTCTATTGAGATGGATTCCCATGGTTTTTCAGGAGTAGGAAGAGGGGTGTACAAGCCCTGTTTCTTAGTGGTTGGTTTGGAAATAGTTCAGGTAGTGCATGACTTGATATACTTGCTGACCTCCTGTCGAAGTTTCAGCTAGTATAAATGTTTTTGCAACATTGCCACTATATTTTCGACACCGAAGTGTCCTACCACCTGAATGTAGTGGGCTACCTAGATTATCTTCGCTCGCTCGCTTGATGGAACATAGATATGGCCCAGACGACACAACAACCCGTCCTGAAGATGGAAATTAGTGATAACTGTGTTTGCACCCAACATTTGGTAGGTGGTGGTGAATTTTGAGTCTGTCTCATAGAGTTGGGGCCATCTAGAGGTCTCATGGCCGCAAGATTTTAGCACTGTGGTGAGTGCCGCGACTAGCGGTATGCTGAGGCAATCAACGATGCAGTTGGTGCTTCCTATTTTATACTTGATGTTGAGGTGGAATTGCTGCAAGTATGTGGACCTATTCTGATGGCGATCATTATACAATTTTCCTTGTGTCTACATGAACTGCTTTGGCTTATGATCAGTGTGGATGGATGTCTCCTTCCAAAGAATGTAATGTCTCCACTGGTGGTAGGCGTGCACAATGGAGTATGTGTCTTTGTCATAAGTAGGGTACTTACGGACAACATCTGATAGTGTCTTACTATGATAGGCCACGAGGTGGTCGAGTTGAGTGAGAACAACACCCACAACATAGTCTAAAGCATATGTCTCGATCTCAAAGGGATGTTGCAGGTCCGATAGTGAAAGTACTGGGGCTGAGCACAAGCGTTGCTTCAAATCATTTGTTGTTGGGGCCAGACCCACACAAATTTCTCCTTATGACCACCCTTGGTTACTTGGATGAGGGCCCGTGCAATATGGGAGAATCTCAACACGAACCTACGGTAGAAATATGCAAGGCCTAAGAAGCTCCAAAGCTCAATGAGTGTGGTTGGGGCTGGTCAATCACGGATGACTTGGATCTTGGCTGGATCCACATGTACGCCATGTTGATCAATGATGTAGCCCAGGTAATGGACCATGTCCATGTCGAAGGAGCATTTTTCCAAGTTGACGTATAGCTTGTGTTGTCGTAGGGTGTGCAAAACATGTTGAATATGCCGCAAGTATTTTTCCCAAGTCTTGTTGTAAATGAGGATGTCATCTAGATACACCACTACAAAAGTATTGGTGACTGGTCGCAGGGTATCGTCCATCATCCTCATGAAAGTGGCTGGAGAATTTTTCAAACCAAAGGGCATGAGAAACCATTCGAAAATACCTTCCTTTGACTTAAAGGAAGTCTTCCATACATCTGTCTGTTCTATTGGGACCTGGTGGTAGCCAGACTTAAGATCAATCTTATTGAAGTATTTGGCCCCCATGAGTTGATCAAGGAGGTCGTCGATTTGGGGAATCAAGTACCGGTTTCTGACTGTGGTTTTATTTAGGGCCCGATAATCAATGCAGAGTCATCAGGTTCCATATTTCTTATGTACCAACACGATTTGGCTCCCGCAAGGCGATGATCTGGGACAGATGTGCCCCTTGTGGAGCATTGCTTGGATCTACCGCTTGATCTCTTCATTTTCTAACATAGAGTGGTGATAGACTAGCCCATTGGGCAATGATGCGTCGGGGGTCATATCGATGGGGTTCTTGATCTGACAGTGCAGAGGTACCCCGGTAGGTGAGGAGAAGACATTTGAGTATTCTTCCACGACCTTATCCATTTTCTTCTAATGTGTGGAGAGGTTGGTCGCGGAGACCCTGGATGTGGCTACGATATTTCGCTCATTCTGAGAGCGAATCACAAAGAAGAAAAAATTCCCCGCCTAAGAGATGACCTTCCTGCATTTCTTGGCAGAGATCAAGGAAATAACACTAGGTGAGGCTGCCTCGGGTATCCTGTACAATTTCTTGTTCAAAGTAATAATAACACTATGAGGCCTAAACTCATATACAACATGATGTTTCTATAAATATGGTTGGCCCGAAAGAACATTACAAACTTCGAGAGGGGCAACATCACACAATACCTCACCTTTGAAGGGCTTGATGCCATATGACAGGCGACATTGTTGGATGATGGAGATGTTGCTTCTTTGGCAGAGCCATCCGATGGTGTAGGGATGTGGGTGTGGCATTGTCGGCAGGGCAAGTCGCTTGACAACCTCTGCTGAGATGAGGTTCTTCTGGTTACTGCTATCAATAATGAAGTGCAACGGGGTACCCTTCACCCACATTTGTGAATGAAAAAGGCGCTCGTCTTCCTTTGTTTCATCTGGTTCATCAGGTTGGAGCTTGGTGGTAGCAACGGTAGCACTGGGTTATGTGACAATGATCTATCTCCTCCTTTCTGGTTCTAACTCAGAGTCAGAACCCACATCTGATTCAGAGGCTTTCACCACATCCACCTACGACTACTTTGAGCGGAAACCAACAATGTTATGCTAGGGGCTCTTATGGAAGTCACACCACTTCTCGATATCTTTCTTTGTCTTTCCGATGTCCTTCTTTGCTTGCGACCTGGACTAGTTGTCCTGAGGTTGTCCGTCTTTTCTCTGTCCTTTGTTCTACATGTTGGGGTTGTCTTTTCATGGATTTTGCTGTGAGGAGTTCCCAGACCCAAATTTTCACGTCTTTTGTTTGAGTTTTTGCTCGATTTTGACGACATATCGGTAGGCCGCGCCCAAGGATGAGATGTTGAGAAACTCCATTTTGGCCTGGATGTATCTATACAGACCACTGTGATACTTGAGCACCAGATGTCGCTCAGAATCTTTGATACCCAACTTAGTGTGCAAGGNGGAGAAGACATTTGAGTATTCTTCCACGACCTTATCCATTTTCTTCTAATGTGTGGAGAGGTTGGTCGCGGAGACCCTGGATGTGGCTACGATATTTCGCTCATTCTGAGAGCGAATCACAAAGAAGAAAAAATTCCCCGCCTGAGAGATGACCTTCCTGCATTTCTTGGCAGAGATCAAGGAAATAACACTAGGTGAGGCTGCCTCGGGTATCCTGTACAATTTCTTGTTCAAAGTAATAATAACACTACGAGGCCTAAACTCATATACAACATGATGTTTCTATAAATATGGTTGGCCCGAAAGAACATTACAAACTTTGAGAGGGGCAACATCACACAATACCTCGCCTTTGAAGGGCTTGATGCCATATGACAGACGACATTGTTGGATGATGGAGATGTCGCTTCTTTGGCAGAGCCATCCGATGGTGTAGGGATGTGGGTGTGGCATTGTCGGCAGAGCAAGTCGCTTGACAACCTCTGCTGAGATGAGGTTCTTCTGGTTACTGCTATCAATAATGAAGTGCAACGGGGTACCCTTCACCCACATCTGTGAATGAAAAAGGCGCTCGTCTTCCTCTGTTTCATCTGGTTCATCAGGTTGGAGCTTGGTGGTAGCAACAGTAGCACTGGGTTATGTGACAATGATCTATCTCCTCCTTTTTGGTTCTAACTCAGAGTCAGAACCCGCATCTGATTCAGAGGCTTTCACCACATCCACCTACGACTACTTTGAGCGGAAACCAACAATGTTATGCTAGGGGCTCTTATGGAAGTCACACCACTTCTCGATATCTTTCTTTGTCTTTCCGGTGTCCTTCTTTGCTTGCGACCTGGACTGGTTGTCCTGAGGTTGTCCGTCTTTTCTCTGTCCTTTGTTCTACATGTTGGGGTTGTCTTTCCATGGATTTTGCTATGAGGAGTTCCCAGACCCAAATTTTCACGTCTTTTGTTTGAGTTTTTGCTCGATTTTGACGACATATCGGTAGGCCGCGCCCAAGGATGAGATGTCGAGAAACTCCATTTTGGCCTGGATGTATCTATACAAACCACTGTGATACTTGAGCACCAGATGTCGCTCAGAATCTTTGATACCCAACTTAGTGTGCAAGGTATGGAAGATATTTGTGAACTCGAGCACTGCTTGGTCTCTTTCTTGCCGCAATGTGGTCCATTTTCTGTACAGGTCGTCATAAATTCCAACTAGGTAGTATTGTTCCTTAATAACATCCCTCAAGGACTCCGAGGTGACCTCGACTGTAAATAATGAGGGTTCCTTTGTTTCTTTTTTCTCACAGAAAGTTTCCCACCAATCTTTGACATGGGGAACAACTTTGAGGAGCGCAAAAGTAATTTTTCTCTATTCGAGAAGTTATGGACAGAGAAATACCCTTCTAGCAGATTCAACCATTTGTCTACAACATCTGTGTCTATTTGACCTTCAAATATAGGAATATCGAAGTTGATTTGTACCTTGAAGGGGACGACGCCTTCGTTTGAGGAAGATGCGTCACTTGTTGGTAGCTGCCGAAAGATTTGCGCAAAACTATCCATCATCTCGTTCCTCTGTTGCATGAGGGCTTCCTCGAGCAACATTTTGAAGGGATCTCCTGTTCTGTCGTCTCCATGAGAGGTCGTTTGGGCATGCGAGAGCTTTTGTCCTCAAGAGAAACAAGCTCCAGACTTAATTCATTATACCCTGATCTCGTTGCAGACATGCATTAAGAACAACAAGAAGCAGACCGCTCTAATACCACTGATCCATATTTTATGAGCAGAACGAAATGAATATAGATTGTTATCAAAATATGCTTAACGCAGAATAACAAATATACAATAAAACTGGTTTCTATTCAATAAGGAAATAAGTTGAAACTATAAAATGTAGCGGAAAACAAGCTTGCTATAATGGTGGTGGCTTATCTCTGAGAAGAGATGTGACGGTTGTGCTCATTTGCAAGAAGATGATTACAATGAGGCTCTTAAGGCCTTTTTTACAATAAACAGGAATGTAAAAAACCCTAGACATCCAAAAACCTAACCCTAGGAGATGAAGCGCCAAAAGTCATGTGGGCCTCGTTTGGGTAAGTTAGTACATCAACTTCTCGGGGTCGTAACTTTTGCATACGATCTTTGTTTTAGGTGCACGATAGCCCATTGGAAAGGTCTATCCGAGGACTAGACATATTCCATCAGACTCTAACTCAATCTACAATCTAATTGTGGCAAGCCCTAACAAACCTCAAAATGACCTCGGAAGTCGGGGACCCAAAAACTAGGAAAAACTGTCAAACTGGAAAACTGCCAAAATGAACTAGTTGGAATAGGTGAGAGGCCACTGACATCCATCTGGATCATAACCTCCCTAACCTGTAAAGTAGATATAACACTATGTAATAAAGGCCATCATTAGTATATAAGACATGTTTAGTAGAGTGAACACAATTTCATTAAGATAATTCTCAACAATTCATCTTTACCAAGTCAAATAATTTACCAATCACCTTCTTGCACATCATAGTATGAGATGTTTTGCAAACAAATGGTAAATATAAACAAGTTTGAGTGTGACCAACAATTTCTAGAGATATGGTCTTCTTAAAGAAACACCTTTGGCATAATGAGCGGTAAGGGGTAAAGGGAAAGATTTAAATTAGGACATCAACATATTGCGATTATATAGTGCATCCTCCATGATTAGAAAGGTGACATGAGCACAGAAAAGACTTCAGAATTTGGACACCTCACTCTTTAACGCACATAGAGATTGACTACATTATTCTTCTTATATATATATAGCAATTTTGGAGATTATTCTTAAGGTTCCTTCTTCCTTGATTGGTTCTTGAGTTGATACTTATTGGTTTTGGAGAGATATGATCATAAATATTGTTATTCATTGTACATTGATTACTTTTATGCAAGCTTAAGGGGGTATTATGTTGTTGATTAGAGGTTGAAATTCCATGTCAATGTTTATCTTTGTGAAGCTAGACATTACTCTTTATACGGTCTTCATATTTACATGTTTCTTCGAACATATGTCTCACTAAGGTATTTTAGGTCATGCATATAACAAATTTTGAAGTTTCTCTTCAAGGAGGATACAATATAAGCTACATTAGAATAGCATCAATAGCTTATTTGTTAGCATTTTTGGAATAAACTATGGTAAGGCTAAGACCTCAAGCCTAACTCTATGTTAGTCTTTTTATTACTAGGTGCCGCAATAGTTACGGGTTGACCGCTTCCGGTACAATAAAATACACTTAACGTGAGTGCGAGAAGATGGTTGAGTCTTCCACACGAAACATGCCACGGCCCAACTTCCTCTTTACTTACTCACGGAGAAAGATCTTTCTAGACGGGCCGACTTTCCAGGCTGTTTCCAATGATGGATATCTAAAATCTAATTAAAAATTTAGAAATATTGTTGTAATTGAAGATAATAATTATTGAGATTAGATTTTTGAAAATATTAAATTTATTTATATATTTTAAAATTGTAATTAAAAAAAATTATATAATCAAATTAATGATAAAAAAATCCAAATCAAAATGGAATGCTTTAATTTGGGAGTAATCTTTTCTCTAGATATATTTTTTAGGTAGTTTTTTTGGCAATTTTATTTTAAATTTTTGATCAAATTAGAAATTTGATAGATTTTCTAAACATCTGGTTTGGTTTAAAATAAGGCAAAGCACTAAAAATAAGATTCTGAAATACATAAAACTTTAATCAAACAAAATTCAAACTACCCTGTAAATATGACTACCTCTAAAAATCTGACCAAATTCAAGCCAAATTTGTTGGCTGAAAAACTAATCTATTTGCTCCTGACTTAGCTTACTCCAATCAAAATTGCATGGCACGGCCAAGCTTCGTCTTTACTTAATAATGGAAAAAGATATTTCTGGACGGACCGACTTTCCAGGCTGTTTCGCCCCCACCCATAATTAAGATCTGAAACGAACGGATTAAAACGTAACACGCGTCTCTTTATGAATGGACCATCTCCTCTTCATGCCATTTAAATATGGCTATACCCCAATGTCTTCCTCATTGTGTTTTCAGTTTTGGATTATTTTCTGAACGCTATCGGTGTACTCTCTTTCGTTTGATTTCTTTCAGGTATAAATTCTCTCTATTTCTACATCTTCGATGCAGTTGATTATTCTTCGATCTTTGTTTGAAATCCTTTCCAGGTTCTCTACTCCTTTTTCTTCTCTTCCGGATTTGAGACATATACTTCGGATTTGCGACGAATCATGTTTAGATGTTGTTAGGTTATGGCCTGTATGTTGACTGATCTTTGTGTCCTGCGAGGATTCATTTTGTTTTTATGATTTTGGTATGATGATTTTATTTGCTCTAGATCTGTAAAATATGTTGATTGCGAAATTTGGGATTTTCTTTTTCCCTTATATACGCCTTTAAATGTCATTCAGGGTCTCTGATTATGCCCCGTGATTATGCAGGTTTTGTATTGTGTTGATTTCATTTGAAGATGCAGATATTCGTGAAGACCTTGACCGGTAAGACCATAACTCTTGAGGTGGAGAGCTCTGATACCATTGACAATGTGAAGGCGAAGATCCAGGACAAAGAGGGAATTCCACCCGACCAGCAGCGTCTCATCTTTGCCGGCAAGCAGTTGGAGGATGGACGCACTCTCGCCGACTACAACATCCAGAAGGAATCCACTCTTCACCTCGTCCTCCGTCTCAGAGGTGGAATGCAGATCTTTGTCAAGACCCTGACCGGCAAGACCATTACTCTGGAAGTTGAGAGCTCTGACACCATTGACAATGTGAAGGCCAAAATTCAAGACAAGGAGGGGATTCCACCCGACCAGCAGAGGTTGATCTTTGCTGGAAAGCAACTCGAGGACGGACGCACCCTTGCCGATTACAACATCCAGAAGGAATCGACTCTTCACCTTGTCCTCCGTCTGAGAGGAGGAATGCAAATCTTTGTGAAAACCCTGACCGGCAAGACCATCACGCTCGAAGTTGAGAGCTCCGATACTATTGATAATGTGAAGGCGAAGATTCAGGACAAGGAGGGGATTCCTCCGGATCAGCAGAGATTGATCTTTGCAGGGAAGCAACTTGAAGATGGGAGGACTCTGGCGGACTATAACATTCAGAAGGAGTCAACCCTGCATCTTGTCCTTCGGCTCCGTGGTGGTATGCAGATATTTGTGAAGACGTTGACAGGCAAGACGATCACTCTGGAGGTTGAGAGCTCTGATACGATTGATAATGTAAAAGCGAAGATTCAGGACAAGGAAGGGATTCCTCCTGATCAGCAGAGGCTCATATTTGCTGGCAAGCAGCTGGAGGATGGGCGAACTCTCGCCGATTACAACATCCAGAAGGAGTCTACACTTCACCTCGTCTTGCGTCTGCGTGGTGGCTTTTGAAAATTTCGAGCACAATCGCCCATATTCTCATGAAGAGGGTCTAAATTCGCATTTCACCGATTTCTTAGCTTAGCTAGCAGTTAGATGTCGCGTCATATATGTGTTGGGTGTTTTCTTACTTTGTAAATTTCTTGCATTATGAGTGACTCTTGTGACTCTTATGAAAATAACTTTCAATAAAATAAAGCCTTACGTTACTGATACTCTTAGTTATGTGCTATTGCTCAAATCGTGTATATGCTGTAACTCGAATCATTTTCTTTTTTCAATTGATATTATGTCTTTAATAATTGATTTAAAAAAAAAAAAAAAAAGAAAGAAAAAGAAGGCTAAAATCGATATTTAGGGGTTTGATATCCTTGAAAATATGGCATGACTTTTATTTATAATGGCTTTTATTTATCATGTGGTATGAATTGGTTGACTACCTTCGTGTTCGTGTGTTGGCTAAATTCTTGTGAGTGGATTCTAGTCTTCCTTTTTAAGTTTTTTTTTTTTTTTTAACAAGAATTGGTAAAGATATATTAATCGGTGTGGATAAATTCATTGTAGTTACAAAAAAAACAGTGATGGAGGAATGTGTCTGAGTTCTTCTCTATGAGGACTGCTACAAAAATTGGGGTGTTTAGATATCCCCTTTGCTTACAACAAATATTGTGTGGAGAATTTCCTACGTATATTTTGTAGAAGGAGCCGCTTATAAACACAAAATGACAAAACATAGAGCTATTTGAGATTAAGGGTGATTAACTTAGACCTTCTTCTCCGTAGGGCTATTGTTTATTTCTTCTAGGATCAGGAGGGGACACATTAAAATCGGGCACCTAATTAATCGAATTGGACTAGACATTACTCGAATATCCTTGCTGAGAGTTCGAGTTGCTTGTTGGGGCCTACGTGTCATCAAGCTGGTCCAACCTGAGTTGAAGAGTGTCAATCTGCACCCGATTAGCAATAATCTGGCTTCTCTGCGCTTCACTTTCATCCTATAGCTTGCTGATCAAAAAACGATGATGGGATAGTGTTTCCATTTCGAACACCCTGTTGGCACTCAACACTCCCAATTGCTCTCGGAGGTTGCTGCATCCTCCGCATTCAGGCTCCCAATTATCTTCTGCCCAGGAGTCCAAGTCTTTTTGTCCAGAATTCTCATGTTGCATTTCTCTGCCCCCAGAGGAAAGGCTGGAATTGGTCGGTTCTTGCGAATTCTGCATAGGGCCCAGGTGGAGAAGCGGATGCGAGAGGGGATGACTAAGGGGTTGCTCAGCAAGATGTGGAAGGAGGGTTAGGAGAATGGCAAGAAGGGGACTCCAAGCTCTGCAGAGGGGCAGATCCCAGCACCAAACATCCCAAGGAGCTCTCTGAATACCACGGGAATGCTTGTAAGGTGACGAAGAGGCTGAGATAAAAGCCAGGAGGGACTGGAGAGACATATGGGTGGATTGGATTTCCCACGAGAGTTGCTTGATTGCTGAGGAGGGAGATGACGAACGAGCCTACAAGATTGTGGGAAGAGTACAGTACCTAGCACTGATCGACGCCATGGAGAGACGTCTGACAGTAGGGGAGCTGAATCAATGATGGAGGTGAGAGACCAGAGCGTCATGTCCACACAGGCAAGCCGAGTATACCGGATTTCCCATGCGAAGAGGATAATTCGCCCCGCTTGAAGGTGAAACCAATTTGTACAAACGAGGGAGAGGATCCACGCATGACACATGCCATATGGTGCGGCGACAGGTTGTCACGTGGACGACTGAAAGCATCCACTCCTTCATGCCATGAGATATCTTGCAAGCCAACGGTGGGACACTTCCTTTTTGCCACACTTGAGCGGTGCTTTCTATATGCCTAGTCATGTGGTCGTGAGGGGTGCTTAATGAGCCCCCATGGGGTGGGCTCCTTTGGCAGGCCAAACTTCGCTCTTGGAGGTTCATTAATATAAGGTGGTTAGGGTTACCACTCCGTCAATGCTGAGAGTGTCGGGATTTGTCCCGATGGCTTCATTTGCCATCTTGTCAACTTCACTATTGTTGCCTCGAAGGATGTGAAAAAAGGTGAGCTTGATGTCTTTGGAGGCCAGTCTAATTCTAACAAAAGTTTGTTTTAAACTTGGATCTTTGGGGTTTGTACCCTTGGTCATCAATCTTATTATGGTGAGCGAGTCTCCGAGGACGACGAGCTTTCTTATACCCTTGGAATGGGCCAATTGGACCCCCTTTAAAAGAGCGAAGGCCTCAGCTTTGTTGTTGGTATCTGTCCCTAAGTTCCAGTGATAGCGAGTTGTTGTTTTTCCCCCGGGATCATAAAGAATCCCCCCCACACTTGCCTCCCCTGGGTTTCCTTTAGAGGCTCCATCGAAACAAAGAGTATGAGTTTTTTGCTTCTGGATCCACCATTCCATGTTGAGCGTGTGGTGAAGTTGCCATCTTGGTCTTGGGGTTGCCTGAGGATACTTAACATTCTTGAGATTGAAGCTTGCCATCCATTCATTTTCCTGGCTGTTCCAGTTTGTTGTATCTTCGATTTTCAGAGGGCGGGAGCTTAGGGCTTCGAACATAAGAAACTTTGCCTTCACTGCTATTGTTTGGGGAGGAGTGATCTTATCTTGAAATTTTTTCCTATTTCTTGTTTTCTAGATCTACCAGCACAAAAATTTTGCAAGCACCCGTCATACATGTTTCAGCACCGACTTGTCCTTGAAGGAGCCCCTATAGTATTTGTCCCAGTTTCCCAGGCTGGGGTGGGGGGAAGTGGGCCAACGTATAGATCTAGCTAGGTCCCCGAAGGCTAGGTTCCAACAACTTTTTGCAAAGGAGCAATCCCACACCAGATGGGTAATGTTTTCTTGGCTGTTATTGCAGAGTGGGCAGATAAAGGGGCCAAGATAGCCTCTCTTCATGAGATTTTCCCCTGTTAAAATCTTGCCATGTGCTAGAGTCCAGGTGAAGAAGTTGATTTTTGGGAGGGAGTCCCGATTCCAGATATTTTTCCATTTTGCTGAGGAATGCTGCCCACCTATGTTATCGAGGAGTTGGTTGTATCCTGTTGTGACCGAGTAACCTTGACTCCCCCAGCCCCTGTTATCAGGCTGGGTTTTATGAATGGGCGCTGCCCCTTTTAGAAGCTTGATCAGGCATTGGGCCTGTTCTGTTAAATGCTGGGGGACATTCCCCAAGTTCCAATCACTCCAGCTACCATTTTCATTCCAGGATGAGATATCGAACAAAGTGCGCTTTCTTAGTGTGATGTCCTGTTCCCAAGAGTAGGCCAGCAGGGAGTGATTTAGTAGTCTATATGTTCCTGTAGACTATAGTCAGGCACAAACAGGGAACACGATGGAGAAATAAGGAGGAATTGATAGCTAAACGATGAATTAAGTCAAAATACTTAGGAAAAGTCACTTAAGCCTAAGTCAACGAAGAATTAGAATGAAAAGGTGTTAAAGGGGGACTTAATTGACTAATTAATCACTTTAGGAGGAAAAGCACCTAGCTTGAGTAAGGTCAATGGTGAATTATATTGGGAAAGGTATAAAGGGAGGAATTTAACCTAATTCCTCATTATGCATTGTTATGATTTGATGTTGAGAGTTCCCAGAGGAGGGGGAGAGCCGACCTTACTGTTTTGTGGATTTCTGGAGGAAACCACCACCATTGATCGGTTTCGGTGTTGAGAGACACACCCTAGCCCATCGGAGATACCATCCAGGTATTTCACCGTACTTTTCATGAGTATCCATTGTAGAGTGCGTAGCTTAGCTAGTGAGGGCGCAAGCGAGTTTGAAGGTTTGGAGAGCTGCACGAGACCCATATCCAGATTGCAATTTCCTTCCAACCCATTTGAGATCCAGTCAGGGCACTTCTATTGAGCCATCTATCATCAGATTCTGACAGTGGAATATTTCAGATCGACTCATTCAACCATTTAGGGTGCAGCTCTTCCGGGTAGACATTTGGTGTTCCATACAGAGTTTCAGAGAAGATCTGGACAAATCCTTCTGACCCATTTCCTTATTTGGTGAGACGATCGCTTTGAGCCATATAGCAGTAGATTCCCTTGGTGGAATCCTTTGGGGCACATCCAGTGTCCCAGGAGGTGCGCAAACCCCCCCAGGGGTCCAGATCCAATGCCTCAGGGGTCAGATCCGAGATCCGACAGACGTCCATTTCAGTCTAGAGACTAGGGCGCTTCTATTAGAGTAGTTTCCATCACATTCCGACGGTTGATTCTTCTGAACGAGTTTTCCAGCTGGTAGTGGTTACCGTACTTCACTGGAATCACATATTTTTGCAGATCTATTCGTGCATGCATAAGATCTTCTATCATCTCCTGATCACGGGTATTTTGATGTTATTTGTTTGTATTCTAGTGACGATCCATGAGATCTAGATGATGATTATTTCTATATTTCCAGTATGCTATTGTATTTCCATGCTTGAATAACATAATACATATTTTGGGCAGTTGATGTTCTTTACCACCGCATGCATCCCTTATTTATTGTTTAAACTAGAAATATGCAACATGCACATGCAATAACCAACATGCACTCGCAATAACCAAAAATATCTCAAACACACAATTGAAATGCATCCATAAACCCCCAATGTATTAGATCTGCGAGACAGAGCATTAGAACAGTAGCAAATATCTTGATTAGCAGGATCAGGGATATTTCAGTGGTATCAGAGCTTTAGTCCCGCCAGCCTGTGACTAAAGACAATGAATACAACAGAAGAACCAGATGGCCGTGAACACATAGGTGACGAATATGTCACTTACAACAGACGCAGGGGAAGAAGGGACAAGCCTAACTTTCCTCCCTTCCCTCCTAGTTCAGAGGAAGAGGAAGAGGCACATAGAGAAGTAGATAGAAGAGCAGAGCGGGAGGCCGAGCGCGAAGTAGAGAGGAGGCTAGGTGACAGATATGAGCGACCAGAGGGCAGTGGTAAGACCCCCGTGGATCCAGACACAACCTTCATGCAGGTTATCAGTGATATGCTAGCTAGCCAGTGGATCATGTCTCAGTCTTTGGCTCAGGTAGCGGATAGACTAGCTATGGTAGACATTCCGGGCACACAAAGCCCACATGCAGCACATGAGAACTCAGGGGCAGGCAGTAGACCCCAGTCACCCACTCGCACATATACCTCTGCGAGTAGGATTCCACGTCCGTTGTTTACCAGTTTCCAGAGGGAATCCCTAATAGCAGCTCATATACCGATAGCACAGAGACCGCCCACACATGCAGAGGACATTGCAGAGTATTGAAGAGAGTATGCAGCCTTGGACCATGACTTTCATCAGGATATGACCTTAGTCAAGTATTGTGGACTCAGACTCAGGAACCATCCTAGAGAGCCACAGAGGGAAGGGCAACAACAACAGGGGCATAACATTGACTTCATCCAAAAATTTGGTAAACTCACCATACCTTCTTTGACGGATCGTCCAAATGCACTGCCAGAGCTTGGGTACAGAAACTAGATACCTACTACAAGCTCAATCAGATGACCGAGACAGAGGCCATCAGTTTCGCCACCCTACACTTGGAGGGTGAGGCACACGAGTGGTGGTATCATGGATTGGTGACATTGGGTCACAATCGCATCACCTTCTACAGAGAGTTCATACAGAGACTCATGGATAGATTTGATAGGAGGGATCCAGAGATCCATTTCAGAGATTTGGCCCAGTTGAGACAAACTGACACAACAGAGGCATTCATCTCGGAGTTTCATAGAGTAGCAGTGGTAGTGACAGACATATCTGAGCCCCGATTGGTCATGCTATTCACAGAAGGGCTCACAGAACCCTTGAGAGGATGGGTGAAGGCCTACCGGCCTCATACCTTGCAGAATGCCATCCAGCGCACTAGAGATTTGGTGGATTCGGTGCCAAAAACTAAACCTTTCACTAAACCCTTTGTACCATAGAGAGACAAGGATTAGAAGAATCTTCTAAGGGAATGGAAGGGCAAGCCCAAGTTCGATGACGATACACGATGGGAGTTGATGAGGAAGAAGCTTTGCTTCTCCTACAGAGACCCTTGGGTCCTTGGGCATAGATGCATGGGAAAGGGACAGATCCACTATATTGAAGTGGAATCAGGCAGTGAGGAGGAGGATGAGGATATTCAGGCACCGACAGATAGTGATTCAGAGACTGAGACCACTCATGAGCCAGAGCAATAGCCGAAAAAACCTCAGACATCGGCAAGGGCACAGCCCCAGGAGGAGGAAAAACCTCGTAGAGAGGTGAAAGGGGGAACCATAGCCACCCTTTCTGGAGTACCCAGGTACAACACTCTCAGGCTCAAGGGCCTAGTACAAGGGCAATGCATGACAGTTTTAGTTGATGGTGGGGCATCCTACAACTTCATAGATGCATCCTTAGTAGCCAGGAGGGGGTTACGCATAGAGGAGTTTGAGGGATTCCATGTGGCAGTGGCGGATGGATATACGATGACATGCTTGGACATGATCTCTGACTTAGAGGTCAAACTAGGCAACTACACCCTGACTGACACATTCTATGTAGTTGACCTATCAGATACTGATGTCGTGTTAGGGGTACAATGGTTATATTCATTGGGGGAGATTGGGTTCAACTATCAGACGTTGACCATGAGCTTCAGAGACGCCAGTGGATCGAGAGTTGTGCTGAGAGGCGTGTCTATAGGGGCACCTCGAGCATTATCGGCAAAGAGGATGGAGTAGATATTTCGTCACGGTGATGTGGCTTACGCAGCAGAGTGTTTGATCACCACGCAAAAGGACTCAGAGGGTAGGGAGCAGTACCATCCACAAATCAGAGAACTTCTGGGATGTTATGAGCCAGTATTTGGGTCGATACCACCAGGGAGACCACCAGATAGGGGTTTTGAGCACATGATTGAGTTAGAGGTAGGGGCTACACTGGTGATTACAACACCCTATAGACACTCCAAGAAATTTAAGGACGAAATTGAGAATGCAATCAAAGAATTGCTCGCTATGGGGAACATCAGGCCCAACAGGAGTCCTTTAGCATCTTCACTCGTACTGGTACTGAAGAAGGATGGAACATTACGGATCTGCATCGATTACAGAGCGCTCAATAAGAAAACAATCAAGAATCGTTACCCCATTCCACGCATAGATGAGTTGATGGATGAGTTACATGGGGCAGTCTTCTTCACTAAGATTGATCTATGTTCAGGATACCATCAGATCAGCACCAGGGAGAAAGACATTGAGAAGACAACATTCCGATGCCATTTCAGACACTTTGAGTTCTTGGTCATGTCATTTGGACTGACCAACGCACTAGCCACTTTCCAATCTTGCATGAACCATATCTTTAGAGGAAAATTGAGGAAGTACCTTCTAGTATTCTTCGACGATATATTGATCTACAACAAGACATGGGATGAGCATTTAGCACACTTGGGGAAGGTCTTGGATATTATGAAGGCACAATCTTTATATGCTAAGGAATCCAAATGTGAATTTGGCATGAGGGAACTACTGTACTTAGGGCATATCATCAGTGGGCAGGGAGTACAGGTTCACCAGGAAAAGATCACGGAGCTGAGAGCATTATTTGGGTTATGCAGTTACTACAGGCGGTTCGTCAAGGGTTTTTCATAGTTGGGAGCACCACTCACAGACTTGACCAAGAAGGGTGCTTTTCATTGGACAGAGGAATCACGACAGACATACAACAAAATGAAGGAGGTTATGAGCACATGCCCTGTTCTAGCCCTTCCAGACTTTTCTCAATTGTCTGTCTTAGAGTGCGACACATCAGGGGTGGGGATTGGAGCAGTCTTGATGCAGGGGGGGCACCCCATTGTGTTTGAGAGCAGGAAGCTCGATGATTCGGAGAGACTCTATCCTATTTACGACAAGGAGATGCTAGCGATCATGCATGCTTTAACCAAATTCAGGCAGTATCTGGTTGGCAACAGGTTTGTAGTGAAGACTGATCATAACAGTTTCAAGTATTTCCTTGACCAGAAAGACCTCAGTGAGAGGTAGCAGAAGTGGGTCTCAAAGATCCAAGCCTTTGACTTTGACATTGAGTATGTCAAGGGAAAAAAGAATATCGTGGCAGATGCCTTGTCCAGGAGGCCAGCAGGATGTTCAATGATGGACATTTGTACAGATTGGAAAGCTCATTTGTTGGTGGAATACTCCAAAAACATTTTTTCTTGTGAGGTGATGGACGGACAAGTGATTGATGATAGATACCGGGTCCTTGATGACATCATTTTCTACAAGAATTGGATCTACTTGGTTCCAGAATCCACCCTAAAGGGGAAGATTCTGAAGGTGTGTCATGATTCGCCAACAACAGGGCATCAAGGGTACTTCAAAACATATAGGCAGATCATGGAGAGATTTTCATGGAAGGGTCTAAAGGATGATGTGATGAAACACATACGAGAGTGCATGACTTGTCAGCAGAACAAGTCCAAGCAGACACAGCCCGCAGGGCTACTACAACCTCTATCCATTCCAGAGCAGAAATGGGAGAGCATTTACATGGATTTCATTACAGGCCTCGCTAGAGTGTAGGGCAAGGACTATATATTTTTTGTGGTCGACAGACTGACCAAATTTGCACATTTCTTCGCCATACCCACAGACTACAAGGCCATACAGGTAGTAGAGTTATTTTTCAGGGAGGTATTCCGATTGCACGGGTTACCCAGGCAGATAGTCAGTGATAGGGATGGGCGCTTCATCAACGCATTTTGGCAGGAGCTTTTCAGATTGACAAGCACAGAGCTAGCCATGAGTACCAGCTACCACCCACAGACATATGGGTAGACATAGATCATCAACAAATGGGTGGAAGGGTATTTGAGGAACTATGTGGGGGGGGCAGCAACACACTTGGGTGAGATGGTTACATATGGGTGAGTATTGCTACAACACAACTTACCATATGTCTATCAAGATGTCACCGTTCAGGGCATTGTATAGATACGATGCACCCTCCTTTATAGAGACTGTATTTGGGGACAACAGAGTCCCGGGGGCCAAGGATTGGGTAGAGGAGAGTCAAAGGATTCTTCAATCAGTAAGGGAGAACTTGCAGTCAGCTCAGAATCAACAGAAGATATATGTAGACCGACATAGAGTTGAGCGCAGTTTTGAGGTAGGGGATTTGGTTTTCCTGCGATTACATCCATACCGACAATCCTCCTTGAAGAGGAGTGGAGTAGAGAAGATGAATCCGAAGTTCTACGGGCCATACAGAGTCATCAGGAGGATAGGCGAGGTGGCATATGAGCTAGAGCTACTGGAAGGTAGCAAGATTCATAACTTCTTTCACGTCTCTTGCCTTAAAAAGGCTGTGGGACAATAGGTGAGCATTTCAGAGGAGTTGCCACCATTGGATGAGGAGGGATAGTTGGAACTAGTGCCAGAGGAGGTACTAGAGTAGAGAGAGCACAGATTGAGGAGCATGATCATCAGAGAATGCTTGGTTAGATGGAGGGGTCTTCCAGTGGAGGATGCCACATGGGAGGGAGAGCATATCTTACAACACCCAGGATTGATGTTGCTTGAGGACAAGCAATCTCGGGAAGGGAGGACTGTGATGTCCCGTTCCCAAGAGTAGGCCAGCAAGGAGTGACTTAGTAGTCTATATGTTCCCGTAAACTATAGTCAGACACAAACAGAGAACATGATGGAGAAATAAGGAGGAATTGATGGCTAAATGATGAATTAAGCCAAAATACTTAGGAAAAGTCACTTAAGCCTAAGTCAACGAAGAATTATAATGAAAAGGTGTTAAAGGGGGACTTAATTGACTAATTAATCACTTTAGGAGGAAAAGCGCCTAGCTTAAGTGAGGTCAATGGTGAATTAGATTGGGAAAGGTATAAAGGGAGGAATTTAACCTAATTCCTCATTATGCATTGTTATGATTTGATGTTGAGAGTTCCCAGAGGAGGGGGAGAGATGGCCTTATTATTTTGTGGATTTCTGGAGGAAACCACCACCATTGATCGGTTTCAGTGTTGAGAGACACACCCTAGCCCATTGGAGATACCATCCAGGTATTTCACCGTACTTTTCAGGAGTATCCATTGTAGAGTGCGTAGCTTAGCTAGTGAGGGCGCAAGCTAGTTTGAGGGTTTGGAGAGCTGCACGAGACCCGTATCCAGATTGTAGTTTCCTTCCAACCCATTTGAGATCCAGTCAGGGTGCTTCTATTGAGCCATCTATCATCAGATTCTGACGATGGAATATTGCAGATTGACTCATTCAGCCATTTAGGGCGCAACTCTTCCGGTAGACATTTGGTGTTGCATGCAGAGTTTCAAAGCAGATACAGAAAAATCCTTCCGACCCATTTCCTTATTTGGCGAGATGATCGTTTTGAGCCATATAGAAGTAGATTCCATTGGTGGAATCCTTTGGGGCGCATCCAATGTCCCAGGTGCGCAAAACCCCCCAGGGGTCCAAATCCAATGTCTCAGGGGTCAGATCCGAGATCCGACAAACCTCCATTTCAGTCTAGAGACTAGGGCGCTTCTATTGGAGCAGTTTCCAGTGCATTCCGACAGTCGATTCTTCCAGACGAGTTTTCTAGCTGGTAGCGGTTATCGTACTTCACCAGAATCACATATTTTTGCGGATCTATCCGTGCATGCATAAGATTTTCTATCATCTTCTGATCACGAGTATTTTGATGTTATTTGTTTGTATTCCAGTGACGATCCATGAGATCTAGCTGACGATTATTTCTATATTTCCAGTATGCTATTGTATTTCCATGCTTGAGTTGCATAATACATATTTTGGACAGTTGATGGTCTTTATTGCCACATGCATCCCTTATATACTGTTAAAACCATAAATATGAAAGATGCACATGCAATAGCCAACATGCACTCGCAATAACCAAAAATATCTCAAACACACAACTGAAACGCATCCAAAAACCCCCAGTGTATCAGATCTGCGAGACAGAGCATTAGAACAATAGCAAATATCTTGATCAGCGAGATCAGGGATATTTCATCTTAGTCCAAGCATCCAACATTTTAGATCTAAGAGATTTGCTTCACTGGGGTTAAATGTCACCCCGAAGATCTTG
Organism: Picea engelmannii; assembly: GCA_009831015.1. Lineage (NCBI taxonomy): Eukaryota > Viridiplantae > Streptophyta > Pinopsida > Pinales > Pinaceae > Picea > Picea engelmannii. Next base: position 77,711 of record ML802409.1, read on the forward strand.
TCCTGCCATATTTTTATAGATTTTCCATTTCCTGGGATCCAAAATAGGTACTCTTTGAAGAAGGGGGTGATTCCCTTTATTAGTCTCCAGATTTGGGATCCTGTTTGGTGGAGGTGCGGATTATCCATGCTTCTTTTTCTTTTTCCTAGTCTGTATTTGCTTATGAGCGCCTGTTTCCACTAGTCGTTGTCCCCTGATATTAGTCTCCAAAAAATTTTGGCTCCCATAGCTGATTTGGATATTTCGAGGTCTCGGATGCCCAGGCCTCCCCTGGATTTCGGCTGGGTGACCGTTTCCCACTTTACCAGATGGAGTTTTTTGTGATTTGAAGCCCCTCCCTGCCATATAAATTTACGAATGAGTTGGCTCATTGCTTGAAGAATTCCCTTTGGGGAAAGGAGGGTGGAGAATTGAAACATGGGGAGAGCCAACAAAACATATTTAATCAAGACCACCCTGCCCGTTGGGTTTAGCCATCATGCTCCCCAAATTTCCATTTTTTCTCTGAACTTTTGAAGGATGAGGTGCCAGAATTCTCCGGGAAGGGATTTGAGACAGAGGGGGAGGCCTAGGTATTTGAAGGATTTCAAGTCTTGGGTGATAGCAATGCCCATTATCTGAGTTATTCCGGCCCTGGTCCTTGCCGACACATTCCATGTATAGATCTGAGATTTTTCTTTATTTAGTGATCCTCCCAAGACAATGAGAAAGATGTCCAGGACTCGTAGGATTCTTCTGGCCAGAACTTTGGAAGCACCACTCAGAAGGATTGTGTCGTATGCAAACTGAGAGTGGTTCAGTCTTTTTACTCATTGAGCAATTTTTATACCAGGGATATTGCCAGAGGCACTTTCCCATTCGAGACTTCTGTTTAGCGATTCTGCTATGAGCATGTAGAGAATAGGGGAGAGAGGGCACCCCTTCCTTAAGCCTCTGGACATCTTGAAGAGGGGGCCTGGTCGACCATTTATGAGGGGCACTATCCAGGGGGACTCGATGCATGAGTTGCTCCAATTCATGAAGTTATGGCTGAAGCCAAACTTTCACAAAACTTTGAAGAGAAAATTGTGCTCCACTCTGTCAATAGCGTTGGCCATGTCAAGTTTTAAATCCATTTTGGACTCCCCACGAGTGTTGCTGGCATGAATTGCTTCTTGGACAAGGATATAATTATCCCAGATCTGATGCCCTGCGACAAAGCCTCCCTGGCTTGGAAGGATTAGCGCGTTGAGGAGGGGATTGAGCCTATTTGCAATAATTTTGGCCAGGATCTTATAGGAAATGTTGTAGAGCGAGATAGGCCTGAAACGATTGAGGGAGGAGGCTCTATGTTCCTTTGGCAGGAGAGCTAGGAAGGAGGAATTCGTTGCCCCACCCAATTTTTTGGCTTTGTGGGCGAATTGCAGCATTCTAGTGAAATCTTTTTGAGTGGTGGGCCAACATTTTTTGTAAAAATGAAGAGTAAATTCGTCTGGGCCCGGGGCTTTATCCTCATGGAATTGATTCAGGGCTCTGAGAATTTCAACTTCCTCTATGGGCCAGTATAGGAGGTGGTTATCTGCCTTGATTATCTTAGGTGGGATATGCTGGAGGAAGAGATCAAAGAGGTGATCGTTGTCTTTGCCAGAGGTTGTATACAGGGTTTGGAAGTGGGAGGAGGCGTGCTGCTTAATTTGGTCAAAATTCTGAAGAGTTTCCCCTTCATGAGTTATAAGCTCGGAGATTTGGTTGGCCCAGTTTCTGGCTTTGGCTTGGTTGTGGAAGAAGGTGGTGTTTTGGTCGCCAACCTTCAGCCAGATGCTCCTGGACTTGAGCCACCAGGTCATTTCTTCTTCCGCTAGGGCTCGAATGTATTATTTGTGGGTGGATTGCTCTTGGGTGAGGAGGCTCTGCAGAATCTCTTCTTTTTCCATTTCATCTTGGAGGGCCTCTAGCTGGGCATTTTTTGCTTATGCTTTGCTGTGAGGATTATCTTTAGCCCATCTCTTTAACATATCTTTGACTGATTTGAGTTTTTGCTCCCATATGTAGTTTGGAGATCCTGTGATCCACTGGTTCCAGATCTGGGCAATGGATTGAAGAATCTCTGGTCTATCCAGCCAAAGAGGATTTAATTTGAAGGGGATTGGACCCCAGTTCTACTGATTTTCAAAAGTCAGTCTTATGGGATGGTGGTCTGATCCATCCCATGGGAGATTCATTGAGCACGACTTTTCGGGAAGATCCAACATATCACTGCTGATCAGGAATCTATCCAGCTTGGTTGCGATATGACCGGGCCCTACCCTTCTGTTGTTCCATGTGTAGATCCCTTTACTGGAAGGGATGTCATATAGGTTCAGGTCTGAGATGAGGTCCTCTAGTCTTTCTTGAAATTGATCTTTGACGATCAATCCTCCTCTTTTTTCCATGGCAGCTCTGGTTGTGTTGAAGTCTCCTACGATAAAAAGGTTTTGGAGGGGACTTCCATTGGTGAGATCTATCGGAGATTGCCAACATTTGATTTTTTCATTGTAATTATTTGGAATGTATACATTAATGATGGAGTATAGCATACCTGAAATTTTATTTAGAAGGTTCACGCATATCCAGAATTGGGTTTGCACTTGTGATTGTAAATCAAAATTTTCCCTTTTCCAGAAGATTCCAATTCCACCTGAGGCCCCTCTAGAGCTCATTGCACGTCCATCACAATAGTTATATATTTTTTGTAGGTCATTGAGGGTTTCCAGATCCCCCAGCGTCATCTCTTGGAGCATGAGGATTGAAGGTTTTTCTACCTGTAACAGTTTTTTGAGGTCTTCTTTCTTATGGCTACTGCCTAATCCCCTACAATTCCAGGAGATGATTTTCATCATTTATCAGGGTTTTTGGGTGCCCCCCCTCTTGAGGGTTGTGAGTTGGTTCCCTTGTGTTGAGCTACTTTGTTCTTGCTGGCTTTTCCATCTTTCTTTAGGGATTCCTCAATAGTTTTTTGAATCCCTAATTCCTTTTCCCTATCCGCTGTTGATTCTATTTTGCTTCGATATGATTTCCTTCTAGGTTTCTTACTGTTGATGGTTTGGGTTAATTCCACTTCAGATTCACTGTTTGAGGAGTCTCTACCCTCTTCTTCCGATATTTCTGAGTTTTCCACGTTTTGAGTGTGTGGAGACTGGGAAGGGTCTTCACTTAGTTCCAAAACTTCCTTATTTTTTTCCATAGCAGCTTCCTTTCCTCTTCCTTCTGCTTCTAGTCCTTTCCCACTGGTTTCTTGATGTTCCATGGAAGTAGGTGGAGTATCGTCTTGGCTGAGGTTGAAAAAATGATTGTGGCTTGATTCTCCTTTTTGGGGCAATCCGAGGATCTTTTCATTTGGGTCCGATGGCTTTTCCCTTTGATTTTGGTGTGGGATCTGTAGGTTTTTCCCGTTAGGTTTCTTCCTTTTGGGTTGCTGCCACTAATATTGCTTGGGATCATGATCCCATGTGTCCTTGGCTTCGGGCCAGGATTTAGCGAAATGGCCATATTTGTGGCAGATTTTACATTTGAAGGGGATTTGTTCGTAATCCACCTGTTGGATGTAGGACCAAATGTCCATATTTAACTATATGGCTTCTAGGAGAGACTTTTCCAGATCTACTTCTATGCAGAGTCTAGCACAAGCCTGAAGGCCATCCTTTGGCTTGGCTCGATCTATGAACTTGCCAAGGGTGTTTCCAATGTTTCGTATTGTTTCATCATTCCAACAGTGCAGGGGAAGAAAGGGAAGCCTGACCCATAATGGGATTGCAAAGGGGATATCATTTTCTGGGGAAAAGTCAGGAGTCCATTTATTTAGGTACATTCCTCTGGCCCCCACGAAATATGGACCGTTGCGAAAGATCAGGTCTCTATATTCTTTCTTTTCAAATAAAAAGGCAAAGAATCCCTTACCGCAAAAGGCTACCGACAGTTGTCATTTGATCAGCATGCACCAATTTGCTTCCAACCAGATGTGCATGGCTTTCGGGGATGGCCATAGTCCTATGAATTGTTTGATTAAACCACGATCTGTGAGCTTGAGGGCCAATGGTCGTGTTGAGGGAGCGAAGACTACGACATTGGGGATTTCTGTCGCCTTCTTGACAAAACGGGAGGGAAGAATCTTGGGTGCTTTGGCATATGATGAGACTAGGGCCTGAAAGGCCTACATGTCAGGGGACGGGGATACCGTAGGTAGATCCCCTCCCACAGAGGGATCCATCAATGCGTGTGCAGAGGTTCAGCGCTGCAGAGCCATGCATAGGCTAGCTGCTCTCTTTGGACAATAGAAGATTTTTATGCACCGTACACCCCTTTTAAGTTTCTTTTACACCACATCTCTTTGAGTTAATTTCTTAAGTACTTAATAGATTTCATGAACCTCTTTGCCTTATCTTGCAATGGATTCACCATTGACCATGTATTGTTTAATTTTTGATTTAAAAATAATTTTCTATTCTCCAATATTTAAATTACTTTTATATGAAATGCTATTGGCTCACACATTTGTGGAAGGCCATGACTCTTGCAATGGATTCACCATTAACCATGTATTACTTAACCTTTGACTTAAAAATAATTTTCCATTCTCCAATATTTAAATTACTTTTATACGAAATGTTATTGGCTCACACATTTGGAGTCTTATTGCCGAGATAATATTATTTTTCATTCTTAAAATTTATAACCTAAAGTTCCTAGTCAATGTTCCTTTGCGGTCGCTCCCACATAATGTAAGTTTACATTGTTATATAGTATATAACCTGAGTTTGTTTGGATTGTAAATTTATTTCACGTTTATGTCAATGTCAGTGCTTTAAAACTACTAAAAAAACACTCCTTCGAAAATGTTGAGCCACTACTTATGTCATTGCTTTAAATTTACTACTGACAAAATGCTCCTTCAAAAATGTTGAGCCACTACTTGTTGTCTGCGTGTCATTGCCTCACTATTGCCTCTTGCTTGCGGCTGCCTCTTGCTTGCCACTAGCTCTCATTGCTACCTGCCTATGAATCGAAGATCACAACCATAAAAGAGAATTGAAGATCACAACCATAAAAGAGACAACCTACATCCATAAAGTCTCATCTCATTGTGTTCTGATTATGACAAAACCTTGTGTACATGGAGAATAATCAATATTGTGCAAGGTACATTAAATCTAACCATATCTTACAATTTCAATTTGTACAACCTGGGCTTTGTTCTTGATATAATGAATACATAAACTTGAAAGCTTGGCATCATTAAAGAAGTTGTCATCCAATTCTACAAATATTTGGAAAACAACATTCTACATTGAGCTTTATTTGATATACCTTCCAACTCATAGTTAACTTGTTCAATAACTGGATTTGGGCTTGTAACTACTACGGATAAGGTTCATTGTTGACATAATAATATTACATACCCTTTCAGTTAGACTTGTGCTTCCACCAACTTAATATACCAGTTGGATTGTGGCCTTTAGGTCAATAATCTACATTTTTTGGTATTACTAGCACTGAGCTTGGTTGTTGAGTTTACAATCATACCATAGATAGATATGCACAAATCCTACTTGAAACAAAGGCAACAAAGAATTACCCCCACGAAGCCACCATTCTCCACAAGCCAAAAGCACAAAGTCATTAGCACCGAAGAACTACAAAGGGATCCTGAATCTACAACATAGACCGCCCCAATTCACCAGAGCCACTTGGGTTCCTCATATGTCCGATGAAGTGTCAAAGATTGAACATGCATGCTAAGAAGTTTCCAGGACATCGGGAGTGATATGAAGTTATCTGGACATTAAAGTGACTTCACAACACACCCATTTCAACGACTATGAATAGAGGGCCTTCAATCCCCGTAAACTACATAATGATGAGCCACACCTCCCTACAACAATTGTGTTTCAGATCCCAGTTACCAATCAAGCGCTATAGAAAGAGACAAAGAGAGACCTTCCAAAGCGCATCATGTACAATCTTTGCATAGATTCTCCACCTTTTCCTTCTTTGTTGATAAAACAAAGAACCGGGGGAGAGAATCTCAATGCCAAGATATGCACAATATCTATGGATAAAACAAATAATGTCAGGGAGGTAATGAATGAATTTGAAGAACAATGAGACAAGTTCACGAGATTGATTGAACCCTACAAAACTGTTCTTCCTCCAATCCAATCCAATTCCCAAGATAAACAACGAAAGCGACCCATCAAGCCAAATATCTGAATTATTGAATGAGAAGGGGAGGTCTCATATCTGTTTTTCCCAAAAACAGGAGCAACAACAAGAGAAACGGCTCATCAAGAGGGAGGTCATGGTTATGGAGTTATTCTAATATTGATAAACAACTAAAGAATATATATTTATTTTGTAGACTAATTTTGTATGTAGAAACACCGCGTAAGCAAAGAATTCATTGCGATGAGCTTATGTCATATCATAGACACATATAGACATAACAGTCAGAAAAATACCAAAATGAAAAGTCCAACAAGTGCATGCTAAGCCCAAACTTGGATGCAGATCAAAATCAAGAGCTAAAACAATAGAGCCAACAATAGAGCTAGTGATATCTGGCACATCTCGTTTGAAGTTTGAACACATTTGAACGTTTCAACAGAAAACCATAGGTAGGTTGTTAGACAAGTGACATTAAACAAGACGTCTCTGGTTGGAACATAAAATCATGGGCACGCTTTTGAGATTAAGTTACACGTCTCTGGTTGCAATAGAAAATCATGGGCATGTTTCTTTAAAGAGAGCATGTTGTTTGATAACATGTTTATTGATTTAAAAATATATATTATTTACATATGTTTGATAGTTTGATTCGATGAATATGGTTGAGGTTGCGTGATAATCCCAATCCAAAAATAATAATAGTAGGGCCACCCTTATTCTTATTTAAGGTGGGTGGAATATCATTGTCCACCAGTGACGTTTAGAATTCTATCTATGGTGTTGAGAAGTACCAGGTCATAATGAAAATGTGGGTAAGCATTGGTCGGGGCTAATATTGATTGGTATCAATGTGTACAATTGGTCAAGCTCCATGGTGTAGACTAGCTTGCAGTAAATCCCGTGTCTCTGCAAAGGGAAACAATATTCTTGCAAGTTCCCTTCTCCTGCTTCTGGCTATTGCAGCGCAAAGATTTCAATCATTCTCAGTTTGATAAAGTGGTAATAGAGTTAGATTTAGCAGAGCTCAAAGAGAACTATTGCAGTATATGTATTGCTAGAGATTTGACACTCCCTGGAAAAGGAATATTTCAGTTAAAGATTGACCGTGGTGTCCGAGAACACATGGTATATGTAGAGGTCGATGCTCTTCCATTTCCAGGAAAATTTAAGTGCTTTATTTAAGGCCATCAACTGAAACCACTAGGGGTTATGTATCACAACTTCCACTATGCCATTAACACCTACTCGGGATGAGCATCCAATAGAATTGAACATGCACGTGGACAGTGTGCAACACAAAGAGATACAACCTGTACTACTGAGAATCCAAGGACAATGAATTAGGTGCAAACTTAACTAAAGAAATACATCAAGTAAACTCTTTTGGATTGTTTTTTGTGCTTTTGGTGGTGTTTGATATTAAATATTCTTTATTTATTTCTATATATTATCGCTGACAAATTTGTTCTCTAAAATTTAGGGTCATACAACTTAACCAACAACAAGATGCTAATGCTCAAGGTGCACCTGAAACAAAAGTTTACATTCTGCTCGGAAAGGTATCTCCATATTATAATCAAATGAATTTGTATGTACCACTAGTTACCAATTCTACAGATTTCAACTTTATCGGGTGTGGATACATAGGCATTGATAAACTGAAGCAAAGTATACAAGTGAATAGGTTTCGAATTAATGGTAATAACAATTCATATGTTTCAAGTGAATAGAATTGGGGTCCTCGGATTAACAGGATAAAAAACCAGTGGATATCTCCAACTGGTGTCACAAATACTGGAACAGAGCAAGTGGTAGGAAATAATGAAGGTTATTATCCTACTAGTGTGATAGATGAGTATAATCGTGTTGATTTTCCTACCAATTATGATCATGCTAGATTTTTTGTGATAAAATATTATAGTGAGGATGATGTCCATAAGAGCATTAAATACAAAGTATGGTCAAGCACCCTCAATGGTAATAATAGATTAGATGGGGCATATCATGATGCACAACACAAAGCAGTAGGAAAGCCGGGAAGTTGTCCAATATTCTTGTTTTCTCGGTAAGTTCTGTGTGTGATATCTCTCGTTGTTATTTCTACAAGTAATTTTTCATTTTGAGGATGTCTTGCTCATGATTGACTGAACAAACATTTATCGTTTCTTTTTCCATTATTCCCTATATGGATCATGTGGGTTGGTGTCTCTAATGCAATCACACTGTATAGGTTAATGCGAGTGGCCAGTTTTGTGGTGTAGCTGAGATCATTGGTCCCGTGGATTTCAAAAGTACCATGGATTTCTGACAACTGGATAAATGGAGTGGTTTCTTCCCAGCGAAGTGGCATATCATAAAGGATGTTTCAAATTCTAATCTTTGTCACATCATTTTGGAAAAAAATGAGAATAATCTCGTAACAAACAATAGAGATACACAAGAGGTACACCTTATAAAATGTTTGTTAGGATATTTAGACACTTAGGAGTTAGTTAAGATCTACTTGGTCTAATATGTCGTTAGGTAAAAGTGTGTTTCTTTAGTATGCATTAGTATGCATTTGTAGTTAGGAAATCCGACGGTCACGATATGTTCCCGA
>ML802409.1:102382-130254 GCA_009831015.1 Picea engelmannii
GGAAGGGGGGGAAAGGGGGATACGGGGAGGGAAAGATACGGGAATAGGAGGGGTTATGGGAAGGAATAGAAGGGATGGGGGATAGGGGAAGGAACGGGGATAGGAGGAGGGTAAGTTATGGGGGTTGAAAAAGGGAGGGGAAAACAGGGATCAGGAGTGGGACAACAGGTGTGGTAGACAAGTGGGGACAGGTTGTGGGCAAACAGGGAGGGGTTATAGATTTTTTTTTTATTTTATTTAACAGGACGAAAATTTGGTTGGGAAGAAGTTACGGGAGATGGGAAGGGGAACATGGTGTGAGGGATATGGCAGAAGGCTGGGTGTGCTTTTATGATATGGGTTGTTGGGTTTTTGGGGAGGACCAATCTGCTCTGATACAAATGTAATAAATAACTAGGTATGCAATTGTAATAACAATATATAAAATATGAATAATTGATAAAAATATGATGATTACAACTGAGAATGAGGGCTTGTTTATATACCCACACAGGGGTTCCCTTTCTCCACTAGACATGTCTTTTTGAGAACATGTCCTTTCATTATTAATAATTACTATTTACTAACTATTTACTAATTAATTATTATGTTATGAACATCTATTTATATGTATTTATGTTCATAACACACTTTATGAGAGACATGGTTGAAGAAATAAGGTGTTGCTAGAAAAGGTTGACACTTTGAATAATGTTGCAGATTCATTGACAAAGTTTGTGAGCACAAAGAATTTCTCCTGGTGTAGAGTAACAATGGGCATTGCTGCACTGGATTTTTGACTATGTAAGCCTGTGAACCCCCATATGAAAAGAAAACAACAAGTGGGAGAATGTTGGGTATGTTCGTATGCAAAGAAAACAACAAGTGGGAGAATGTTGGGTATGTGTTATATACTTTACATGTGTGTGTGTGGGCGTGTCAGATTCGAAAATTGTGTTTGACGATCCCAACTTCCTTCGCTCTTTGTGTCATGTGCGCCGGGCGCTTTCCTGGGGGGGTCCCAGGGGGGGCCAGGTTTGGCCCCCCTTGGGGCGGTTTTTGCTATTTTAGCGGTTTTTTAAATTAATCCTGGATTAAGAGATTAGGGTTTTGGTAGCTACAGAATACCTAAAACATTGTATATATTATATGGTGAATGGTAAAATTAATACAATGAACAATTGAAAGGTGCAACCCCAAGGAAGGTCGGTTTTCTCCCGGTTAAGGGTTTCCAACATAAATCTATGTGTACTATGTGTATGAGTCATTATTAATTTCTATTTTTCTTAAGAATATGTATGCATTTCTTTACTTCATAGGTTTAAAACTTACATTATGTACTCATCAAATAGGATGAGTTTCCCTGTATCTGCAAATTAAATATGTATAGGGTATGGAGATGCTGAAAATTTTAAAAAACTACTCGACAAAAACATCAATACTTGATGATTTTGAGTATTATGAAGACCGTGAGAAATCTATGTGGGACAAAAAATCAAGGCTTCATACTAAACAACCAAAAATATTAGCAAGTGTAGGGGCTCAGATTGATTCGAAGAAATCCTAGGAGCATTTGCGTCAATCAGATGGAAAAGTGGAAAATTATAATGATTTGAAGATGACTGATTATGGTACTCCAGTGTTTCCCTCCTAGATTAGCCAGAGTGGACATCTCTTTCTCGAAGAGTAATTGAAATCTTCCACTCGTTTTTATGCATGCAATATTATGAGCGGTCATGTTGCATGCATGGAACGTTAGAAGTGACCCCAACATAAATAAGATAAGATAGATTTCTTTTAAGTCTAATATAGCTCTTACTCTTCCCCAAAGAAAAGTAGTGAAAGAGAAGGCCTACCAACTTCATGTTTAAGGTAATCAATATTTGAGTTGTTGCAGGGGATTTCCTATTGAATTGGCTTGAAAGAAGTAGTAGAATCCCCTTATCTCCTCTCCTCCTGCGTGAATTGTGAGATTGGAATCCTTGTAAAACCATAGGTCTATGATTGAGGAATGAGCATTCAATTTTATCAAATGAAGTCATTTTTAGAAATGAGCTAATAAATAGGCGATTCAACTTTAAGCTCAACCTGCCTGTGGGTTCATATGTTCACCATTACGACGACAAGGGGATGGTCAGTGCATGGTATATGAGCCCCAATTTATGAGATTGTAGCTAAACTCCCAGTTGAACCAATCAATCCAATGGGCGGAAGCTACAAAGGCTTGGGCCTTTTTCATAAGCTGGCTTGGATATACTATTATTTTTATTTGAAAATATCTCATTCAATTCAAATTATGATGTGTCAAACATTTTGTATTGACAAGGAAATATATCGAAATCAATTATTAAATGGTCATCACTATACCAAAGCTTTTATGCAAGGCATCAATATGCACAGAGTGTTTCGGCAGGGACATAGCCACTGTAGTGGCACTTTTTATTAGTATTGTTCGAAATGGGGAACTAACCAACCACAAATACCACAAACAAGGAAAAAAGACATAGTGAAATCACCACTTAATTAAAGGAAAACCTAGAAACCTGAGGAGAGGACCAAATGATTAAGAAAAGAGGGGATGACTACCACTATTAATTAAGGTTTTAATCTTAATTAGTTATCTAGGGTTGTAGGTTAATTAAGGTACTTTAATTAGGGTTTCAAACAAATAATTAACTATAAATTAGTTTCATGCCTATAGGTGCCTAGTTAGATTCTCTTTGTATTAGGCACACTAATATATGTTGATGGGTTAACCATGAATGCCATGCACAAATGTTTGTGTTTCCTTCTGATATTTTTCTTCAGAAAAAAATAAGTATAAATTGATAAAGGAAATGCAAGATAGTCTAGGGTTAATCCCCATTCTACTTTGTGGAGCTAATTAAACTAAGCATTGAAAATGAAGAAGAGAGGAAATGGAAGGCACTCACTTGGATGAACAATGATTTAGGTGTAGATGAGAGTTGTGATAGGTTTCTAAGAGAGTGTTTTACCTCCTAATGATCTCCACATGCAACTCAATCCTCTTGAAAATCAAATTTCCATTGATCTCCAAAACAAAGTAATATAAATATTAGATCTACCATATATAATGATAGTACAATATGTATTCAACAAAGATCCAACTTCTCTTAGAAGGGTTTCATACCTCCCTTGCCTTAGTTTTTTTGGAACCTCCTTTGAGGTTGTAGTGTTATTCCTCTTGTAAATTAAATTTACATTGATCTCCAAAACAAAGTAATATAAACATTAGATCTACCACATAACGATATTATGATATGTATTGAACGAAGATCCAAGTGCCCTTTGAAGGATTTCATACCTCCCCTGCCTCAATTGTGTTAGAGCCTCCCTTGAGGTCGTAGTGCTGAATCATTTGAGGTACTAGATGAATATCCCTTTGAAAATGCCAAGGTTGGAACCAAGCTAATATAAAGAGATCCTTATTGAGGCTCTAGATAAGACAAGTACAAGTGACACACTAACTTGATAGGACAAACTTGCTACTAATTTGAGTGTGTACTTGTAAGATAGGGTAAATGAATAGGGGAGTTAAAGAGTGTTCCAAATAGTGATTGAAGGAACTTTTCAAAGAGGAACCTAATGTTATAAATAGGGAAGGTATTGGTCTCAAGAATAAATGAAAGAAAAACTAACCATTAGAGAGAGACTTATATAGAAAAGTTAAACCTCATAATTTGACCTCCTGCCACAATTGTAGAATAATGGCTTGAAATTTTTATTTTTATGTGAATTAATTTCAATATAATATTTGATAGAGAGGGGATTAAAAATCATTTATATATGGTTAATATATTTAATTCAGTGTAAAAAATTACTTGCATATGATGAGTTAATTCAATCCAATATTTTAATCAATCATCATTAAGCAAGAGCATGATCTTACAATGGAGTCCTTTGTTTTTTTTAAAATAATACTAAATATATAAAGAGTGAAATACATAATTGTACCCCTAATTTGGAAGGTTTTCACGTTTCTCTAATAATTTCCTCAAAATATGAGCAATTAATATGAGCACAACTAGGAGAGTGTTTTTTTTATCATAAATCACAAGATTAGATCATACATTAAATTCATTACTTGAATGTAATGGAAAACCTCTCCAAAGTGGAATGTGCTAAAAAAAATCATGAGCACCTAGAAAGTGTTAGCATTCCCACTGTAATACCCCCCTTATCTAAACCCATGATTATGTGTAATTAATCATAATTAATGATTTCCATGCAATGACATATGAACATTGTAATTGTATTATTGCAAAAGTGGAAAAATGTCAACTAACTGACTGATGGGTGAAGCCTTGAGTACTAGCCATGATACCACTGGAGGAAAGAGTGAGGAAACCTAGAGAGGGGGTCTATCATGCTAATATGACCCAATCCTTCTTGATTTGTAACTAATAAGTTATTTCCCTTTACCCTAATTTCTAGACAAAATCAGTTAATGGAAGGGGGGGTTAGTAGTTGGACAACCAACCACCCCAATGAATACAAGTATGGGAGATCTGGTTAAGACAATAGAATTTGTCAGTCAAAGGTACCACAAAGTACCATCACCTCGTTTTCCTAGTTTTTTTTTGTTAGCTAAATATCCCTGACTTGCTGGATTGGCCTGTGGCTGAGATGCCACGATCCAGGGGCATTTAAGCCGCCAAAATAACTTGGGGATCGCATCCATATTGGACTGCACCAGCCTTTAACATGATTTTATTTGAGGTGTCCCCAGAGGTTTCGAACCGGTGACTTCACTTACTGAGTTCCTTAACAACACAATCCCTCACCTACTACTCTACACCACGGGGTCTCAAAAATTTGAAGGACATGGGGGTAGGATTTGATCCACTTATGTGTGCACGGGTCACAATACCATTTAATATAGTATCTTTGGGTGAAACCACATGTTCGAAAACTACCTTAAGGTGCCCCCATGGCTCTAGGTAAATCCCTCACCGGGATTGAACCTTTCCCAACGGTGAAAAATTCCTTGCTTTCCACCATTGGATCCAACCCCTTTGGGCACCTCGTTTTCCTAGTTGAACTGTGTTCCTTATGAAAGAATAAAAAAAGGGGAAAGGTCAACAACCTTCCCAAGTAGTTGTGTGTAGGGGAGCACATGAGGGGAGAACAATTAGGGGTAGTTCTCGTGAAAGAGAGAACTTGAGAGGGTCTCAAGTTCTTCTTTTAGAGGTCTGTAGAAGACCCAACAGAGAGAGATGTTGGCTAGAGGAGCAACACGCACATGAAAATATCGAGGGCAAGAGAACTAGAGCAAGATAACTCTGTATTCTTATCTTTTGGAGTAGATGAACCTGGAAATTTGGTTTAAGAGAAATCCTATAGAAAAATAATGTTGTGAAGGAAGAAACATTAGAAAATATTGGAGGCACAATTGTACAGGTTAGACTGAGAGTCCAAGATCCAAACCTGAGCTAAGAAGGTCACGAGCTTGATGTTGGGGAGGGAATCTGATAAACCTCGAAGAGGCCTAGGTTTGATCTTGGGGATGGCATATGATAAACTATTATGGTATTCTTCTCCTTTCGTGGATGAAGATTTACCTCCCACATCCCTTCAAATTCCACACAAGAGAATTAGGGGGGGCTTAAGGCTCCTATTTCATTTACAACAAACATGAAGCCTAACTCTTGGCATACATATGAAGATTATTTTCCCATAACCATTTGTGTTAAGGAGAGGGGAAACAACATAAGGTTTATCGACCTTCATTGGTCTCCAACATACCATTATCATAGTATTCCATTTATCTTAAACATTAGTATCCCTCTCTTAATTTATGTACTATGTTCTCTTTATAGAAATCACACCATTGTAGAGGCTCTAATGCACACACGGGTAGATCAAATATACAGTTCCTAAATTGTTCAAATATGAGGACTCGCGTTAAACACAATACTTTAGATACAAGGACTTACCAAGGAACCAACATAAATTTCATCAATTTCAAGCATGCACAACCTTAGAAAATTCACAAGAATCCATGTAATTATCCTAATCAATACACATGGAGTAAGGAATACTTATCTAGTACAATATGTAGCCAACCAAATGATTGTGGATGTCCACCTTTCCACCCTACCATAGGCTCAGAAGCATTCACTCTCAACATTCTGGCCACCCCCATGCCAAGTCATGTTACCACCAGGGATTCTTTGTACTCACTCGTTTGTTCACTTGCAACAATTATATTCCTCCCAAGCCCAAAACATATCGCTCATCTCTTCTCCAGGCGTGAAATCTCTCCCTGTATGCCCCTGTTCCCTCTTCTCCTGCACGACCCCCACAGGAAGGTTCTCGACTTGTCCTCATTCCTCCTATTAGAAGGAATTTTTTGGGTCAATATGGACTACAGAAGATGGTACTCTATCGTACGTTTGGGCTGACGGTTTTTGTTGTCTTAGCGAAACCTCCCATTCTCTCATTCATTTGGGTGGTTTGTTGTTCAACTATTTTCCCGTGTCTCATTAATTGTTTGGATTCAGTTGCAAGTTAGAGGAAATAAGATCATTTCCTTGACATTATTTGACAAGGTGTCTTGGGGTATTTACATATGAATCCCCTTCCTACCCCCTCATTAATCCATCTCCTGGTATCATGGCTTGTACATTCAAGGCTTCACCCCACAGTCAGTTGTTTGCATTTTAAATAAAAAAGAACATAATTACACTGTCTATATATCATTACATGGAATTCATTAATCATTATTAATTATATATAATCATAGGTTTAGGAAAGGGGGTGTTACAATCCCCTTCCCCTTCAAAGGAACATCGTCCTTGATGTTCTCTGCATTTTAGCAACACCTATCATGCATCTATCTTTCAGTTGTTTCAACAATGTATTTCCTCTTCTTGGTTTGGTCCCTTTCGGACTTTTTTGCATTTAGCACCTGCCTAAAACCATATCATACATCGATCATATTAATTCATAATTTCATGCATAAACATTTCATTTATGTTCAAAATTCAAGAGGAATTTTACATATCAACAATATACTTATTCTATGCAATTCATGGATCCACATCCATATTCAACAATTTAAAAGACATACCCATTGTGTGCATGATTCCAATTCAACAATTTACAAGAGTCATTGAAGTCTCCTCTTCCTTGTGGTCACTCACCCTCCAGGCTCAGGCTCATGCATCCCCTTCTCTACTATACAGTCCCTCGGGCGATTCATCTTTCCTGTCAGAGCTTTCTCACAAAAAAGAGTTTTAGAGACTTCATCGAGTCTCACATCCGAGGCATCCCTCTAACTTGTTCTTGTCGAGGCGTCCCTTCAACCCATGTTACCACAACATGACATTATCTTTGGAGATTACGACTTATCACAAAGTTCCCTTGTCACACAGTTTCATTTTCCATGCTTTCTTATTTGACAACCACAATATGTCCTCCCTTGACATATATTTTTCATCTCACCTCTGTTTACATGCATACAAAAATTTGAGAGATATTTTCATTAATTTTCAATCAAGAATTTTCTTTGAAATATGCACCCACAAATTTCCATTTCACTTTTCTATTATCATATTTGTTCCATATTGGAGCCAGATTTCACAAGCATGAGATTTTCCTTCTCATACCAGTTTGGCTCAACGGGCATTGGTCTTCCTAATGGGATTACAACACTGCCATATCCAAGATCCTTTTTCCTGTAATTCCATCTTCACATAGAAAAACAAATTTTTAGTTATTATGCTCATACATATTTATTTCACACTTGCAGTGGCCTCCCCACAATTTCAAAATTTTGCATACTAACAATTAAATCATATTTATCCATTCAATTATATAAAGTAAAAGGAAATATATCAATCCTTTGACATGCATTATTTCAACATATTAAGTCCAACCAAATGAAATTCATACATAAATTAAATGTAATCAATGTGCCAATGTTCATGGCCATGTTCTCACACAATGCACCCTTGCATTGATTTTCATATTGATCCCTTTTCACATTAGGCACTCTTACCATGGTGTGTTGGAACTCATCCAACCTCTCGCCACATGGATTCTTTGCCCACATTCATCATTATGGAAGCACTATATTTTCTATTTTAAATTTATCACAACCTCAAATCAGCATAACATGAAACTGAAAGTTTCACCTAAATGCATTCAAGTCACTTTCTTCACCATTAACCAAGGTTCCCCCATTTATGGTCACCCAATTTCTCTCTTTATCCTTCTATAATTATGTAGAGTACTGGGAGATACCTCTTCCACAATGGGAATTCCTACATACATTGACTCTCTTACCACATGCATCTATGCAATTCATGTAATTAGTGTGTTTCCCATGAACACTTTTTCTCTCAATCATTCATGATTGGCCATTGCATTCATGACATACATGTTCATGAATTCTTTCAATGATTTCAATCCTTCCTTCACCATAAAAAGGTTCACACCTCCATCATTTAGGTTCTTCTTCTTGAGTCATACCATGTTTGGGTATCAATGGCATGCAAAAACCATGCAAACTATTTCATATTATTAGAATAGTAAATTATTTCAGAAGGGATTCTTACCCAATCCCTTCATATATTATGTCACATAGGCATGAACGCTTGTATACTTGTTCCGGTTTCCAGTGCCCTCTTTGATATTATCTCATCAGTGGTGCTTCCTAGGGACTTCTAAACTCCCTAAAACTTCAACGCCAACCTCCTTATATTTCTCCCCTGCTTGAAGATGCCCACCATTGGAAGTTGTCCTTTCCTACGAATCCAATCCTTTACTAACATGCAACATGTTGGTTGTGGAGCCTGATTATCTTCCTGATTCATAGGTCTTTGTTTTCAGCCGTGTTTATACCCTATGAAGACTTTACACCCCAAAAGAATGTACACTCCTCCACGTGGGGGAGTGAAGAGGGGGGTTACCCCCTCTGCAAAGCCCTCGAAGGAAAAATTGCCTTGTAAATGTATATTGTAATTTCATTGTAAATCTAGACCATTCATTATAAGGTCACAGATTTGATGGTAGAAGTTATGTCAGAGTTTTTTTCTCTAGAAGACAACCCTCTTTTATTAGGGAAATATATTATGGCTATGTATTATGTCGAATACTGTATTCTGGGTGAGGAGACAATGAGAGAAAGAAGATGAAGTTACAGTGGGTGCGATATATGTTGTATCCCTTCATTTGTTGTATAATAATAAAGGAAGGACCTAGAAATATCTCTAGTGGACATAGCCCACACTGGGTGAACCACGTATATCTGTGTCTTTATTGTATTGTGTATCTTCTGTGTTTTATTTCCGCATTTGTTTTATTTTATTGCTCCACGATCCTGTTTTTCTAACACAACATCACATTCAAAGTATGTCATTTGTTAGGTCAAGTCCAAAATGCATATGCCATAGTATTTAATTCAACATATATATATTCACTCTTTCACACTGCCCTCAGTGAAAACACAATTAAATTTTTCTAGTTGTCTCTACATTCTCATACCAAAACCATTCACACTCAATAGTATATTAGTCCCTCATTCCATAGAAACACAACAATTAACAATAAAGGAGTTAAGGGATTCTTCCCTCCTTCCAAATCCTACATAGTCTGGAGATTCCTGTTTAGCTAAGTTATTTTTAAGGCATCCCTGTATTTTCATGACATGGCCTAACCAAGCTTATTTAACTAAACATATTTGTCATCTTTGTCTTTCGTTTACCAACTAAATTTATTTCCATAGTTTCTCTTTTAAAGCATACAACTCTGTCTCATTATTCAGAATTTAATATTGAGAAAATAATTAATCTTTTTTCCCTTCTTTGCTTCTACAATTTATCCCTCCTAGGTTATGCCTGCTCTGTTCCTTGAGCAATCTCGACTAATTTTATCTTGACCTTTCCTGGATAATAAGAAAGATCCTTACAACAACAAGATTTAATTCACAATTTAACTACGACAATAGTTCATTTTTCACATTTACCAAAAATCAGGTTAGTCAACATCCACTCGCATGTCTCCCAGGTATGTGTTATATTTTTAAATGTAATCTGGGATTCTTATGTAAATAGGCTTTGCATCCCCACTGTCTAACTCTCAATAGTAATTAAGGTTATGGATATGTTCTCGAGTCAGAGTCCTTACATATTTCCTCCACATGGGACTTCTTCCCCATGCAACGTTTGTGGCAACTCCATCTCTTATCTGAAATGCTATCATCCTTGAGTTGACCTCAATTTTTATTTTTAGATTCTTTCCAAATATTCCATAAGGAATATAATCTTGCATTCTTATTATACATTTCAGTTTTACATTAAAATAAACATCCTTATGTTAACAATTTTCTTTCAAGTTGTGCTTTCAAGAACTTAATTGAGTGCATTAGTATGTCATGGTTTTCCACTATCAACACACTTTGCAATTTCAACATTTCATGTTGGTTAAATTATTGTACTCATGAATTTTTCACTATCTTTTCCATGAACTTCTCAAAGGCACGATCATATTGCCACTTATTCATAACAAAGCATTCTTGCTCCTTTACTCCTTCGACATATTACACTATCTCTTTCTAAGGAATGCAATACACCCTCCTCAATTTAGTATTCAAACAACTAATTAGACCTCTTAAAACAGAGTCAACTATGATTCTATGGCATTACTTAGATCTGGAAAGTACAAATCTTGCCTCACATCTCACTTATTCTGGCATTCATATCATACTTTTAAGCATGTATATGTATATTTACATACATGTAGGTTCATCCCTTGTACAATTTTACCTTATTTATTCATATTTGTTTAACATCATCCATATTGATGAGGCCTTACATACACTTACACGACCAGTCTCACTAATAAAATAATAATTATGATACCCTCTTTACAAGATAACAACCAATAGAAAGGTCATTCTTGCTCATTTTTATTTTAGCATTTCATCTTAGCTCTTGCAAAGGAATTTCATACTTCATCAAGATATTATTTAGAAAAAATACTCAAACTGTCCATCATAGGTTTAGTCGTGAATTCATGGCATTATTTAATCCATGGAATTATTTACTTTAACTTACACTATTCCTAATCATTTATTTGGTCTTAATATCAACCTTCTTTGTTGAGATATTACAACCACTCACTTGACAAGTCTCATGGGAATAGTCCTTCTTAGGTATACTTCTCTTATAGTAATGATTAGCAAGAAGTCACTCTTTCCCTTCTGTTACAAAATCAATCCCCAATTCATCATTTTAGATAGGTAGTCATTGCACTGCCCACGGTAGTAAGATATTATTCCAAACTCTTTTCTTGCCACTAACCATTCTTGGCCAATATACCTCTTCCAAGGTAATCCTTTACCAAATTTCCTCTTTATGAGGATTATCAATAGTCTCTAAGGACTCCTCTTTATCTTGTTTAAATATATTATTCTTGTTGGAAGCTTCCACCACTATAGGTCAAGTAAACTGACCTTACACACATTCATCGGTCCTCTGAGGAGTTATGTATACAGGAGTTAGTCATTTATTAAATAATTAATTACAACTGCTAAGGATTCTATGAGACCATGCCAAATTTATTTAACCACAAGGACTCTCTCCATAAGGATATTAGCCCTTATATAAGCAATAATTACCAATGCTTACATGAAGTATTACAATCAATAGTTTATTCATTCTTTTGAACCCGAGCATCCCTTAACAAGATTATTCCATTTTGCATCATATTCAAACATGAATGTTTACCGACATATTCTCACTCCAGTAGAAGAAACTATCAATTTATCCAGCGACATAGATTCGTCTGTCGCACGAAATCCTAAAACAATATTTTAAATCTGTAGTCCTTCTTTTCGGGGAGTTAATGAAAATAATAAACAATCCTTTAAAGGTAGAAACACTTGTCAACTAGATCATCTTAATATTGGTATGTCAGTCCTATAACTGATCTTTGGCCCATCCAGGCCTGGTGTTGTAGCCTACTCTGATACCACTTTGTAACATACCCAACTCCTAAGTATCTTTTAAGGAAATGGAGTATTAAATTTTCGTTCCTTTAACCATCTCAAAAGTTCTTTTTTGATGGAACCATCGTCTTATGCTCATCATGATCTTTCCAACAATTGTAATTTTACTCAAAATTGAGTTGTGGGTTGAAAGTTAGGGCTTCTCAAAGGTCTTAGGCCTTCATTGGTCTACAACCACATCACTCCCATGTGGCATCCACGTGGCTCCCCGACACTTGCACCATATGATGTGGAACTAATGTGGCACCTATTGTCTCATCCTTCATCCCCTAGTCTATCGGTTCCATCAATTCAATGCCTTGGATTATTTCGGAACCCTTTCCATCAAAGTATCATCTTCTTAGGATTCATCCCATCTCTAATGGTACATATTATGATTGATCCAACAGTTACCAAATTCCAAAATCCATGATTCAGATCATGTCGTACTCTCCACCTACTCGTATTTTACCTATGCTCTGACAGTGGTTTCCCTTTCTGTTCACTGAGACCAACGAATACCAACTACTAATATTTAATCTCTCTCATTCAATGATTGACGATTCTCATCCAATCTCAGAGTCCTCCCCATTAGAGTATCATTACTCTAGTGTCACAGTTCACTCCAAACCTTGCACTCTGACCACAACCACTACAATGGATCTGACGATCCTCCCTCTCTGTATCCAATGGTCAAGATTCACTCAGTGTTTACATATACACCATCCGATGTGGTACATGGCATGTCCTACACATCACCTACCACCTCGACCTTTGTTTCCATCTTGTACCTGCCACTTGGCACAACATGTGACACTCATGTCCCCATGAAACTATGCCTCATAATGCTCGATCCCTATGACACGTGGTCCAACCACTGTGTGACACATGGACCTTTCATGAGGATTGACATGAATCACACATCATCATAGGGCACAAGGATTATTCATTTAAATGATGACACATGTCCACTTCCTAATGGTTGATTACATCGACTAACAACATCCTCCACCATTCTAAACTTACAAGGGGAGGTCAAAACCTTTCCTCGAAATATTACCTTGGAATGGACCCGACTAGATCCAACGGTCATGGTCTATTAAGTTCACCCCTGGCAGATCAATGGTCCTCAATTACTCTCTGAGTTCCTTCTGGTGGGGTGTGCCCCCCTCTGGGTCTACAACTCACTTTGAACAACGCCCCTTCGATGGACAGTCAAGACCTACTCTCGGATCTATTTTGGTCCAAGTGGATAAATGGATATAACTGCATCCTGGAGTCCCTTTGATCTCAACAAATCAACGGTCCAAGACTCCTCTTGGATTTCCTTCTTTGGAGTGTATCTCTATAACTTTCTATGATTATTACCCTACAATTGATAGCCAAAATCTCTTCATGATATCTAACGGTAAGGATTAAGACACATGTCCTCAGGTACAAAAAAAACAAGGTTTGTATTCATCCTATCCTATGCATTACAAATTTACATGTGTCCACCTTTGTACACGTTGGTTGCCATCAGTCCCGACACGCGGCCCTACCACCTAGTTGCGACGCATGGCACTCAAAATCCAATATAAGGTCCTACCTAAAAACTCGATTCTACTTGAAATGTGGCACAATACCCATGTGCAATGTGGACCAATATCCATACACCACATGGACCAATTGAAAAATTTACACGTCAATGTCAGGCGTATGATCCTCCTTAGTTCGCAGGATTAAAGATCAAATCCAATGACCATGATTAATTCAAAGTACCAATATTGACGACTGAGATTTAATATTACCGCTCACAATTTACGTTCATGATTTCTCCATGTATCACTCCCCTCAGATTTGCCTAACTGAGGCTATTCCAACGACCTCCCTGCGATCGATGGTTCGTATCTTTCGTCGCCTATTCGAATGGTCCAGTGGTTCTGGTCCTCTCTCGGGGTCTTACCATCAGAGTCCCTTATCAACCACACACACAAGCATTCTAAAATCCTAATCTCAGATCAACGATGGATATCTCTCCACCACAGATCCTACACTCGAAAATTAAAGCACCCATTCAAAGGTATGAGTTCGATGGGAACTTACTTCTAATTTCTTTGACCATTTATGGGATGCTATGTATGATCCTTGGGTACATACGCACTCCTCGTCAACATGACATCAATAATACATCACCTTCCCTCTTAACCTTGCTCAGAAGAGACCCTACAAAGATCGATGGATGAGAATTAATCTCACCTTTACTCCAATTAATGTTCCATATTGTCCCTTAGGATTTCTCATTAGAGTGTCTTTTATGGGGCCACTTCGACCAATGAATCTGATGGTTCCTCCATGCTCAATGGTCACAATTATTTATGGTGTGCACTTTGAGAAATCATTAGATCACTTTAACTTGGAGTCTCCCCCAACAAGGTTCCTTATGACCTCACACTTTGATAGGATCTTGTTCCTCATCTATGGTCATGGATTTCCTAGACCTCTCACTGGAGGATCTAACAGATCCTAGTGACTCAGGATACAACCCCTCCAGGAATCATAATCTTCTTCGATGAAGAGTCAATATATATCTACTAAACCGAATTGACGATTTTGTAGTGTCCCAACTCATAAAAATGATCTCTTCATGTTTACAACTCGAAAATGGGATTCAACCATTCAAGGGAAACTTTTAAATATTTTCCAAGGTTTTTACCGGGTCTTCTCATCCTTCACCATACCCAGGAAACTACTATGGTATTCTTCTCCTTTCTCGGATGAAGATTTACCTCCCATGACCCTTCAACTTCCACATAGGAGAATTAGGTGGGGCTTAAGGCTCCTATTCCATTGACAACAAACACGAAGCCTAACCCTTGGAATTCATATGAAGATTATTTTTCCATAACCATTCGTGTTAAGGAGAGGGGAAACAACATAAGTTATATCGACCTTCATTGGTCTCCAACATACCATTATCATAGTATTCCATTTATCTTAAACATTAGTATCCCTCTCTTAATTTATGTACTATGTTCTCTTTATAGACATCACATCACTACAGAGACTTTGTTACACACACAAGAAGCTCAAATATACAGTTCCTAAATTGTTAAAATATGAGGACTTGCATTAAACATAGTCCTTCAGATGCAAGGAATTATAAAGGAACCAACATAAATTTCATCAATTTCAGGCATGCCCAGCCTTAGCACATTCAAAAAAATCCATCTAATTATCCTACTCAATACACAAGGAGTAAGGAATAATTATCTAATACAATATGTAGCCAACCAACCAACTATGAGTTTCCACCTTTCAACCCTACCATAGGCTCAAAAGCATTCATTCTCATCATTCTGGCCACCCCTGTGCCAAGCCATGTTACCACCAGGGATTATTTGTATTCACTCGTGTGTTCACTTGCAATAGTTCTATTCCTCCCAAGCCCCAAATGTATCGCTCGTCTCTTCTCTAGATGTGAACTCTCTCCCTATCTTCCCTCGTGCCCTCTTCTCTTGCACACTCTCCATAGGAAGGTTCTCGACTTGTCCTATTTCCTCCTGTTGGAAGGAATTCATGGGGTCAATATGGACTGCATGAGATGGTACTCTATCGTACATTTAGGCTAACGGTTTCTGTTGTCTTAGCCATACCTCCCATGCTCTCATTCATTTGGGTGGTTGTTTTTTCAACTACCATCCCTTGTCTCATTAATTGTTTGGATTCAGCTGCAAGTTAGAGGAAATAATATCATTTTCTTCACATTATTCACCAAGGTGGCTTGGGGTATTTACATATGAATACCCTTTCTGCACCCTCATTAATCCCTCTCCTGGTATCATGGCTTATACATTCAAGGATTCACCCCATAGTCAGTTTTTGGAATTTTCAATCAACAATAACATAATTACAATGTTTATATATCATTACATGGCATTCATTAATCATGATTAATTACATATAATCAAATTTTTAGGAAAGGGGGTGTTACATACAAGGCTAGACATGACTAGCACAAAACAAAGATAAAATTTAGAGCGGGAGACAAAGTATGATTACAACTTAATAAAGAAAGGCTATAGGGTCCTGGTAATAATATCAAGTCTCTACAGTATGGTCCTTTTGAGGTATTGGAAAAGGTGGGAGATAATGCCTACAAAATCATTCTACCCCCATACATGTGTATTTACTTAGTGGTGAATGTGGATAATATCAAATTCTATGAGCCTTCCATCCTACCTTCCTTGGATTATGAGGAGGTTCAGGTCCTACCTTCCATAGAGGACTTAGCAACAAATTCTCAAGAAAAGATATAAGAGGACACAATTTTGCAGAAGCGGTCTAGAACTACAAGACATGGGAAGCATGACCTTTGGTAGATTGGGTTGAAAGGACAACTTCTAGGCAAAGCAAAGTGATACTCTAGGGATAAGGTAGAGAGAAAATCTCATCAACTCATTCAGTAAAGATTTTGGGGACCAAAAGCCTCCCTAAATGGGGAAGTATGATCTGGATTGGATCATTATATTACTTTTCATCTATCTCAATGCTTTCAAAGTGGAAAAAAATGAAGGAATCAACTTACAAGGTCATTTTAGTGGGAGGTCCCAGTTTGGAAAATTGGGGTCTGAAACATTCTACATAAATTTTTAGGCATTAAACAACGTTTTTTGGGGTTTTGGTGTCAATAATTTATGCACACCCTCTTGATAGTGTTATACACTTTGAGACCTTTCCAACAGTGTATACCTTGCATCAATAAGAGTTCGTATTAAAAATTTATGCCTCTCACAAGTTGACATATTGTGTTGACCACCATGGTATGAGAGGATGCCACACCAATCCCCATTACTCATGCATAATGGGATATCCATGTGAGGAATTTTAAGAAGATTATAGAAGGTTCAAAACCCTACCACAATTGAGGGTTGAGGAAGTCAAAAACCTATCCCTAAATGGATATTGGGCTATGTTAAATACCGGGCCACTAGGAGGATAAGGGGGTTCCATTCTTTCGCATTGTATCTTGTTCCATAGTTGAGTAGAACATTTGAGAGTGGTATTTTGTGAGCATAAAAACCATATAGGCCACAGGTCAAAGGAAACTTGATCTAGATTAATGAGGGAAAGAAATGAAACACAAAAATAGGACTAAAACACAAAGATAAAGTAATACTCAATTTCTATTAAACATTGAAATATGCAGAGACTGTAAAAGAAAAAACAAAGTGAAATGAACTCGCTAGAATGGTGGTAGCTTATCTTTGAGAAGACACATGATGGTTATTCTCAATCACAAGAAGGTTGTTACAATGAGGATCCAAATGAATTTTTAATATAAATAATAAATGAGAAAATGTTAAACATCCAAAACCATAACCCCAGAAGATGAAATGCCAAAAGGTTCGTGGGCCCTGATGGGGGTAATTGATACGTCAACTTTCCGATGAAATAAAGTTTGCATACAATATTCATTTTGGATGCTTGGTACCTTGACGAAAAGGTATATCCAAGAAGTACACATTCTGAATGACATAATATAATCCTTTGGAATGTTTTGGTCACTGCCACGTAAAAAAAATCGTTTATGGCCTCAAAACAACCCCAAAAGTTTGGGACCCAAAAAACTGTAGAAAAACTTTCAATATGGAAATTGTATTTTGAACCAGTGGAATAGGTGGGATGCCACCAATGTCCACCTAGATCATTCCTCCCCCCTTAAGAAGCAATGTTCTCCATTGTGTTGATTTCCCCCATTAAATGCAAAAACTTCTTTTAAACTTGATGCTTGGTGAGCCACTTTCCTTAGTGCAGTAGTTTCCCTGCTTTGACAACCCAATAGATTTGGATATTCTATTGGAAGTTTCCATTAATCTATGTGTCCATTATCCAATCAATGGTTTCTTGTTCCACGTAGTTATGGTTGAGCTCTGCAGATGTCAGTTGCTCTACCACTTCTAATGTGTTCAATAGTGGTGGAGAATATGGCCAAAGGAGGTCCACATTGAATATTGGGTGTAATCCAAGGAAGGGGGGGATACTTAAATCAAAATAATTATCGCCCATATCCTTGGTGATGGTGTAAGGTCCATAGAAAAGTGGATGCAACTTCTGATGGGGTCATTTAAGTCACACTTTCTACAAATGTAGCCAAACCTTTTTTCCTACTTGAAACTTGTGGGGAACTCGATGTTGATCATGGAACTTCTTTTACTTAGCATTGGATTTCTGTAAAATATCATGGACCTATTGGAAAATGGGTTGAATATTTTCAATTAATTTGGTGGCATTGTCAACCTCATATTGAGCATGAGAAGATTTTTCCTGTGTGGATGCAAGTGGTAGTGCTACATCAATGGGGCCGAAAGGTTGAAAGTCCAAGCCCACCTGAAAAGGCTTGTGGTTAGTCAAGCCATGAAGGGCTCTGTTGTAGATGTGTTGGAAATAAGGAAGGATCTCATCCCATTTTTTTGGATTCTTGGATTTGTACATGCAAAAGAGATGCAAGATCATCCTATTGATGACCTCTATTTGTCCATCAGTCTAAGGGTGGAAGGAAGTGGATTTGGTAAGCTTGGTGACCAATAGAGACCAAAGGCTCAACTAGAATGTGCTCAAGAATATGTTGTCCTAATATGATACGATGGTCTGTGGTATTCCGAATTGTACCCATAAACTCTCAAAGAAGAGCTTAGAAGTGGCCTCGGTTGTGACACTTTTCTTGCAGTCAATCAGAATGGTCATCTTAGAGAATCAATCAACAACCATGAATACAAATTTATTTCCATGCTTGGTGGAGGGGAGACATGACATGTAGTCCATTGATATGGATTCTTAGGGATTGTCGAGAGTAGGAAGAGGGGTGTATAGTCCTTTTTTAAAATGGTTGGCTTGACAATGGAGCTGGAAGTGCAGAATCTGATATAATTACTAACATCATGTCATAGCTTCAACCAATAGAAATACTTCTATAGTATTGTCACTACCTTCTCCATGCCAAAGTGTCCTGGCAATCGACTGTAGTGGGATTCCCAAATCATCTTCACACACTCGCTTGAAGGAACAAAAAGATGACCCAGATGGCATAGTAGTCCATCCTGAAGATTGAAGTTGGCAATGGTCGTGCCTGTTCCCAACATCGGGTAGGTTGTAGCTAATTCATGATCATTGTCATAGAGTTGGGACCACCCAAAGGTATCATTCTCACAAGATTCGAGCACCATGGTTAGTGTTGCAACTAGAGGTCAATTGAGGTGGTCAACAACGTGATTGGTGCTCCCTTTATTATACTTAATGTTGAGGTGAAACTACTGAAAGTATGTGGACCACTTTTGATGGCGGTAATTCTGAATTTTCCCTTGTGTCTGCATGAATTGCAAAGGCTTGTGATCTGTATGGATGACTATCTCCTTCCCCCCGAATGTAATTCTTCCATTGGTGGTGGGATTGTACAATGAAATACATTTATTTGTCATAGGTGGGGTACTTTCGGATGGTATCTAAGAGTTTCTCACTATGATAGGCCACTGGATGATTGTGCTGAGTGGGAACGACACCAAAAACATAATCAGAAGCACATGTCTCAATATCAAATGGTTGTTGCAGATTGGGTACGATGAGCACCAGGGTTG
Organism: Picea engelmannii; assembly: GCA_009831015.1. NCBI lineage: Eukaryota > Viridiplantae > Streptophyta > Pinopsida > Pinales > Pinaceae > Picea > Picea engelmannii. The sequence goes on from ML802409.1 coordinate 121,988, forward strand.
AGCATAAGATATGTTTCAAATCATCAAAGTATTTTTGTTGTGGTATTCCCCACACAAATTTGGCTTTTCAACAACCATTGGTCACTTGGCTAAGAGCCCATGCGATATGAGAGAACCCCAATATGAATCTGCAATAGAAGTTGGAAAGGCCTAAGAAGCTATGAAGCTTGCTAAGTGTTGTCGGGGATGGTCAGTCATGAATGAATTGGATATTGGATAGATCGATGTGCACACCATGCTCATCTACAATGTATCTGAGGTATTGGACCTTGTTCATGTCGAAGGATCATTTATCTAAGTTAGCATATAGCTTATGTTATTGCATAGTGTGAAGGACCTGCTGAATGTGATGTAAGAGTTCGTCCCAACTCTTGTTGAAGATGAGGATGTCATCTAGATATACAAACACAAAGGAATTGGTGAAGGTCTGCAAAATGTCTTCCATTAACCTCATGAAATTTTCTAGGGAATTTGTCAAGCCAAAGGGCATGACCAACCACTCGACAATACATTCTTTAGACTTGAAAGAAATATTCCATGCATCATTTTGTTCTACGGGGACCTGGTGATAGCCATACTTTAGATCAATCTTACTAAATTATTTGACCCCCTTGATTTGTTTGAGAAGGTCGTCAATTCGGGAAATTGGGTACCGGTTCCTGACCATGATTTTTTTTCAGATATTTGTCATCAATACAGAGTCACCAACTCTCATCTTTCTTCTGTGCGAGGATGATCGAGATTTTGTAGGGTGAGGAGCTCAGTCGAGTGTGCATTTTTTGGATCATCTCTTGAATATGGCACTTGATTTCCTCATTTTCTAAGAGAGAGCGTTGATACACTAGCCCATTAGGAAAAGGTGTTCTAGGGGCTAGCTCAATTGAATGCTTGACCTAACAGTGTAGAGGCACCCTGGTAGGTGAGGTGAAGATGTTTCAATATTCTTCCATAAATTTGTCCACTTGATTCTGATATGTAAAGGATCCCTATGAGGAGACCATGGATATGGTTGTGACCTTCTGCTCATTATGAGAGTGGAAAATGAAGAGGAAAAATTTCCTATTCCTGGAGATGACTTTCTTGCACTTCTTAGCTGAGACCAAAGAAATTACGGTAGGTAGATATACGCATGGTATCCTGTACAATTGTCTTCCCACAATAATAGTGACAGTACGAGGTCTAAACTCACATACAACATGATGTTTCCACATATATGGTTGTCCTAAAATAACATCACAAACTTCAAGTGGGGCCACATCACACAATACCTCATCCTTGAATGGCTTGATGCCATAGGGCAGAAGGCAATATTGGCTGACATGAATATATTGTCCTTGGTTGAGCCACTCGATGTTGTATGGCTATGGATGTGGTGTTTTCGGAAACTCCAACTTCTTGGTGGCCTATGTTGAGATGAGGTTCTTTTGGCTTCCTCTATCAACAATGAAATGTAGTGGAGCACCCTTCACCCACATCTGCGAGTGAAAAAGACACTCACCTTCCTCCAACTCTTCTAGTTCATTTGAATGGATCTTGTTGGTAGAAACTGTGGCACTAGGTTCTACAACAATGTTACACTTCCTCTTATCTGGATCTAAATCAGAGTTAGAGCCTGGATCTGACTATGAGGCTTTCAAATCAACCACCAATCACTGCTTCAAGAGACATTCATCGATGTTGTGCCAAGGGATTTTATGGAACTTGCACCACTTCCAATGTCTTTATTCATCTTCCCATTACCCTTCTTTGTTTCCATCTTAGACAGGTTGTCTTGAGTTTTTCCATCCTTTCTTTTTCCTTTGTTCTATGTGTTGGGGTTTCCTTTTCCTGGACTTTGTTGTGACGCGTTCACAAATCCAAATTCTCACTTATTCCTCTACTTAAATTTTTTCTTGATCTTGACAACATATCAATAAGCGGCTCCCGACAACAAGATGTCCATAAACTCCATTTATGTTTGTATGTACCTATGTAGACCCCCATAGTATTTTAGAACTAGATGTTGCTTGGAGTCCCTGATACCCAGTGTGGTGCGCAAGGTATGGAAGGTATTTATGAACTTCGACACTATTCGATCCTCCTGACGCAATGCGTTCCATATCGTGTACTGGTCAACGTAGTTTCCAATAAGGTAATATTGTTCCTTGACAACATCCATAAAAGAGTCCCAAGTGGGCTCGACCCCAAATATTCTAGACTCTATGTATTTTTTCTCACAACAAGTCTCCCACCAATGTTTGACATGGGGGACAACCTTAAGGAGCGCAAAGGTGATCTTTTCCCTATTGGAAAAATTGTGGATAGAGAAATAAACTTCCAGTAGATTTAACCACTTATCCAAAGCATCTACATCTATTTGAACTTCAAATATGAGAATACCAAAATTAACTTGTACCTTGAAGAGGGTGGCACCTTTGAAGTGGTTTCTTAACAAAGATGCATATGTTGTTGTCAACAGTCATCGAAGGATTTGGGAAAAATTATCCATCATCTCATTCCTCTGTTGTGCGAGGAATTTCGTGAGAAACAAATTAATAATATATCATTCTCTCTCATCTCTCTTTTCCTCCTCCATGGGCATCTGTTGGGTTTGGAGAGAATGGTCTTCCAAAGGATTGATTAGATTGAGTCCTAATGCCTTATACCCTGACTTCATTGGGGACATGCATAAAGAAACATATCAAGAGAAAACTGCTTTGATACCACTTAACTGGATTTATGAGGGAATGAAATAAAAAACAGAAATAGGACAGAAACACATAGATACAATAATACTCAATTTCTATTAAAGAATGAAAGAGACTATAAAATAAAATACATAGTGAAATGAATTTGTTAGAATGGTGGTATCTTATCTATGAGAAGAGATGTAACGACTATGCTCATTTGCAAGAAGATTATTACAATGAGGCTCCAAAGGACTTTTTAACATAAAGAATAAATGATAAAACCCTAAACATCCAAAACCCTAACCCTGGAAGATGAAACACCAAAAGGTTTATGGGGCCCGATGGGGGTAGTTGATACACCAACTTCTTGAGGGCACAATTTTGCATATGATCTCTATTTAGTGTGCTCGGTACTCCGTCATAAAGGTCTATCTGAGGAGTACACATTTCAAATGGCCCAATATAATCCTCCATCATATACTGGGCATTGCCATGTCAAAAAAACATCATTTAGGGCCTCAAAATGGCCCCAAAAGTTTGGGGCCCGAAAAACTATAGAAAAATTGCTAAGATGGAAACTTTGTTTTTAGCTAGTGGAACAGGTGGGAGGCCACCAATGCCCACCTAGATCACAACTCCATGGAGAGTGCCTCTTTCTTTATACTTGCATCATTTCTATATTAGAGAAAAGAGAGCAGAACAACCTCACCTTCTAGTTGGGTTTTCTCTCGTATTGGGTTTCCCGAGTCATATATTCTGTTTATTTGTGGATGGTGTGATTGTATTTTACTATTCTCAATTTTCCACATCCTATCTATTTCATGCATAAGCAAAAAATCGGTAACTAAATATTCTAAGATATAAAAGAAAAATAACCTTAATAGTAAATATTTTGGTATTTTATTAGATTTGTTGTGACAGATTGTTCCAATGGAATATCCATAGCAATTTACAAATAAAAAATAGATAACAAATTATATAATGATCTATTTAAAATCATCAATATCTCATCTTTCAACATCAATGTCATCTTCCTTTTAATTGTTTATTCTTCAATTATCTTTCTCCTTTCTACCTCTACTTCAACTGCTAGTTTTCTATCTTTGGCCCGAGCTCTTTAGCTTGTGCAACTTTCTATATTTTTGCCTACAATTTGTCATACGAAAGTGCTCTCTTCTTTAATTTCTCTTCAAGAATTTTTTTCATGGGAATACAACCAAGTGACGACCACAAGTTATATGGTTCTCCACCACTTTTAGAGGGTCATGCATATGAAATATTTCTTCCTCTAACCTATAATGCTCCTTTTCAGCATCCATTTTTACAAACATCAAATTGGTCGATCCTTATAATCCAATGTAAAGAGAATAGGTAGGTTATAATTTTTTCTATGTATGAGCCAGGGTAGATTTAAATCCGTGGAGTGTTGTTTGATATGCAATTTGTAGAATATGAACATAAGTAGCTCCTTTAGACAACTTTGGGCATTTCTTGTAGAAAATTTCCCCATACAAGGGAGAAAATAAATGATTACAGATTCTGGTGTAGTGGTGTATGTACTTATGCTCCCAAGGATCTTGTTAATATACCTAGACAATCACACAAATTGCATTTCAACTCCACCCCATATCATGGAAAGGATTAGCAACACATACAATAGCCCTCAAATATTATGACATATAGAATTTAGGTAGTGTACCAAGTGTGGGGTCGCTGGCCCTGACATTGCATTAGTCATCGTGTGTGATAGGATGACATCTTAATTCAAAATATTACCATCCTTCAATATGATATATAAAAAATGAAATCTTGCCTCCTTGAAAGGTGTATCATTTTCTCTTCATATAGCCTACTTACCAAGGCATACAAGGGATTCACTTGTTGACCAATATCTTATTGCATCCATTCATAAAGGGGATTTTAAAATTATGAAAAATCAAGTCAATATATTGTTTCATATTAAGTGGGGAGAGGTGTTCTTTATTTGATGTAGGTTTATAGGTATTTGGGGGTAGAGGGGGTCCAAAAGGTAGAGGTAGTTTATAAGTATTGCAAAGGTGTTATAGGTATCGGGTAATTTCTTATTGGGAAAGAAATCAATGCTCAACCAATAATGGTGAAACTCTTTTTTGAAATAAAACATCAATAATAAAGTTGTACCTTCACCCATTGTTAATATGTCCTAAATCCTTTGTATGGAAAACAAGATTGAGAACGAGATCCCATGTGTCACATTCCTTTATATGTATCAATTGTCCTAACCCCCCTTTTGATCTATATTTTTGTATGTAGGGTTTTACCTCTAATTTTTCATGGTTTACTTTCTTGTAGGCTAGTTCTATGCATTCATAAAATCCCATCGTTTGACCCATATTTTAGGTTATAGGTGTTCACCAATTCAAGGGGATCTTCTGCAAACCTTGATTTTTTACTATCTAGGGCTCTTTTTGAGTAGGTGATTTTGATCAGGAGAACTAGGGTTTACATGATTTTACAATAATGGGGAATCCAATATCACCATACAACATACATGATCCCTCCAAACAGGCTCATGGGGATGTGTATACTTTCATTTTTTCATTACACAGGGAGAGGATTATTATTACCCCAATTTTAATGAGCTCAACCAACCAATGAGGTCTGATGTTTAGAAACATGGGTTTCAACCCTCAAATGAAAATAATCTTCTTGATGTTATGTCTGGCCTTAATATTAATATGTGAAAAAATATAATACAGTTACAAAGTACAAGGAAGAAATGACTCATTTCTATCTAAAGAATAGTAAGAATACCCCTAGGTCAAATTGAGCCCTGGGATCGCAATCTCTCACATCTCTCATAATGAGAGTGCCTTTTAGTTTTAATGATATAAAACAAGAGTTATCTGGTAGATCAATTGCCTAAATATTATTTCAAAGACAAAATTGATAAATAAATAGATATATTTTCCCTAAAAATGTCAACAAGATTAGAGATTTAAGGGAAAAAGAGTTATAACTTGAGGCAAATCACCTTTATAGGTTTATAAATAGAAATACATATACATAAATCCCTTCCTTATTGATTGCATGACCATGTATTATATTTAAGAGAGGGGTGAACGTAGTATAACACCAATCCCTTGAACCCTAGGCTAACTTACTACAGTGGCATATCCCTATGTTGGGATGTTAACACAATCATTTGCTTATGTTTGGGTTATTCTTGTAATTTACAAGCTTATAATATTATGTTTGGGTTATTCTTGTAATTTGCAAGCTTATAATATTTTTTTCATGTCTAAGTACTAGGGATAGAAATAAAAAGGGGTATTAAAAATGCTATAAAAAATGGATACCTATAATATCTAGTAAAAATAAGGATTTTTTTTTAATTTGATAGAGATGTATTTAGAGGGGGGTTCAACAAAAGGATTTGGGGAGGTATTTTTCAATATATAATGAAATTAGTGGTATTCTTTAATATCCCTTGAATGAACGTGCTATGTCATAGGTTCACTGAGTGAAGTCCTTGTGCCAAGGCAATGGCATGTCCATAGGTTTCCCTTAGATTTGAAGTAAGGTATATCCTTGTATCTTGGGCTTTGAACTACTTAACATCACCCTACCGCATAATATTTGGTTCTAAAAACTTTTTCATCCATGCATTAGTCATGCATATTACTGTTAAAAACTGAGAGAGAAATAGCACAACAAGAAATCATGCACATAAAGCCAATATCTGTCTTGGAAACCCTTAACCGAGAGAAAAAAAACACGTAATAGATATATGTTAACCTTGGCCAAAATGGCCAAGCCAGACCAACATCGGCCATTTGAGGCTTCTTACAATGGAGTATCTCAAGCCATTAAATAAGATTCATTAAATACAACTCTAATTCCTTTCCCGAAAATATATTACAATGAAAATACATGCATGTAGTGGAGATAGCCCTGCGAAGACATGCAAATACATGCATGGTGTGGAGACATCCATGCAAGTACATGAAAACATATGCATGTCCATGCAAAGACTCACATAAAATACCATGGGTTACCCAATACCATGGGCCCGTAAGCCACTAAAAATAAACCCAACAATGACTGAATTAATGACTCTATGACCAAATCAATATTAATCTAACATTCCCCTATTTAAACTTGATTTGGTGTTAGCGTCAGAAGTCACTCCTGGATTGCTTGCAGGAGCAGAGCCTGACACCCATCAGTTTAATGTCACGATTTGTTTTAAAGAGGTGATCAAATGGAGGAAAACTCGAGGAGATATCACTCTAACTCGGGGACTGAGTCTGGTACATAAGTGACAAAGAAGGTCTTGATCTAACTTCAGCCAGTGGGTTGATAAAAGGGCGGACAGGTGGAAGACTTGGTGAGGAAAATGGACAAACAACTTTGGGCAATAGGCTTACGGCTATTCGCAGAAGAAAAACTTTGAATGCAAGATCAGCTTGGTTCAGAGTTTCAAGAAACCGAGGAGGACTTGACTGGATCCTCCAATTCCAAGTCACTCAGCGCTGGACAAATCACAAGGACCGGCTAGAAACATCATAACTGCTACAGTGATCCTATCCAACATCATCCTATAACAGCTATAGCTCGACTGGATCCTCCAATTCCGAGCGATTCTAACACAGTGTAACAAAGATGTAAAAGAAACTGGCATTCATCAGGCAAGAAGTCTCAAGAGTTCATACATAACCAAAGTATCAGTGCTTCATTAAATATTTACAACCGGGAGCTCTTCTCAACCATCGATCCATGCCAAAATGGTGAAAACGCCTTCATATACTCAAAACAACAGTGGCAATGAAATCGAGACATTACATTAAAGACTTTGCGTCTGCATGGCTTCTGACAGTCTGCGCATGCAGACTCTGAATGATTGTGCACTTATGACAGACGCAATGGGAATCCTGACTGTCCTGCAGTGGTTTGACAGACGCAACCTCCGTCAGGAAGGACTATCAGTCTGCTTGTACGCTTGGTCCTTTCCTAACCTTCCATTTAAGGAAGAAGATGACGTTCAACCATCTTTACGGCGATAATAACTGCTTCCTTGGGATTGGGGACGACCTCGATCAAATCTGTACTCTGGGACGTGGCGGCCACTTAATGGTGCCACCTAGATCAGCTGAACGGTCTTTCTTTGGATGCTGCTTCGCGGGACTCTTATGGAGAAAATGATGGTGGGAGGCGCGACAGGGGATGAGGAATGCCACAGGAGATGGACAGGACACAGGTGGAAACAACGAGGAGTGCAGGAGTAAAAGTGCATGGTGGAAGGTGTTGAGGTGGAGGAGACACATGGCAGGGGACGAGGAGACTCGGAAGGTGAGTGGATGATGATATGGGGGGAGGAACCACATGGAAGGTAATAGGCAGAGGGAGCGGAAGACGAGATAATGTGGGCCTGCCATTAATGGGAGGCTGACGTGGAGTGGAGTGGGTCACATGGCGGATAGTGAGTGGAGATAGACATGTGACATGGCGAGAAGGGGGCCCACGATAGTTAACAGCAGAGCGACTGAGAAGGATGGGGCCGTCTGAGCGTCGTTGATTCGGGCACGTTGATCTTAGCCGTCAGAAACATGTATGCCT
>ML802409.1:144013-173040 GCA_009831015.1 Picea engelmannii
TCAGTAGGGAAGAGCTTGGGGGTTGAACAATGTGTTCAGACTTAAAAGAACAAAGGGATGCAGATTCAATATGAAGTGAATAATTTCTCCAAAGTAACTTTGCTCTCAAAGTTGAATTCTTCTCCTATTTTCCATAGCTCGGATATGGCCCATTTATAGCCTTCAAGTGGAACTGAAGGGTCGAGTCAGAACATTTCCAGTATATGGAAGGTAAAGGATCATGGATCTCATGACGTGACATGGAAACCCAACACTATTTTTTATTTTGGACACAAAAACCGATGTACACGGGCTGTAGTGGTGCAACCTGCATATACGCATGTTGTATAGTTGTTAGGGCACGTATATGTGGAAAAATATTGTTTTTAGCTCTGGGATTTGAAAAAAGGGACTTCAAGTCTGCATAGGGAAATGGAAAAAGGCCTTCTGAGCAAATTTGCATAAGGTGGGGAAAATATTTCTATAACAGATGCCTCCTAATGTGTGAGGTCAGAGGATTATCTGCGATGGCCGAAATACATTATAATACGCAGAAATGGAGTAATGGAGACTCGGCTGGACAAACTAGTTGCTCATGAGAATATTACAATCTGTACTAACTTTGCGCACATGGATGCCAATTTGAATTACACTGCAGATCCATGTGAAAATATACCAAAGAGTTTTTCATGGCCATGAGTAGGCAATACAAAGGTGGCTATATACCAAAGGATGTCATAGTCATGAACAAGGCCCAGTAAAACTAGTCTCAAAATCAATCTGAAGATGTCTGTATACAATGGAGTACAATCTGATCTCCCATGGTCACTGAAGTCACATAGGTACCGATCTAATGAAACATAGCAACAACTCACAAAGGCTGCGACTATGAATTGATGTCTTCAAGTCTTCTACACGATCCGCCAAAGGTGTAAGTCTACATCGTGTGAATAAAGGAGTTGAGGTCGAACACAATGAGACTTTGTTTGATTACCGGTTATTAAGATATATCGTTAACAAATGCGAGACAACCTATCGATAATAAAAGTAGGTATAAAGTCACCGAGTACATTCTTACAAGTGTGAATAAAGGTGTCGAGGTCGAACACTTGAAGAATCCATCGATCGGGGGACATTGATGTATTCCCAACTGTCGATGGTGAGAGAACCTGCCACTAAAGACTGCAAGCCTCTAGGTACTCATAGGACTCTAGGTCTCGTTTCCAGAATAGATGGGCTGAAGTCGATGGAAGGAGACCCGCTGAAAGGAGATCATTGAGGAATCTCTCATCATTCAGCACGAGGTACAAAGCAAGAGCTTGATGATTTGGAAGAAATCGGACGAAGAACATGTTCACGAACCAACAACCCTGTGCATATTCCACATGTGCCAGATGTAAGTGGTACATGAAAAAGACCCTTTGAGTAGCAACCAACAAGGAAAACTGTTGACAAAGGCGAGGAAACCAAATAAGGCTAATGGCATCCAAGAAACTGCATGAATCCCAATGTGTGAATATATTTCTTGTCATCGAACACAAGGGAAACCCCCAAGTCAACGACCAATGATGAAATGTCGATTGTTGGGTTCAAGGTTACCTACCAATGAGTAAAGTAGGACCAGGGTGCACAATAGGACTACAACTTCATGTAATTTTGAGACACATTGAGGGTATGGCTAACATGAAAAGTCAAGAGTTTTGAGGAATGACCGACACAGGTTGATAAACATCCTTTGAACAAGAGCATGAGACATATGGAAGACTCTGGAAGTATAGACTCAATGATGAAACTTTGTGATGCAGAAGGCACCAATCAAACTCTCCATAGGGACTACAAAAGTAACCAGTCAGGGGAGTAAACTCTAAGTAACGAGCTTAGCTTTCTAAGGTCATGCTAAACCCAAAATTTTGATGACAAGTGGACTCAAAAGTTTGTTCTCTGTTCAAAGGCGACACGACTGTTGCCAATATAAGATAATATTCTTTTCCCACCTGTCTTTTTTTGTTTTTTCATAGTCAAATGAATGCTATGATATAGAGGAGGAAATGAGTGTTGCAAGTAAGAAACTAGTTCCAGCAGTGTAACATACCTATTCTCAATGCAAGGAGGTGCATGCGAGAGATGGACACTCAAGGGAATGTTTCCTCTTGGGTATAGGGTGTTAAGCTACAAAGGATATAAACAAGGCTCTACTTGGTTGATGATGAAAATTGCTGAGGTGAAAGGCTTATAATGCAAAAGCAAGAACCGAAAATAGGCTCAATACTGCAAGCAAGAGAATGAGATGCAATTACAACTTAACGCCAAAAAATGTACTTTATCATAATCTTAGTCTACTTGGTTTGAAAAAGGGGTAAACTTACACCAAATAGACGTCCTTTCAAATCCAATTTTATGAGTGTGAAAGAGACAAGTTCACTCGACAATCTTTTTGCTTTTTGAGAGAGTTGGAAAAGAGCTTAAACCAGACTCATTGGGAGTCCTCTAGGTATAGGTTAGCATGCTTATAAGTAAGAAATGAGGTTTAATTATAAATTCATGTAATAACTACAAGGGAATCTCGTTCCTATGGACAAAAATCTCTGCATGGGCACCGAATGGAGCAGGGGATCTAACTAGGGTACCCATGTTTGGTAAGTCTCTACCATTCAATAACGACACTTCTAGTTGCAGATAGGAGGTTCTGTGTCATTGCTAAATGGGTTCGTACCTAAGGCATATGAGTTGCAGTCATAGGATGATGCAATTGTGCATGATGGATTGGGTACCTATCCTATATGCTGGATGACAAAGATACATGTCCAAAGTTAGAAACGACTGACATGGCACTAAAAACTGCAAGAATCCCTAGATAAAACCACCAAAACCAACTCCATCCAATGACGTATTAGTCCATTAGGACAAAATACTAGACAAAACTATGTAAAGTGGGTAAATTTTTTCTATAAATAGTAAAACAAAACCAATTTTACTATACCATTTGTATTTTTTACCCAAATAGTGCATTTTGAACCAAATTGCCTCCGAATTTCAACCACTGATTGTGGAAGCTATGAGCGACGAAATCGACAACCATCTAGACCGGATAATTCATCTTTCTCCCCTCTTTCTTTCTAGTGGATTAAAATTTGTAATTAGGCCTCATTTTTTAAGTTTTTTAGGGTGCAACTTAGAAACTAAGATGTACGTGGGCTACAAATCATCAGGTCATGTATACACATACCTATACGCGACTGTTTGCAAAAAAACCAGTGTATAAGCAAACCTATACACAAATTTGTACACTATAGCTCGCGTACATGTGATAAGGTTTTTTTAATTTTGCTAACTCAAAAAATGGTTTGAAACTTGCAGGATGGTGCTAGAGTGGAGAGAAAGAGAGCATGAAGGTGGATGCTATAGTGGAGAGAGATCCAGGGGCCCAAATGGCCTTAAAAAGATGTGGGCTATACAATTTTTGGGCTCTCAAAGGTATGAGGGCTCAAGTGAGATTACTTCAGCTGCTTGTGAACTACTAGGATCCGGATACTGAGACCTTCAAACTTGATGGACAACCATTGAGGATTGAAGTTGAGGACATCTACTTCTTGACGGTATTATCGCGTCTTGGTGAGGTGCTCAACCTCAAAGCCCGGAGCGCTGGGAGTGGCATGAACATAGAGGATTACATAGCCACTCATTGCATTACAAGGATCGAGAAGGTAGGGAGCCAACTCCCCATCAGAGTGATCAACAATATGAGTCTCAAGATTATTGTCCTAGTGTTGACATGGATCAAAGGGTCGACCTCTTTGCACCAAGAATCGAGGCCACTTATGTTCTATTCAGTGGAGTGTTTGCGACCCATGGTTTACAACTAGTGCACCTCACTGCTGGCCAACATGAAGAGCCAACTCACAGACTACAAATTGGGTAGAAAGAGGAACTCTGGGTTCGCGTCTATCCTTTGTAGTTTTTTCTTCGAGCGAGTTCTGGGCTTGGGCCCTAGAGTTGATATTGTTCTGCATGGACCTCACAATCCAGCCATGGCACGGTGGACTGAGGTGATGAGGTGAAAGGGAGGTGGTAGGGTGCCAACACCCTACAACGATGAGTTTTTCTTCTGGTGAAGTCGACAGGTGATGGATCTGGAGGACTACCCTTACATAGGGATTGACTTCATAGGAGATCCGGACATTCCGTTACCACCAGGTTCCACCTACGGAGACATAGGTATGTCAAAATTTTTGAATATTTCATTTTTTTGTATTTTTGTATAAGATTTTTTTTTTTTTTTGGATGATGTCAAGTACTAAAAAAACATGTGTGTGATGTAGATGTGGGTCCACGATGACCAGATAGACTTCCACGAAACCACGGAGGCACTAGGGGGATGAGCTAGCAGGAGAGGACGTTGATAAAGTGCTTCAAAATGTGCAGGGCAACCTGTCTCGGTTTACATAGAGGATTCCCATAGTTCAGGTGGAGGATATGCCGGAGGTGATGCAACGACAGGTGGTAGGTGTGCCTTGTGCTTGGGTACGACTCTTTCAACATCTCACAAACTCCATAGTGTGTTATCATGACACTCATCTGTCGCCACAGGCGTAGATGCCATGAATATTGTATGATCGGTTGTATATGTATTTTGAGGGTGTCGACCCCAATTTTGTACTATAACATCATATTTTTTTGGAGAGATGAAATATATATAAAAACATTGATCTTCGGATTTACTTATATTACAATGTATACATTGATGGAAGTGCTTTCTTTGCTTTAGTTATGTGACAAATGCCAATCTAAAATAAAATTAGCATATGCATCAGATACGTAATTAGAACTTCTAGGTATGTGATGATAAGTAATAAAATCAAAATGTCGTTCCAAAATATGTACCCGTAAGAATCATTGGAGTAGAGCAGGGTCACACACATAGTAACTGACGTTCAACTGACATACTACTAACTGGGAGTCCAGACGAACTTCTAAAGAGTGAATACCATGTGAAATGGCACCATGCAAAAGTTCTATAATGACGCTATATTCGACCACATCATTCGTGGATGGCCCTAGGAAAACACCACTTGAAGACACTAGTAGACCCTCGGGTGAGTAAACAACCCAAGCAGTGGAAGCCAAGTTCCATGTATGATGATTGGCCCTGTCTGCGAATCCTAAGTAGACCGAAGACTCCGTTGACATCTGCCAACCAAGGGAAAACTTGATAAGGAAGTTGAAGATAAAAAAGAGGGAAAAGATATATACACTAAAACACATTAGTATACAAAGAGTTATGCCCAAGCTTGGGGCTCAAGTGTTCAAATAGAGCCCATTCCTGGGCTCAGCCAACATTTTCCCTTCATAATCTTCTAATTCATAGGATTATTTTTCTAAGACACGTCACATGATATAGGGACCGTGCCACATGGTTTTGAACTTTCCTTCCCCCAGTGGTTCTTTGGCTTGATCATATAGAAGGACTAAGTCACTCTTAGCATACTATCAAGGACAGACAGACTTATCATATTGGACCTTGACACATCTTTTATTCGCTTCGATAGCCGTGGAGGTGTCTCAACACTGCTCATCTAGACTCTCTAGGTGTACGAGGCGTTGTTCGAGATCAGAAGTGTCAGGTAGGAGCGCAACTGCCAATCTAAGAGAAGGGATTTCACATTCAATAGGTAGGATCAAATCCACATTGTGCACTAACTGGAAAAGGGAAAAATGGTGGAAGTCTTAACTGAGGTTCGGTATGCCCAAAGTGTTGGATAAAGCATGATATACCAGCCAAATTTGCTCTGGCTGGCGTTTTTTTGAAAAATGGTCTTGAGAGACTTGTTCACAGACTCTACTTTTCCATTTTCCTGGGGGTAGTAAGGGGAAGATTGACCATGTCTAAACCCCATTTTTTATGTTAATTCTTTCATCATTTCATTCTGAAAGTGACTGCCATGATCAATGACAATATCACTCAGGATTCCAAACTTGGCTATAATTTGATTGAATACGAAGAAGGCAACAATCTTACCATTGGATTTAACTGTAGGCATGGCCTCATCCCACTTAGTAAATTATTCTACGACTACAATAATGTGTTTATTCCCCTCAATCGAAGTTGGGTTGCAATCCACAAAATCTACCCCCCACTTGGTGAAGGGACTGACGGTAACGACTAGATGGAGAGGGGTTGGATGCAAGCACATTTTCCAAGTGAACACCTGGCAGGGGTGACACTTCTTAACCGCTTTGATGAAATATTTAAAAAAAGATGACCAAAAATAATCGGCTCGCAAAATTTTCTGGGTTGTCGCAAGCTCGAATAGATGACCACCACAAGCCCCATTGTGGCAGTTGTTTAGAACAGACTTAGTTTCTTCATAAGTCAAACAACGACACAATATATTGTCTACTCCTTGGTGATATAGAGTGTCGTCGACGATAAGGTAGTTCTTAGCTTGGTATCATATACATCGTCGATCATCTTGCGAGAAATGCTGAGGGAACTTCAAAGTTTGAAGATAGACAACAATATCTCCATACCAGGGGTCTAAGGACGAGACAAGGAAAATGTGTTCATTTGCAAATGAACAACATGAATAACATCCTCATCTAACCAAGGGAAGTCAGTTATTAACTCTGCAAAATCTAGTGATTTTTTGGACTTCATAGAAGAGAAATTGAGATCGAATTCTTGTAGAATGACAATCCATTTATTGCATTTCCCCCCTATGATATGCCTTGTAAGGACATATTGAAATGGATTGACATCGACAACCATAGTATTTTTGCAAAGAAATATATAGTGTTGTAATTGTTGAACTACGTGAATGAAAACCAAAGCTAGCTTTTCAACGTGAGAATATTTGAGTTCAAGGTCGACTAAGTTTCGAATAAGATAATAAATGACGTGCTCACGGAGCTCATCATCCTACTGAACCAACACCATACCAATTGTTTCCTCGGACGCGATGACATAAATCAAGTAATCTCTACCATAGTCTAGAGACTTTAGCAGAGGCGTCGATACCAAGGCTTTCTTCAAAGCATCGAAGGATTCCTGAGCTCACTCATCCCAGATAAAAGGAGTTTCCTTCTTTAGAAGATGCATGAAACCCTTAGTAATATTGGCATAGTTCACTATAAAACATCGTAAAAATTTAGATTTCCCTTGTAAAACTTGAAGTTGATGAATAGTGCGCGGGGGAGGCAATCGAAGTATTGCCTCAACCTTTAACAGATCTACTATGATCCCACTCTCAGAGACTAAAAATCCTAGAAGTCGACCTGACCTGACGCAAAAGATGCATTTATGAGGGTTCAAACAGATGCGATAATGGTGACATATTTCAAAAACTATTCGAAGGTGTTTAGGGTGGTCCACTCTCTTACGAGAGTGAGCAGTGAGATCGTCGAGATAAGCTTCGACTATGTTCTTGAGTTCGTGACACGCGAAGGTCATAGCTTGTTGGAAGGTTTCTCCAATGTTCTTAAGGCCGAAAGGCATCTTCTCGTATGTGAAAATACCCCAAGGGAAAATAAATGTTGTCTTATGTTTGTCCTCAGGTTTAATATGAATTTGGTTATACCCTGAAAATCCGTCCATGAAAGAAAAAACTTCGCTTCCTGCACATTCATCGAGAATATGATCGATGAAGGGTGTCGGGAAGTTATCTTTGGGACATGCTTTATTCAGGTCATGAAAATCCATGCATACACGGATGGTTCTTTGATTTTTATTCATAGGAGAGGGATTGGATACCCATTGAGTCAAGGGAACCGGGTAGATAAAGCCATCGTTAAACAATTTTTCTACCTCTGCCTTAATAGCAGGGGCCTTCCTAGGATTGACAGCTCTAAGTCGTTGTCAAATAGGCTTAGCATATGGGTAGGTTTTAATCTCATGTTCGACAATCAGAGGGTCGATTCATGTCATCTATTCATATGACCAAGCGAACACATCACATAATTCTTTGAAGAGCTCGGTGTAGATCAAAATTTCTTCCGACGAACAATCTACATCGATATATACATTTTCAACCTTGCTAGGAATACAAGATATATCGATCGTGACGGTAGGAGAGATACTCTCCATGTTTCCTTTAGCATAAATGCCATGCGTATCAAATGGAACTACAACGTGGCCGACTATATCACTCAAAGTAGATCTGAAATCATCTTGTTCGATTTTGGCAAGCTCTGGGAGAAAATAAGAGCGATGATGCATATCATCCCATGGCCTTTCAGAACCATTCATGGCCTCTATGATAGCTTCATTCGAAGGTAAATTCTCATTGAGGCAGTCATGTGAACAAGACGATGAAGTGGCCCACACAGGCTTTAGAATAGGATCCTCCTCGTCCGTCTGTGAGGTAACATGATCCAGATCGACAGAAGAGTCAAGACCAACTTGATACGCTATCTCTACTGCCGATTGTGGCATGGCCATTCCAGTATGTGACTGATCTTCATAAGATGTAGTCGAGGAAGGTAGGGTCCAAGGATCGTTAAAATATGAAGTATGGAAAGGAACAAACCTCTCTAACGAAGCAGACCTATTGGACATGGTGTATATATGATGAACCGGTGCCATGAAGTTGAAGGTACCCATAAGAGATGAATACATTCTGACACTGATATTCTTAGTTGTCAGTTGATAATTGTCGATCATGGGAATAGACAGTCCAACATATGCATTGGGGCTAGCGTACACAAAGGGAAATTGGTCGATTGTCATGATCTTCCCATCGTGAGGAAAGAAAAGAGTGTAGAATACAGACGATGTGATTGCAGTCATAACATAAATCCAATTGTGTCTTAGTAACAAGTTATAGTCGAGGGGCACATCAACCACCTCTACCGTATTCCCACCTAACTAGATTGGAAAGGCAGGAAGAATACCGTGAGGGCGGAAAGAACGATTGTCAAAATCAATCATAATGGTCAGAGACTGAGAAATATTCGGAGAGCCGAGGGCTTTCCAACAGACCAGGGACATCACACATGTTGAAACTCCTTCATCAACAACAATACATTTGATGGTATAATTTGAGTAATCCACGTGGATTTTGAATTCCACATGGTAAGGCAAGCAAGGATTCACATATGTGACGTCAAACTTGATAAATTTAGAGCCACAAGGATATAGAGCTCCTAACACAGATAGAAAGGCATTTCTTTGTGAAGGACATGTCTGGAGTACCTCCAGAGTCGACATTGCACAAGGGGTTTGACCCAGATCCTCAACAATAGAGTAATTTTGGGTGGGTCTAGCATTAGGATTGTGGGTAGGGTGCTTGAGTACTCCTTTCACAATATGAGGTGGGGGATCTGGGTTTTCTATATGTAAGGGCATCTTCGAAGGAGGTGGAGAATCTAGACCAGGTACAGTCTATGGAGAACTATAATCGTGAGACCGAGTGGCTACATTAATCTCAGATTTAACCATATTGATGCATATACGGTCACCGTCTTGTGTTGGTGGGTTTTGACTCCCACCCACCGCATGTTTGGTTCTTGAGGAGCTCGAGGCCATGTGTTGATTATGTGGAAAAGGATTAGTCATCACAATGGGCAGTAGAGATAAAAGCCTCACAACTTCCGCAAGTTTGGGGCATAAGTGGGTAAGGTGGTCATCTATACAAATCTTGCAGGGAAACTTCACCTTCCGCCTTTCTTTATTTCCCTCACCAACATTATTATTTGACTTATCATTATTACCATTTTCCTTGGGTTTATTATTATTCTTCCCACCCTTACGATTCTTACCGCGTCCTTTATTTTTATTCCCTCCTGGTTGTTGGTTACCATTCGGGTTGGTCGATGATTGCATAGAATGTACATCCGTCGACTGAGTGGGAGTGGAGGACACAGACAAAGTTGGCCCTCCTATATACTGGTTTAGAGACAACTCTTTCGAATGGCTTGTCACCAAGTTTGCATATTTCACATTGGCAGAACCTACAATGCCATCGGCATAAGGCCCGAGATTTTGTCTAGGGTCATAGTTTGACCTCAGTTTGTCTGGAAGAATCTCGTATAACATCCCAGAAAGAGCATGTATACTATCTAACTGCTGGGCTTTAAAAATCGCTTCTTCCTCAGATGTAACCCCAGATGTAGAAACATCCTTCGAATTATAAGGCCGTAGAGACTTAAGGAACCACTCTAGCAGGAATTTTGGGGATCTGTAGGCCTTGATCAGCCTCTTCCATCTACACCACTCCTGGATGTGATCCAAGATATGGGTGGCTTTGTCTTGACATAAGGTCGACATACGTTATATGCCAAAATCGTTGTTAGTCCCTAAAGTTTCAATTGATTGTGAGAGGGAAAGCTAGGCCATCATCAGATTATTGCAAGAGTATTTTGAGGATTTTTATGGTTTGATTTTGAGTAAGGTGGTTGAAAACTGGTTCAAGGTTTTAAAATAAACAGGAAATTCAGAATAAGAACATAAGAACATAAGAAATTCAGAATAAGAACATAGATGGATTAGACCAATAAGGAAAAGAGAAAATGAAGTTTTCAATTTTTCAACTTCACATAAATTCTTATCTCAAAATATCATTAAGAAACAAGAACATTAGCCTGAAATCAAAACTTGAAAATAATCACCACAACAAATTCTTTACTGTATTAATTGATAATCAAGAAAACAAATGCATTGCAGTTTGAATAATGAGATCAATCATGAAGAGAGAAGAACAGAGTAGAAAAGAGAGTCTAACCATCCATATGCCTTTTCTATTAAGTGTCAAATAGAACAAGAATGTAATACAAAGAGTTTCAAAATAGGTCCTCCGGATCTCCAATTTTTCCACCTCTAACTTCTCCTTCTACAGAGTTGATATAGAAACAATACATAATTATCAAGATCCAAAATAAAGGGATATGAAAACCTCCTCATCTATATTTAGTTTCTTGTTTCAAATAATCAAGGAGAATATCCAATCTCATCTCCAATTCGAATTGATGAGGTGGCTTGTCAATTGTTGTCCATGAGATTTTTTAGGAAAATAAATCTGATAAATTCCTAAAAAATAGGGTCCAACAATATCTTCGTATCTCTCAAACAATGATAGTTGTGTAAAAACCGAGAGAGGTTTTTGTAAAGGGATTTTTTCCCAACAAAAACCTCTTTTGGTTTCCAAAAATTCATCACTAGATGTTCTGAAACCTCTCCCAAAATTAATGACCAAAACAGGAAATTATTTATTATGAAATCGCAGAAAAATAGGCCTCAAAGATAAATTTGAATCTATTAAAATGTGATAGCTGTGTAAAAACCGAGAGAGGTTTTTGTGAAGGGGAATGTTCCCAACAAAAACCTGTTTGTTTTTCAACAAATTGATCTCCATATGTTTTGAAACCTCTCTTGAAGATAAATACTAAAACAGGTAAAAAAACAGAGTATTTTCTGTAGCTTTCTCAGAAAATTAGGCCTCAAAGATAAATTCAAATCTCTTAAAATATGATTGCTTTGTAAAAAACGAGAGATATTTTTGTGAAGGGGCATGTTCCCAACAAAAACCTCTTTTTGTTTCAACAAATTCATCTCTAGCTGTTCTGTAACCTCTCTTGAAGATAAAGACTATAACAGGTAAAAAACATAGTATTTCCTGTAGCTTTTCTGGTTCTGCATAATAATAGCCTTTGTCATTAGAAAACACTGCTTCATATTTTGATGATATGGTGGTTTCTCTTGTTATAGGTCTTGTAGAATACTGAGCAACTTATTTTCCTTATAAAACATTACTTCATATTTTGATGATATGGTGGTTTCTCTTGTTATAGGTCTTGTAGAATACTGAGCAACTTATTTTCCTTTTCTTTGTATCTTCCCCAAGTTTTTGTCTTCTTTTGTTTTCCTGTGTAATGGAATCCTTTCTACTTTTTCTTTGATGCCTGCTTTAGAGTCCTCAGAATGGTCTTCTATGACTATGACATTTTACTCTTTGATTGATGGGTCAAACATAGCTTTGGACCTTAGCCTGTATTTGTTGGCAACTCTAGTATTATTTCTCCTAGGGTTTTGAGACACAAGTGCATATTTCTTCTTTTGCTTTTTGACTGCAACACCTTTCTTACTGGTTGCTAGTGATTTGTGTTTGACTGTGGTTTTAACATTATAATCTTCATCTGAATCATCTTCCATTTTTATGTCTGCATCAGAAAATTTTTCGATCTCTGCTTCCAGTTTGGGTCTCTTACCTCTGCTGATCATGGCTTCTTCCTGAATGTCATCTATAGGGGTATTATCAGGAATGTGCTGAGTCTGTTTCTTTCTCTTGCTAGTCCTTGTCACCTTAGTTGTAGATACTTCTTCTTTGATAAAAAATTCATTAACTGTGATACTCTTTTACTGTGTGGTTGCCTTCTTCCCTTTGCCCTTTCTTTGTTTGCTTGGTTGTGGATTAGGATTTAGGGATTGAATCAACCAATTCTAGGGTTTCTTTGAATTATGATCAGGGCGGTATGCCACTCTTGTCTAATCCAGCTGTGAGGGACTCCCTTTTTCCAATCTGTTTTTTTCTTATCTGGAAGCAAGAATTGGTTGACAAACTCCATGAATACGTGCTCCTTTTTCCACCATCGTTCTCCTCCAATTGCTACTTTGCAAGTTGTTCATCATGCCCTTTGAAAGTGGTAAAGAAATCGAACCAGACAACGTCCTTGAAACTTTGTGTTATTTGTGGGTATGCTTCAAGCATCTCGGTACCCTAAGGTTCCAACCTAATAATTTTTCCACTTTTCTTCGGCACCATGTCAATAATACAGTGCTGAAACTCAATGCTTGTTGGAATTCAGGAAAATTAAAATCTGCAATTGTTAATATATAACGACTTCTTTAAATGGATATATGTGCACATAATCCAAAGGAATTATCATATAATTATATTGAAAATTGAACTCATTTGATACAGGTCCTTGCAGGTACGGGGTGATCTCGTTCATACAACAATTCAAACTGTATCATCAATTGGAGTGGTATGGTGGAGTACATGCAGGTCTATTCGTCCACGATTTATGTGATCATGACAAGATTTGGATAATTGGTGCATCTCACAGCATGATTACTTTAGCGTTGCAGGAATAACGTTATTCCCGTAGTGCTATTGATGATTTGGTAGTAATTTGAATTTTCAAGATTCAAATAAGCAAATGATGTGACAAAGCTCATTAATCCATGTCTCAAACCTTCAAACTTAAGAAATTTATTCAAAAATGCTTAAAATGCAAAGTAAAACAAACAAGGGTTAAATTATAAAAATCAAGGAACAAAGTATAAGAAGGGAGGATTTAGGATTAGGGATACTCACTAAATCAAGAAAAAAATTAGAGACTAACACTGACTCCTTCTGGGGGTGAAGTTTTAATGATAAAACTTCAAGAACTCTAGACCAATGCCTTTACCTTGCTTCTGATTCAATGATTTCCCTGCTCTGTCATCCTTTATTTACAACACAAACAAGTCCATTGGGTATATGGAGTCTTTATTTGAGATCAAAAATAAAAACCACAAAACTACAAGTAGTCTTTCCATTGGGCTATGGAGTCCTTATTCTTGCATACTAAAAACAAATTGCTCAGATGCAAGCTTATTCAACCATTCTACTCTACTTTCCTGCTGAAATCATGTTGATCATGTATAGGCGAATTTCCAATGCAACCATGAAATGATTTCACTTCCAAGAGGGTCTTCTTCCTTGCAGGTAAATAAGAAAATGTAGAAAAACTGATATTTTTGCAACAAAAAATGAATGGGCAGCCCATACTTACAGCTGCAATTTTCTTTAATTCCACATGTTGCAAAATTTTGAACCTTTGTAAACACGAGCTCCATGTAGAGAACCACAGGTTCTTGCCAATGGTACTGCATCTCTAGCTGATACAAGAAGCCATATTTTTGCTGTATGATTTCTACATAACTCATTTGAAGATCATTGGTTTTATCAAACGCATCTAGAACTTGCTCATATTCTTCTTGGATAACATTGTTCAAAACAAAATCATCATCATGAGAATCAAGAGGTTGAACCTCATCTTCCACGCTGCCTTCAGATGCATAACTATCATACATCAGCTCCGACTCTTCATGGATGATGGATTGAATGCCTTCATGAATTTGTTGGTTAGAATTTGTCATATCATCAACATCTGGATCCAGGTCTTCAAGATCATCATCATACTCATCAAATAAAGGCTGATTTGAAAATTTTTGTGAACTCTGGAAACCAAGGACCTCTACTTCACAATCATATTGAAAAAATGAGCATATATATGTTGCTTGATCATCATAAGAATTTGGACCATAAGATGCATATGAAACAACATCAAATACATTTGCAACTGCTGGTTTTTCTTTCTCATCTACAGTATGGTCTTCAACAAGAATTTGTTCAATCAACAACTGATCTTCAAACAGATTAGGAACAACATTTGTATCATAGTCACTACTATTAGAAACATTCATATTGATACCAAATGCATCTAAAGTATCATTTTTATGAATTTCAAGATCAGAATGCTGAAAATATTATTGTTGTATGATAGATTTAGAAGAAGATATGACTGATAATGAATATTCGTCCTCTTCCTTGAGGTAATCATCCTCTTCATCTGTACTACTAGAGGAATCAATTTCTTGAGAATAATATCCCGATTTACATTGCTCACAACAATCTACCAGAAGAAGCTCAACTGGAAAATACCTTTTACATTGTTCATTAAATGCAGCATGAAATTATCTTAAAGAAGAAATGTTGGAAGCAGGAAGAGATCTGTACTAGACACGTGCATCACCCTCCAAAGAGTACATAAAAAATTTCATCAATGCATCTTCATGTTGAATATCAAGTTGGTCCATGTATTGATGAAAATCAATCAAGTGTTGTGCAGGATGATCGTGATCATCTCCTCTGAACCTCGGAAGGTAGTCTCCCCATTCATGCATAGTAGGCACAACATTTGGAAAACTAGGAATACCGAAGAAATCAAATAGAGAAAACCTACGAGCCAAAATGGCTTCCATAGCCTTTGACATCTTGGATCAGTGGAGTTGTCAATGTATTCTTCCTTCATGGAGTTGCCAAGTGAATGATACAGTCAAAAAAGTATCCAACTCATGTTCACCATCAAGAGCTAGAATAGATCGTTGTCATTCTCCCAGGGATAAATACTTCATGTCTACGTCCCCAACAACAACGCCAAAAGATGTTAGTGCCTAAAGTTGCACTTGACTATGAGAGGGAAATATAGGGCATCATCAGATTATTGCAAGAGTATTTTGAGGATTTTTATTGTTTGATTTTGAATAAGGTGGTTGAAAACTGATTCAAGGTTTTAAAATAAACAAGAAATTTAGAATAAGAACATAAGATATCCCATTAACTGGTTAAAAGGTAGTCACATAGATGGATTAGACCAATAAGGAAAAGAGAAAATAAATTTTTCAATTGGTCAACTTCACATAAATTCTTATCTCAAAATATCATTAAGAAACAAGAACATCGGTTTGAAATCAAAACTTGAAAATAATCACCACAACTAATTCTTTATTGTATTAATTGATAATCAAGAAAACAAATGCATCACAGTTTGAATAATGAGCTCAAGCATGAAGATAAAAGAGCATAGTAGAAAAAAGAGTCTAACCATCCATATTCCTTTTCTATTAAGTGTCAAATAGAACGGGAATGTCTTACGAGGAGTTTCAAAACAGGTCTCCTGGATCTCCAATTTTTCCACCTCTAACTTCTCCTTCTACAGAGTTTATATAGAAACAATACATAATTATCAAGATCCAAAAGAAATGGATTTGAAAACCTCCTCATCTATATTTAGTTTCTTGTTTCCAATAATCAAGGAGAATATTCAATCTGATCTCCAATTCAAATTGATGAGGTGGCTTGTCAACTGTTGTCTATGAGATTTTTTAGGAAAATAAATCTGACAAATTCCTGAAAAATAGGGTCCAAAAATATCTTTGTATCTCTCAAATGATGATATATGTGTAAAAACCGAGAGATTTTTTTGTGAAGGGATTAGTTCCCAACAAAAACCTCTTTTTTTTTCTAAAAATAAATCACCAGTTGTTCTGCAACCTCTCCCAAAATTACTGACTAAAACAGGAAATTATTTATTATGAAATCGCAGAAAAATAGGCCTCAAAGATAAATTCAAATATCTTAAAATGTGATAGATGTGTAAAACCCAAGAGAGGTTTTGTGAAGGGGAATGTTCCCAACAAAAACCTCTTTTGGTTTCAACAAATTCATCTCCAGCAGTTCTAAAACCTCTCTTTAAGATAAAGACTAAAACAGGTAAAAAACAGAGTATTTCCTGTAGCTTTCTCAGAAAATAGGCCTCAAAGATAAATTCGAATCTCTTAAAATGTGTTTGATATGTAAAAATTGAGAGAGTTTTTTGTGAAGGGGCATGTTGCCAACAAAAAACGTTTTTTGTTTCAACAAATTCATCTCTAGCTATTCTGTAACCTCTCTTGAAGATAAAGACTATAACAAGTAAAAAACAAAGTATGATCTTTTCTGGTTTTGAAGAATAATAGCCTTTGTCATCAGAAAACACTGCTTTAGATTTTGATGATCTGGTGGTTGCTCTTGTTATAGGTCTTGTAGAATACTGAGCAACTTATTTTCCTTTTCTTTGTATCTTCCCCAAGTTTTTGTCTTCTTTTGTTTTCCTATGTAATGGAAGCCTTTCTACTTTTTCTTTGACACCTACTTTAGTGTCCTTAGAATGGTCTTCTATGACTATGAAATTTTCCTCTTTGATTGATGGGTCAAACATAGCTTTGGACCTTAGCCTTTATTTGTTGGCAACTCTAGTAGAATTTCTCCTAGGGTTTTGAGACACAGATGCAGATTTCTTCTTTTGCTTTTTGACTGCAACACCTTTCTTACTAGTTGCTAGTGATTTATGTTTGACTGTGGTTTTAACATTATAATCTTCATCTGAATCATCTTCCAATTTTATGTTTGCATCAGCAAATTTTTCGATCTATGCTTCCTGTTTGGGTCTCTTACCTCTGTTGATCATGGCTTCTTCCTGAATGTCATCTACAGGGGTATCATCAGGAATGTGCTGAGTCTGCTTCTTTCTCTTGCTAGTCCTTGTCACCTTAGTTGGAAATACTTATTCTTTGATAGAAAAATCATTAACTGTGATACTCTTTTTCTGTGTGGCTTCCTTCTTCCCTTTGCCCTTTCTTTGTTTGCTTGGTTGTGGATCAATATTTAAGGATTGAATCAGCCAATTCCAGGGTTTCTGTGAATTATGATTAGGGTGGTATGCCACTCTTGTCTAATCCAGCTGTGAGGTTCTTCCTTTTTCCAATCTAGGTTTTACTTATCTGGAAGCAAGAATTGGTTGACAAACTCCTTGACTATGTGCTCCTTTTTCCACCATCGTTCTCCTCCAATTGCTAATCTGCAAGTTTTTCATCATGCCCTTTGAAAGTGGTAAAGAAATCGAACCAGCCAGCGTCCTTGAACCTTTGTGCCATCTATGGGTATGCTTCAAGCAACTCAGTACCTTGAGGTTCCAACCTAATAATTTTCCCACTTTTCTTCGGTGCCATGTCAATAATACAATGTTGAAACTCGACACTTGTTGGAATTTAGGAAAATTAAAATCTACAACTGTTAATATATAACGACTTCTTTAAATGGATATATGCGTACATAATCCAAAGGAATTATCATATAATTATATTGTAAATTGAACTCATTTGATACAAGTCCTTGTAGGTACAGGGTGATCTCATTCATACAACAGTTCAAATTGTATCATCGATTGGAGTAGTATTGTGGAGTACATGTAGGTCTATTCGTTGACGATTTATGTGATCATGACAAGATTTGGATCATTGGCACATCTCACAACATGATTACTTTAGCGCTGCAAGAATAACGTTATTCCCATAGCGCTATTGATGATTTGGCAGTAATTTGAATTTTGAGGATTCAAATAAGCAAATGATGTGACAAAGCTCATTAAACCATGTCTCAAACCTTCAAACTTAAGAAATTTATTAAAAAATGCTTAAAATCCAAAGTAAAACAAACAAGGGTTAAAGTGTAAAAATCAAGGAACAAAGTATAAGCAGGGAGGATTTAGGATTAGGGATACTCACTAAATCAAGAACAAAATTAGAGACTAACAATCGTAATGAACTGAAAATTGGAAGTCGTTGAGGAAGACTAAAACCATATGATTAAAAGTTTTGTATGTCCCCCTTAGTAGCTCAATATACCATTTCCCGACGACCCCTGTGAGGGTGCATTGAAACAATATTAAATGAATAGAATCATCGTTAAGGGAGTTTGAAGAGCACCATAGGTGAAAAGTAGTGATGTGATCACCAGGATCCTCACCAGTCTTGCCTTTGAATTTTGGAATATATGAAGGAAGCTTGGTGGGGACGGGGGGCCATGTATAATCATGAAACATAGGGCCATTCATTAACTTAGAAAAGTCTGGAAGATTGAGTGTGGCCAGAAAAGTGAGATGGGGTTGTGACATTTGGCCCCAATCTCCCTGGAAATATTGTTGTTGGGGAATCACAACCCATCCAGGGTTTTGGTAAGCACCATGGCCCTGTCTGGGTTTCTAAGACCCTCCTCCAAACTGATTCATGAGGGATTGGTTGGGCACCATTCGAGTAGGAATGTTATGATGAGGGTTTTAAAAACTGCCCCCAGATGGAGTGGCTCCAGGTTGGGGGTTTTCCAAGGTATGAAACTGACTTCCTCTAGGTGTGAATTCGGAGGATAAAGGTGGATTTAGCATGCCAAATGTGTTGGTTGGAATCAATACAGAGGAGGTGGGTGTAAAGGATGGACCATAAGCAACAACTTGTCTGCTAGGTTGATTACTCCATCTAGAAGCATTAGGACCAGGATTAGACCCGAGGTTAATAGGAGGAAGGCCTCCAACTATAGGAGTCATTTGTGGGACATGAGCACCACCAAATGAAAATGGATTATGTGGAGGAGCCATGCCCCCAAGTCCAATACTAGTTTTCGGACTGGACACCCGGATGGAGGATGAAAATTGTGATGTGAAATTCAGCATACCATAAGAAAAAGGGCTAGAGGCCATAGGGATGGACTGAATATTGTAGCCCAGAGAGTGATAAAGGGGCCCAAAAGGGTTCATGGATATAGGTTGAGTATTCACTATAGGATGGATAAGAGTGATGATAGGAACCTCCAGCACTACAACCATTGTGGTTGAAGGTGTCAAAGGAGTACCGTTAACTATAGTAGGTATGGGAGTTGAAGGACTCCCAATATCTTTTTGACTCAATTCAATACTCATCCTTGTATGATCACCAATCTGGTAAGTGGATGTGTGTGTACCACGTTTGATAACTTTACGCCTTTTAGAAGGAAAATACTCAAAATGTGGTGGTAACTGTAACAAGCGACGATACCTGTGGGGAAGCTAGTCTGGATCCACGATGACTCAAGACTCGAGATACAAAATACAAATCCTAAGGTCAACTAATAATCAAAGAGAAAACCAGAAGTAAAATAAACAAAAGGCCAATATGCACACAAATAGGATAAAGTGGTTGAAAGGGGCCTCCCTCCCTAAAGTAGGTATGCCTCACCCAAGAGGGGCCTGAGACTCCCTGCAAAAGATTGGAGGTATCAAAATCAATTATAAGGGCCCTCGTGGTCTTAACAACCAGTTAGTCAGATCCCCTCAGAGAGGTAATCCTCCATAAAGGTTGTGTGTTGTCCGACCCTTATCTGACCCAGGGTACTTGCAGAATAACCCCTGCAAGTAACCTATGTGGTACCTATGTCAAGCAACTAAGAAACCATTGTATAAATGATGCACATGCGAATAGTTGTAAGTTAGGTCTACCATATGGGTAGGGTAACAAAGCTAGAAACCTTGAAAGCACCGCCTCTCATAGAGGTAAAGGTACTAGCAAGATCCCCATATACGAATAGATCCCTAGAAATATATCTGACACTAAGAAGGTATTGGGGGGATATCCCCTTAACCAAACTCACGTGATCTTGTGCTTAAATCCATTGTAATCGGAGCCTCCTGACATCACCAATTATACAATGGATTTCACCACTCCCTTAGTCAGACACATATGTTGATTTGATAGCCTTGGAGAAGTTTACTCACAAAATCCTATTCCAAGGCTCTAAATCCTAAGCTAGATTGTGCAACCTAGAAAATAAAATCGTTTCTAATCTACTTTAAATTATCAGCGTTGCTTTTAGTGGCATTTCTTACTCAAAAAAGGTGTGGTATTGAAACTAATGATGTTATGACTCAGCAAGTAAAATAAATGAATATGAATAAAATGCAAAGTCCTAACTCCAACTCCCAATAAATGATAAGCTTTTCAAAGTGCAATTTTCAATTTAGTTCTGCAATTCCAAATAAGATGCAATATTTCTATACATGTACTAAGATCAATGATAAGGACCCAAAAGATCAAATGCCAATAATGCAAAATGATTAATATTTTTGTATTTTCAATATAAAATAATGAAAATGCAAGGACTGAACAACAACTTGATATAAAGATTCTACTGTATGTGAACATAGACAAAACAAGTAGGATATCAAGAAGAAAACACCCAACCCAGTATGCAAGGACAATCAATGAAAAGGATGATGAGAAAGGCACCGCTCGAGAATTCAACCAAATAAAGGTTTCCTATCATTTAACGGACACTTAACAGTCATAATAGAGACCCAAGAAGACTCAACAACCATCAAAACTTACCCAACAAAAATCAAACTCAACAACCAAGAAAAAAAGGATGATGTACGCGATTGTTCAGGAGAAAACCGTGTATATACACCTCTTGCAGAAGGAAAACACGCCTATGTACGCAACTGTCAGGTAAAAACCCACATATATGTGTTAAAACATTGCCAGGATAAGGATAAGCCTAAGAAAATCAGACTCAAAATGAACAGAGGCTTTCAAGCAATTAGACGACAAGAAAATAAATATAAACGAGAGAAATCAAAGGAGAAAAACACTCCAAACCCCGAAAAGAAGATTCAATCCCCAGTATGGTCGCCAATTCTGTTACAAGGAAAATCTCTCTATGGCTAGGGGTAAACCACAACATATGGAAATGACTGCAAAAATCAACTCTAATCTCATATATGCTATATAAGAAAATATGCTAATGAGAAAAGGTAAAGATCCTACCTCGTCCAGACGTTTGATGAAGTCCACCGTTGAGCACTTGATTCAAATCAATACACTTGCAACTTGTCCTAAAAAACAAAGAAACACAAGCATATGGTGATAATATATAAATTTATCACATTCAACAGCATAATCCATCAACATTCATAACCAATATGACCATGGAATAACAATTCAAATATTTTCAAGATATTAATTGGATGAGAAAAGAGTATTTCTATTAAAACGTAATCAGTAGAAGAGAATGAATTACAAACTTCCGTGTCGGCGTGGTTCAGAACCGAGAAGCCAAGTCCCTTCCAGCTAGGCCTCCACCACTTCAATCCTCCACCAAAAGCAAGCTCATATAAGAGAGACAATGAGGTTCTCAATCAAGTAGGGAAGAGCTTGGGGGCTAAACAATGTGTTCAAACTTAAAAGGACAAAGGGATGCAGACTCAATATGAAGTGAATAATTTCTCCAGAGTAATTTTTCTCTCAAAGTTGAATTCTTCTCCTCTTTTCCATAGCTCAGATATGGCCCATTTATAGTCTCGAAGTGGAACTAAAGGGCCGAGTCAGAATGTTTCCAATGTATGGAAGATCAAGGATCATGGATCCCATGACGTGACATGGAAACCCGACACTATTTTTTAATTTTGGGCCCAAAACCTGATGTACGTGGGTTGTAGTGGTGCAACCTGTGTATACACATGTTGTATAGTTGTTAGTGCGTGTATATGTGGAAAAATATTGTTTTTATCTCTAGGATTTGCAAAAAGGGACTTCAAGTCTGCATAGGGAAATGGAAAAAGGCCTTATGAGAAAATTTGCATAAGGTGAGGCAAATCTTGCTAGAACATGGATGTAGAGAGATAATTTCCATGGCATAGGAAAGCATTGACCATATATGAAAAATAAGATGAACTCCCCTTTGTTTGTGATTTTTGTATACAGGCAAGTGCATTTTTATGTTTGACATTTTGCAAAGAATTAACAAAATTAATGTTACAAAAATTATATGATTAATACTAAGTCCCTTTGATTTAGAGCATGTATCTAGATGATTTAGTTCATACACAGACGACATAAAATTCTCAATGATTAATACAAAAGTCCCAATGATCAATGTAGACCTTCCACCTCCCATGCCACCACCACAATGGGAGTGTAGATACCTAATAATAATGGATATTTGTTTGAGCCTTAACCTTTTCTAGATCAATAAAATCCTAACATAGACCCTAACCCTCACTACCTAAACTCCTCTATTTCCATTTCCCATGTTGATTCTCCTCAACCCCCAATGCCTAGGACTTGACCAAGAGGAAGGGAGATCATTAAAAAATGTAAACCTCCCTTCTCTCAATGTCTTAACATTCAAGGTTGACCCCTATCACTACTCTCTCACCCTCCCTTGCAAATTTATTCCTAAAAAATCAAGAACCTATATTTTCCCAACCCCATCCAAACAAGAAACAAATATGCTCACCCAAACATGGGGCATTGTCACTCACCAATCAAAAGATGAATGTTGAAAAAGTACTTCAAGAGGAAATTTAATCTAATATCACTAATGAATACCAAAGTTGAAGGATTTCTAAGGGGGGAATTAAAGGCCCCTCTCTCTAAAGATAATAAAAAATACCAAACAGATTTTCCAAGGGACAACCCTTATATATCCAAACTCCTCTCCTCCCTATGAGTAACAATCTATCCTTTTTCTATGTCCTTATTTCCATTTGATATAAATACTTCGCAAAACCATCAATATAAACCCCTCGATATGAAACTTAATCTCAAGGAAGATAAGGGGAATTAGCACAAAGTAAAAGAGGAGATCCTTAATAAGGAAAGTAGAAGAAGACACATTAATTAGCCAACTTTATTTTATCCATATAATCAATAAGAGTGAAGTTGAAAACAAGGATGAATGAAAAAAAAAGGCCTAGTAAAAAATAAATGATATGATATGAGAAAATGCATCATAAAAATGAAGAAAACTTTAAAATAAAATATTATTAAACTAAAATTTCACTATATGAAGTAAAATAGATGTGTAGAGGGTCCTTGAGTAAAACCTTAAACTGCCTCTATGTGGCTAAGAACTCATCTTCCTCAGATGCGAGGAAATAGGTTAAGAACCCAAGACCCAGAGGAATTTAGAAGGAGTAGAAGTTTTCCCCTTTACAAACCACTAGCAAGTTATTATAGGTGGCCAAGTTTGTTTTCTACATAATGATGAAGTTGCACATCGACGAAGATATAAGGATGATACTAGGTCGATATCCTTGAGTATCATAGACTTTTTCCTACTTCAGAAAAAATAAATATGTATGCATATATATTTTCTCCATGGCATTTCAAGGAAAGCATGGACCATAAATGAAAAATTGGATGTGCACTCATGCACACTCACCTTTATTTATGATTTTCCTTTGCAAGAATGTTTTTCATGTTTGCAATTTTGTAAAAAATTAACAAAATCGATGTTACAAAATGTATGAATTAATACTAAGTCTCTTTGATTTAGAATGTGTCTCTAGACAAGTTAGTTCATACATAATTTTTGTAAACTTCTTAATGATTAATAAAAAAGTCTTGATAATCAATGTAGACCTCCCACACCACTACCACAACAAGAGTGTAGATACCTAATAAGCATGGATATTTGTTTGAGCCTCAAGATTTGCTAGCTCAAGAGAAAACCCTAACATAGACCCTAACCCTCACCACCTAAAATCCTCTATTATCATTTCCCATGTTTATTCTCCTCACCTCCTTAATGCTTGGGACTTGACCAAGAGGAAGGGGAGGTCATTGAAAATTATAAACCTCCCTTCTCTCAATGTCCTAACATTCAAGGTTGATCCCCTATCATTACTCACTCACCCTCCCGATACAAATGTATTCCTAAAAAATCAAGACCCTAGATCTGCCCAACCCCATCAAAACAAGAAACAAATATACTCATTGAAGCATGGGGCATTCTCACTCACCAAGCAAAAAATGAATGTAGAAAAAGTTCTTCAAGAGGAAATTCAATCCAATGTCCCTAATGAATACCAAAAATAGTTGAAGGATTTCTAAAGGGGAAATTAAAGGCCCCTTTCTCTCTCTCAAGACAATGAAAAATTCCAAATAGAGTTTCCAAGGGACATCCCTTAGATATTCAAACTTTTTCCCCCATGGGGAGTAATAGTCCATCATTTTTGCATGTCCTTATTGTCATTTGATATGAGTACTTTGCAAAAAAATCAATCTTAACCCCTTAATATGAAACTTAATCTCAAGGAACATAAGGGGAATTGGTACAAAGTAAAAGAGGAGAGCCCTAAGAAGGAAAGTAGAATAAGATACAATACTTGACATAGTTCTCATTCAAGGAATGCAACTTGATGCAAGAGCATCACCACCAACACTTAAAGAGGCCAAGTGGAGGACAAAACAACCCCATCACGCAAATTTCTAATCAATTTTGATACCAAGTAGGGTGCGTCATTTTGATGTTTTAGAAATATTGTATTAAAGATATTTTAATGTTTTGAGACAAGAACCATCACCTAAGGCCGTTGAAGTTGTAATCACCTTAATTATCAAATAAGATTGTGCATATGTTGAGCATTAGCTCGGGTCTGATTGTAATGGCCATTTATTGTCATAAGGCCTTAGCAGATAGGCCTTTTAATTCTGATAGGATAGCATTAAAGTAGTCGGTAGGAAGGCTCGAGAAGCCCCTCAATGTATGAATATATGTATTTTATTCCCAAATGAGGATGTCGAATGTTATTGTTATTGCTGCTGAAAGAGATGTTGAAGCTTATGAAGTGTTGCAAAGAGTTGTATGAGTCCATGTGCATATTTTACTGAATGAATACAAGCATAGAGGTTTGATTCAAAATGTATGGTGTTGTGTTCATTTGAATTATTTAAGTACATGTGATGTTTCTTGATGCTCTCTTTGTTTTATTTGTTTATGTATATTTTATGCATGGATATTATTTTCATGGTTAAGTGTAAAAATATTTGATGTTCCAGTAAGTTTCAATTGTTTCTCTTCTAAGATTCTTGGTGCAAGGAGTGCATAGTGCTCACAAGGAGTGCGTAGGATGAGCCAAGATAGACTCAAAAGCTTAGAAGATATAACATGAATTTACAGTTGAAGTGCAAGGAATGCACTATTTCTCAGAGGAGAGTAGAGTTAAGAGAAGACCCACGCAAGGAGTGTGTTGGGCCAACACTTAGAGGAAGTGTTGAAGAAGCCTCAGAGGGGACGAGCACAATAAGTGCATGAGGAGATTTTCTCAAAAATATCTAAATCTGAAAATTATTGGAAGTTCCAGGGATGCAAGGAGTGTGCTCGATGTCTATAAACCTTGGAGGAACAAAAATCAGAAGAGATAGCGAGCACAAGAGTTCCGCAGGAGGAACTTAGAAAATTTCTAAGTCAAAAGATTCAAAGTGACAGAGGGTGCCAGAGATTCTATTTATATCATGTGGTTAAGCTTACGAGGATTAGAGACCAAAGTCCCTTGAAAGAGAAGGATTTTTATTATTTAAAAGGTGAACGGACGAGATCAATTCAGGAGGATCCAGGATCATTCATCACCATCTGATATGGAGGGGTAGCGTGAGATTTATTCCTGTAAGTAATCAATACTTCGTGCATCGGGAGAAGTCGAGGATCGAATATCTAGGGTCATTATCCATTCGGGAATTCATAGGAGACTCGACAACTGTCATATCTAGAAGAGTTGTATGGGGGGATAACCCTTGAAGTCCTTCGAACTTCATGCATTCAAGAGGTTTAGAGAGAGGAGGAATCGGGATCCCCGAAGTCCTGAAGGGAGGAGTAGATTGTGGCCGTCCATTCCTAAGGACACGCTTCAGTAGCTCACCGACTCTAGAGGATTATAATTTTGGGAGAATAGAGGGAAGAAGTGTTCAACCCCTCTGAAGCTCCGAAGCCCGAATTTGATATGAGTCATCGAACAGAGGAAGGACACGTGGTAGCAGATCCAGAGGTCTGGAGAACTAGTACTCCAGGGGAAAAGAGTGAAAGTTTCCTTGGAAGTAGGGCATCTGGAGTCCTGAATTGCAGAGCTAATACTAGCCATCCATCGACGGGGGACACATGGAATCATATCATGAAGTCTGTAGGTTGAGCACTCTGGAGGAATAGTGACTTGGAAGAGCCAGGACTCCCAAAGCCTGAACCTTTGGAATTCACGTCAGTCATCGACTTGACAAGGAACGAGAGTCATCTGATCTCATTTGGGGTTCGACTCTCCAAGGGAAGTTGTGTGTTCGAGCAGGCAGACCTTCCGAAGTCCATGTCTCTGAAGTGATCACCATCGTTTATTTACATGATGATGTGAGTCGTCGATCTGTGCCAAAGTTTTGACACTCCACCACTCCACCATTCAGGAGGTTTGGGGTTCTGATTTGTGGGAACTCCCAAAGTGTGACAACCCTCGAAGTCCTGAAACTTTCGGGGACTAGGAGTTTATCCCGCGGTTTCAAGCCCAAGGTCACGCGAACTTCACTCTCGACTTGTTGAAGCCTATGAAAGGTAATTTAGGCCCGAAAATAGGGGGGAAGGACTGTGGAAGTTAAATTGAAGGTTATGTGGGAACCTACGAGCTGATCCATCTCCCGAATTGGATGATCCTTAGGTCGGGAGGTCAAGTGGTCCTGAGGAGGTGGTGGGGGTCTGCATCAAGTGGTAATAGAGACCGAATTTAAGCTCTGTGTGAAGGAAGGTTTGGAACCATGCCACCAAGAAGACATAGGGAAAAACCTGTAGAAAATCCAGCCATGGAAGAAGAAATGAGGAAAATTTGTGCGAGATTGGATGCCATGGACATAGCGCAGAGAAGATAACCTGATGCTGGTGAAATCAACAAATATGAGAGTGAAGAAATGAAATTTGAAGAAGTTGTAGAAAGAGACGTTGCAGAGGAACACTTGTTGAAAGTGGTTGTAAAAATGGGAGCTAGAGAAAAAATGGAAGTCCTCATGTATGAAGGAAACTTGGATGTTGAGGAGCTGCTAGATTAGATAAGGGCCTTAGACAAGTACTTCGATTATGAATAAATCAAGGATGAAAAGAAGGTGAAGCATGTTGTTATTAGACTGAAGGGACATGCAACACTATGGTGGGATGAATTGCAAGCCGACAGAAGGCACAAAGGTAAGAAACAAAATAAATTGGGATAGGATGGTACCTAAATTGAAAGCTAAGTTCATACCCAAAGAATATTAGATCAATATGTTTAGGGTATTGCAGAACTTGAGACATAAGGGATTTTTAGTGAAAGAACACACTGAAGAGTTTTACAGGCTGAACATCAGAGCAGGACATAGAGAGAGCGATGAGGAAAAAGTTGTCAAGTATATTAATGGTATGAGATATGAAATTAAGGAGGAAGTCAGTATGATGAAAATGAGAATGATGGAAGACGCTTATCAGGAAGAACTGAAAGAAGAGAAGAAGTTGGCCAGGAAACAAAGCCAGTGAAACAGAGGAAAAATTCTAAGCAGAGGCAAAGGAACTATCCAAGAAAAGTTCAAAAAACCCAAACCCGAAGTTGGAAAGTATCATAGTCATACAGAAATAGGAGGAAGTTCCAGAGGTGGAAAGTATGGTGGAAGAAACTCTTTTTCTCGAGGAAGAGGAAGAGGCAGAGGAGGAGAAGGGAAATGTTATGCCTGTGGAAAGACATGGCATATGTCTTGGGAATGTCCTGAGAGGAAAAATAAATAAGGAGGTGGAGAATCTCACATTTCCAAAGCTCAAAAAAGGAATGTTGAGGCAGAAGCAAGGGAACATGGGAAATCCCTCACGATGAGGAAATTTCTCTTAAAACCAGAGAGAGAAGAAAAAGATCTAGTTCAGAGGAATAGTCTGTTTAGGACTACTTGCAAGACCAAAGACAAGGTATGCAAACTAACCATAGATAGTGGGAGCAATGACAATCTAGTATCCATGGAAATGGTGGAAAAGATGGAGCTGGAGACAACTACACATCCAAACCCGTACAAGGTATTGTGGCTGCAGAAGGGACACCAAGTCATGGTAAGTCAACAATGCAATGTTGAATTTAATATAGGAGGTTATAAGGATATGATTATGTGTGATGTCATACCCATGGACGTTTGTCATGTTATGTTGGGAAGATCATGGAAATATGAAAGAAATGTCATACATGATGGATGAAAAAATACTCACACCCTTGAGAAGAATGGTTGTACACATATGTTGTTTCCCATGGAGGATAAGAAAGTGAAGGAAGAGGCCAACCCAAACATACTTATCATGAGTGGGAGGGAACTCTTGAATGAATTCAAGAAAGAATGGGAGACACAGTTTGTTGTGGTGATAAAGCCAAGAGTCATCCTTACAAGTACTTATGTGGATGATCTTCCTGTAGAGATTCAAGAACTGTTGGATAATTTTGTTGACATCGTGGTCGATGAATTACCTCATTCCCTACCACCTATTAAGAGTATCAATCACCCTATTGACATTATTCTAGGAGCAAGTTTTCCAAACAAAGCAACATATAGGTTGACACCTCAAGAGAATGAAGAGGTCAATAATCAAGTCCAAGAGTTGCTGGATAAAGCTTTGGTCAGAGAAATTTTGAGTCCATGCACAGTACCAACTGTGTTGATTCCAAAGAAAGATGGAGGTTGGAGAATGTGCACAGATTCTAGAGCCATCAAAAAGATCACCATCAGGTATAGATTCCCTTTACCCATAATGGATGATTTGATGGATTGCTTAAGTGGAGCAATTTTTTTTTCCAGGATAGACTTGAATAGTGGCTATCATCAGATAAGAATGAGAGAGGGAGAT
>ML802410.1:0-13684 GCA_009831015.1 Picea engelmannii
AATTCATGGTTTTCAATATCACAAGAGGGTCTTCAGGTGTCTCTTTAATACTCAGGAATTTCTTTACTTTTTTCATTTGGGAAGGAATATTGATTAATTCAGTGAGAGGAACAAGAACATTAACCTTAGCCAAGACATTCATCACATGAAAATTTAAGTACATATCATCATTCTTAAGTCATGTTGAAGGAGGAGTAGGCTTGGAATCTAATCGGAAAAGGAAGCTAGTCCACTTTCTTGCAGGTGGCTCAAAGTCATTCAATTTTGAAGCTTCAGGAAGTTTGTTTCTTCTAGTATATTGCAAGTACTTTTGTTTCGTGAGATTATTCTTAGTCTCTTCATCCATTCCATTCAACATTTATAACCTAGATATCTTAGCAACATCAAAATCATTTGTTTAATTTGTTCCATTTTCTCACTAGTGATAGCATAAGTTTTCTCAAGTATGGTATAGATAGGATCGAAATATTCAACCAGATTCATACATTCATGAATTTTAGGATCTTCATATTTCTCATAATCATGGTTTCGAGGACTTTCACATTCCCTGTGTGACTCATTTCAAGGTAAACACAAAGGAATTCCTTCTTGATTAACCATATTAGAAGGGGCAAGGGCATTATGAATTATTTTCGAGCAGGAGGTCTATTTCTATTCCACTCTCAATTTCCTCTAGGTTGATGATTGTTATTGTATTGAGGTCTATGATGAAATTTGTGTTGTTGAACCCTTTTCCTTTGCAATATATTTATCTTATTTAGGACAATGGCTTGGTTATGTGTGGTTTTTGTTGTCACTTGGTCAAAATTTTAAGTTAGAGCCACTATAGGATCTTGGGCAGGATCAACATTTTCTGTATCCATAGGATTAGTGTCAGCCTTAGCATGAGGTGTACTAAAAGGTTCTACCTTGGAGGTAAACATGTTCTATTCGATTGTACTAGCCCACTCTCGAGCTTCCTCAAGGGTATTTGGAAATTTGTCTCTCAAGATGAAACCAAACTTCCCATCAAAAGAATCAGTATATTGCAAGAGGATAGCACCATCTCTTGGCTTAAGATCACCAGGGATTCATTTTATCAAGTTACTAAACCTCTCATCAAATTCCATTACATACTTTTTGTCTTTATTTTTTATCTCATGGAGTTGGGTTAGCATAAGTCTACCATCCTTTATGATTTCCCATATTTTCATGAAGGCATAAGGGAAGGATTTCCAAGACTTAATACATTTTTTAGGCAAACTATTATTACCATGATCTTTCATTTTCTCCCAAAGATATAGAAAAAGAATTCATAAATACATCCTCATGTTCATTTGGGATAGAATGATGACCAAGAGTATTGTAAAATGAGGACAAAACACCTTTAGTTGTAATGATATTACTACCAAAAAACTTAGGTAACCATTTATCAAATATATCAAGAAAAACATGAGGTTGAACTTGAATTCTAGACATGTCTAAGTCCCTATAGGAATTTGTAACCCATGGTTGCAATTCCATTGGAGTTATTCTTGAAATATTAATGAAAAGGTTTCCTATGAAAGGAGAACTCAGTTGGTCTCACCTTGTATGATCCTTTGCAGG
Source organism: Picea engelmannii (assembly GCA_009831015.1). Taxonomy (NCBI): domain Eukaryota; kingdom Viridiplantae; phylum Streptophyta; class Pinopsida; order Pinales; family Pinaceae; genus Picea; species Picea engelmannii. Next base: position 1,588 of record ML802410.1, read on the forward strand.
ATCAATGTATCTATGGGAAGGTCTTTGGTTGGAACTTCCAACACTTGGGTTCTCTCTTTGTGGAGTCGTTAGATGAGAAAAATTAGGTTAGGCTTTTGTTTATACTCATGAATAAGAGTTAAAGCATAGACTTCATATATATAAGGAGAAGGACTCAAGTCTCCCCAACAACAACACCAAAATATTATCACACAATCTTGCACCTTAGTGAAAACCTTTACAAGGTACAAAAATGAGTGGAACATGGAAGTGTTGCCACTATCACCTAAACAAATACTTCCCTCATTTTGGTGAAGGGAAAGTCCAACGCAAGGGAGGATTCCCTAGTAGCACATAGGGTTTCTAAGGAAAGACAAAGTAAAGCCTAATGTCACCTATGTTACTTTAAGACTAGTTTAGAGGGTTTATTAAGTTATTATGTAATGCAAAATTATCCCCAAATAGTGAAAATATGAAAATTACTAATGGCTAGTGTAAAACTTGCATAACAAATAATAAATTATGGAAGTAAACAAGTCAGAACAACAGAATAATTCATCCCCATAAACAAGTAAAATTTAGAGCTAAAACAATGAGTAAATGTAGGGTTTATATAACTTGTAAAATATGAAAATTAGAGGACATATAACAACCAATTAAATCAATACGTCTAACCCTAATTATGTAGCAATACAAATCAACAAGCCTATTTTTTTTCAATAAAATGATTTTTAGGCTAAACACATGAAACAAAATCAAGACATATAGGGTTTGTGATGGATGGAAATTATGTACAAGATGTTTAAAAAAACCCTAAATTTACCTTAAAACGGAAATAAAAAAAATTGAATTTTAGAATTTAGGAGTGACTATTATTTTTTTTGGAATATGGGGTCAACTAAGGACTCTCTTGAGAAAGTGTAAGTGGAAATAAGGTGATAGTTAGAATTATCCACTACAAACCCTAGAAAATGTAAATAGTTCCTTACATACTTCTAAACATCTCAAGGGGCGTTAATAATCTTCTAAGTGATTTGAAGAAGGGGTGTGTCCAAGAAAAATAGAAAGAGAGTGCACCACCACCACTAGAGAATAAAAACTACACTTACAATCATTCATATATATAATCCATAAATATTAGGAGAGACTACTTACTCAAAAAATCAATATATCCACAAAACCCTATCCAAAAACATCCATAAAATTTTCAAATCATCCACAAGACATAATCTTCAAAAAGTCACTCTAGTTATCCATCCATAACAAATAGAGAAGTAGAAGAAGACAAGTAATGTTCTCCACAAGTTCTAGAAATGAGTTGCAAATGAGAGGTGCTTCTCTATTTATATGAAGAGATCTGTCAACCCTCTAAATAAAATAATAATATTCTCCTAGATTTTAGCCTAAAAGAATATAAAATACCACTATGTCTTTACAGGCCCTAGAGATAAGGTAAAAAATATACAAAATATCCATGACACATGAGTGAATGGATCAAAATACCCTAAAACATGCTCCCAAGATGAAGTAAAACCCCTCAAATTCCAAGTCGCCCTCCCAATAGGCATGCAAATCCCCCACGTGTGGCATGTGTGGGCTCCCAAAAGTGGACAACTCACTCAAAATTCATGTGAAAGGGTGTGAAATGGTCTCAAAAGTGAAATGTTCCCTACAAAGGATGCAAAATTTTATCCAATAGGTGCAATGTCCTCTCTAGAAGGGTGCAACGACCTCCAAAAGAAGTGGAATGGCCTCCATCGAGCATGCAAGTGGCCTCCTCAATGTCCTCCAAATTAACAAGGATCAATACAAGTCATCTCCATGTAAAGTAGATCATCCAAAGTAAGGCCCAAGTGACCTAAAGTAGCAATCAATATGGAGGCATGCACACAAGTCCAATGCAACATAAAAGGTGAGTCATGTCAAATGTAAATGCCATGATTAGTTATATCATATTAAGTATCATCTTCTGACTTCACAATAATTCATATAATTCATACAATTTTCCAAGTTTAGATATGTTGGGGGCATCATTAACCCATAGTACATGTGTCAACAACCAAGAACATAAGTAGTGTCCAAGAAAACCCATCAAGGAGCATGTGTAGTGATAGATGGTATGGTTTTGCATGTAACTTCATGAGTTGCAATGCACAGTCATGTGAGGTTGTTTAAGATATCCATCCACATTATTTTGGCTTCAAAACATGAGGGAGCACTTATGCATTGAGTTACCCTTTCCTCGGCACTATGTCTTACTGCCCCTTATTTACCTCTTTTGTTTATCTCACCTTTTTTTGGCTTTCAACTTTTATTTCATTTCATTTAATCTTTTTTTTAGATATGCATTTTATTGCATAGGACTTGGGGTAATGGCCTCATAGTGGGGGGGAATTTCTCATGCTTTATTCCCTTTTGTTTTTTTTACTTTTCTTTTTTCTCTTCACCTTGAGCTTATAGCTCTTTTGGGGTGAGGCTCTTCCCATGGGACCATGAAGCACAAAATGTTTTGTGTGGCATATGACGACCAACCCGTGAGCGAGACAAAAAAAATCGGGAAGGATGAAGCGTGATAAGTATGGATTGGGATAGGTACACACTACACCTTTTAAATCCCCCCAATAGTACAACTCGACCCAAGAGTGACAATACTTGTCTAGAAGATGATGATCACCAAGGTGAAACAAGGAAAAAGGCACAAATTTAGATTATCATGATCCATTATCCAACTCAACCAGTGATCACCACTTTCATGATAGGTACATAAGGCATCAACACTCAATATGAAGCAATGAAATAATGTACCTCATGTATGTCAAGCACCATACTCATCAAATGTGAGTGAGTTGAGAAAATGTGGGAAGCATATTTAGTCAATTGTCTATGGAGAACCATGCATCTCGTTTGTAGAACTATTGTCTATGATAAGGATCATAGGAGAAAAATGTTCTCTAGTTACCACTAGATGCCAGGGGGTAGCATGTACAATAATTCAACCAATTACCCTTATCACTCCATACACGATCTACACATAGGAATATGAGCTAGGGGATAATAACTAAATATCAACACAACCACCATAACATCAACTTCCTTTACTACTTTAATTAGTACTTATTCTACATCACTAATGAAGAAAAAATTGAGTATGAATAATGGTAAATAACATTAAAAAGACCCCTTTAAAATATGAGTGAACATTTATATTCTTAGGATTAAGGTGTCCAACATTTCCTTAAGATTCTACTTGCTTTAGCAACCTCTTGCTAATCATAAGAGGTAAGCTAGGTGGGATCTACTTGTTACCTCTTTATTCCCTTTTATTTCAATGGTGTCCATTTTTCCATATTTTGTATTAGTCACCTTCTTCATTTACATCATCTTGTCATAATAGTATGTATGGTATGTAGTCATAGAATAACTTATAAACATTTAAAAAAAATCAAATAATATTTACTTGGATTAATATATTGTTTAGTAATATTTTGGCTTTTAAGTGAAACAGTCAAATAATTTTTTTTAGTGTTTTTTTACATGATGAAGTGTTATTCATATAATCAAGATTCAAAAGACCTATGAAAACTATTTACACCATTTCCCATGCACAAAATTAGGAAACTAAAGGTGGGGTATTTTTGTTTGTGTTAACTTGAATTTATATAGATTATAAAAGGTGAATTTTCTATTTATCGTCATAGAGAAATGAAATATTTATTTATAATAATATGCCCACACACATCGATCACTCTCAAATGTAACCACGGTGTAACTATGCATCTGTATGCTTGAAAAGGGTTTATTGTAGCAACTTGCAATGTGCCTAGTAGTGGTTGTGATTTGACAATGATGATTCAATTGAGGAATTCATTGCGAATTACATGGAATGTGCAACACTCCATCCTTACCTCATACCAGACATTTTATTTCATAGCAAAATCATGTTGGAGGTTTAACCCCCCAGTTCCAAAAATGCATGGATTAACTATGTGGGTAGTTAATTGGTTGTGCAATGTTCCAAATCATTCATTCGACCGGTGGTCCAATCAATTGTGTAGTAAAATTGTGGGAATAAATTGCTACCAAGAATTTATCAACTACATGCTATAAGGATTTGACATTTGTATAAGAAGAAATTTGATAATTTTTAAATGTACAGAAGTAAAAATTCCAAGGTCTAAACTTGAGTTTATTATAATACAATATTCTTCTTATTTGTGAGATGAGAGAGGCAAGTATGTCTTGTTTGGCCATTCTTAGATATCATCTTGGGAAAATGTTTACCTAGTATGCTAAATTGGTTTATCACCACTACAATAATGGTTTTGTAAAATTGTTTAGTGATGAAACTATCCTTATATTAAGGATAGACAAACTAAAAGTTGAGGCTTGGAAAAAGGACTTGCTTGGGGCTAGAGTAAAATTGGCCAAGTTCAAATTTATGACTCCATCACGAATCAATAATGAGGTTTTGAAGAAAATCATGTAGCTTGTCATGCTCAAACAAAATATATATGCATATTCATATTCAGATTCTACGTATAGAGTATAGAGTTATAGGGACAACAAGAAGTTTTGATGTATATGTTTGGTAATTTACATTCTAATAATAACATCCATTTGTCTTATGTATTACATATATCTAAAATTTAACATGTTCATTTTTTGTGAAGGATTTTTGAGTTTGTAGTAACTTGAGTGAGTATTTGTGAGATATATATTTATGCATGTTTATATATTGTGGTTGCACTTGTTTATTTGCATGCTCAATTTTTTATATTTTTTTAATAATGATGATGGTGTCATTATGAAGAAGGGTACATTACACTTGTGGCATGGGATGAAGAATTATGTTTCCAAATATGTTCTCAGATGTATGGAATGTTAGTTAGTCAAGATTGAACATCAACATCCAACCAAATATGTGCAACTTTTGTCACTTTGATAATGGAAACAAGAAGTATTAACAATGGATTTTATTATTGAATTTTCAAGAATGGTGAGGCAACATGATTCTATCATGGTTATAGTTGATAAATTAATTAAGGCAACTCATTTTATTCCTATTAAACCTAGTCCTGAGACCACATGCATTGCAAAGATATTCATGAAGGAAAATTTTCAAATTCGTGCAGTGCCCAATGTAATTGTTTTCTATAAGGATATGAAGTTCACTTCTAATTTTTGGAATGATATCTTTGAATGCTTGGGTACTAGGATAGGTTTTAGTAGTATTGCTCACTAGCCATAAATACATGGATAGACTAAGAGAGTGAATCAAGTGATTGAAGACATGATTTGCATGTATGTGATGGATAAATCATCAAAACAAAAAGATTATTTACATTTGTTGGATTTTGCATATAACAAACAACATCATGCATCATCACGAGTGGGACCATTTTAGGCTTTATATGGTTGGAGATTTTGTACTTTAGTGAAATGGGATAATCCAATAACTGAAATTGTGCTTGGGATGGAAATGTTGAAGGATATGGAGAAAGAAATTGCTAGGATTAGACAAATTTTGAAGATGGATCCTGATATGGATCCGAAATGTTGACAATCCATTAATAACATTGTGGTTTTTATAAACACTATTGAAAACAATCCTCACCACATAAATCTCATTGAATAGGCAAAAGAGTTACGAAAATAAAATAGATTACACATGGAATTTAGTGTTGGGGATCATGTCTTGATTAGAGTGAAGTAAAAAAAGAGTTCTTTGAATTTTGGAAGTTGTGCCATGTTGGCACGTAAATATTGTGGGCCATTTGAATTCCTTGATAGAATAGTGCTAGTTCCACATATACTTTCATTTCCTACTAGTATTAGGGATCACAATGTTTTCCATGTTTCCTTGCTTGAGAATTATGTACATGATCCTAACCATGTGATTGATTGGAATGTGATCTAGTAGGAATAAGGGGGAGAGTTCCAAACAAATCCATTGTGCATCCTTGATAAGACAAGAAAGTATAATTTCTCCAGAACTGAGCCTTGGATCAATAACGGTGCAATGGAAGCATTTTGGTCTCGATGGGGCTACATGGGAGTTGGAGGATTCCATGAAGGAGACATCCATTTTTTTATAATCTAAAGCTACACTGAGATTGGTATTATTCCAAGGGGAATTGGAATGTAATACCCTATTTTTTACCCCCAGAATGTATTTGATCAGTTTATGTATAAATTGTAAATGTGTGGTTATAATGGTGGGAATCTAGCCATGCGAGATCAAATAAATCACCCTATGTGTAAATGATGTAAATATGTTTGTATGGATTTCCGAGGTAGAACTCTAGGCCAAGGCCTAACTAGTGAACAACTAGGCACGTAAATGTTGTAAATATACTTTTATAGACGATATGGTTGGATTCGCACAATGACCTCAAACTATGGAAATATTAATGTTGGAATATAATATATAATCATCCAAGATAGTTGAGAAGAACATGAGAGGGTATATGATTCCACCAAAGGGAAAGTGAAAAGGAGGCTTATTGTAAAATAATATTCTATTTCCAAGTTTCGACCTAAGATCTCATCTCTTTTCCCTCATGTGCCCTAAATGAAGGTATCTACCTCCATTGACTTAGAAAGACAAACATTGAATGCATGTGATGATTAGTGAGGAAATCTATCACATGGTTATTGAAGCACGAGATGAGTTCACTCATTATGAGAAAATATAAGAGTATTACATCCTCCTACCTAATTGGAAATCAAGTCATTCATTCCATTATTTTCACCATTTTCACATTAAAACTTTCAAACTCACATGTTGAGTTCTCCATCTGCTGCTAAGGAACTAGAAATACGAAGATGACCAAATCAACATTGTGAAAGGAGAATTTTCATACCTTGGGGAAGAGATAGAGAGGTTGTAGATGATAATATAGGTTGGTCAAGTTACGTATCCTTAACCTACGTCCAGTTATTGTTGTGCATTGGTTGTTTGAGATACAAGTTTTATTCTTCCATGTTACACCTAGAAAGCATTCAACAGATTGGACTTTTTCTTCCTTCTCTGAAGAACACTCGAAGAGAAGAATATCCCTATCAATGGACTACTGTGAAGAGAAGGGAAAGATTTTCATTATGTTGTGTAGGAAAGTGGAAGAGAGTGACATGTATGCTTGATGGTTGGATGAGATGCACAAAGTGATTTGTAATGAGTGGACTAGTTGAATGATGAGAGAAATGGGTTGGGTTGAGTGATTTATGAGCGTGTATCTTGGATTCCTTCACTCTAGTTTCCTCAAAGCCCTCCTTAGGGGTGGCATCTACACTAGATGCCTATGGTAGGGTGGAAACTTGCTTGTACACAATCAATTTTTTGGACAATCTTATGTTAAAACATAAGTGCTCTATTTGTTTCTACAAATCTGCAATTTAATGGTATTCACTATTTCTCTCCTCTATTGCATCTTCCATGTCTTTGTCCCATCCATTCAAGGGCTATAATAAATAAGAACCTTATTTCTTTTCAGTGATTCTAAATGAGGGTAATATTCTAGGTTTTCAAAAACAAGACCAATTATATCTTGTCACTCATTAAAGAGTAACTCACTAAGGTTAACACTCGAAGAACCAATAAGGAAGGCTTAAACAAGAAGTAGAATTGGATTTCAATTTGTCGCTCTACCTTACTTCCCTTTCTATGGTGGGGGGAGGGGTTTGGTAAGGGGCGCATGTCTCGATCGTAAGTTGTAGATATAGAAAGCTTCTTTCTTGTGCTAGATTATATCTAGTTATTTTTAATGAATGTGATACTTCATGTATATACGTTTAAACCATTCCAAGCCTATATGGAAGGCCATCCCTACTTTGATATAGTGAAATGGTTTATTGATGGCCAAACTTTTAATGGCCTAGGAATTGCTACCTATCCCATGGTTGGACGTGTGTGGGATGGGGACACCACAAATAATGGCATGTCGAATATGTACATGCATTTCAATGTATGTGGAATGACCTCCTTAGTATGTACATGTGTATGTAGAATTTACTTACTTGTCGTCCAATAACTTTACAAGAGCGATCCTCAATCCTACAATGCTAAATCCTTCATGGGTACAAGAATTCAACCAATTACTATTGTCACTCCATACATAGTCTATGCAAAGAATATGAACCAGGATAATAATTAAACCTCAAAGCAACTAAAATAACAACATATCCCTCAAGTATTTTAGCTAATACTTATTCTACATCATGAATAAAGAAAAAAATAAACATGCGTAATAAAAAATACCATTAAAAATAACCTCTAAAATCTTAGAATAAAACATATATGAAAAGAGGATAATAGGTGAACATTTATAAGCTTGGATTCATGTGTCCAACATTTCCTTTAACATTCTATTTACTTTCGCAACCTCTTCCTAATCATAAGGAGGTAATTTAGATAAGAGCTATTTGTTACCTTTTTATTTTTAGTGTCCATAATTTGTATGATCATCATTTTATGTTACCGCTTTACATCATGTTGTTATCATAATATTCACTAATTTTTACTTGAATAAATATATTGTTAATATTATTTTTATTGTGTGACCATATTTTGTATTCATAATATTCACTAATTTTTACTTGAATAAATATATTGTTAATATTATTTTTATTTTGTCCATATTTTGTATTGATTTTTTTTATGTTACCTCTTTACATCATGTTTTCATCATAATATTAATTTTTACTTGAATAAGAAGAAATATATTGTTAAATCTCTTTACATCATGTTGTCATCATAATATTAATTTTTTTACTTGAATAAGAAGAATATTGTTAATAACAAGAATAGAAAAAAAAATATCTATATATGTTCTCTATATATAACAATAACCATGAAAAAAGGTCCACATGTTAACAAAGGACAGCTACCACAACCAGAAGAACGCTATTTTGAAAAATAACATTAAAGAAAATACATTAACATTCACGCTTTTGGCTGTAAAGAAAAATTAGAAAAGAGAGCAAATCTTAATTATTGACAAATGTACTCTAATATCAACAATGGAATACATGCTATCACACTTTCTACAAAATATAGGAATACATGCTATCACACTTTCTACAAAATATAGGAATAACATTATAGTGTAACATCAACAATGGAGTATATGCTATGATGCTCTCACTAGTATATACCATCAAAGCGAATGTTGGTTTCCTTTCTACATCTCTTTTTGGCTTTTTTGACAGCAGCATTCTGTTCACTTTCACATTCCAAAAGATCAAGAACCTCTGTAATTGACTTATAGATTCCAACTGTTGCAACATCAGATCCATATTTAAAGTTATTCATAATAAAATAATGTTAATAATAAACTTTGAAATTAAATCAATTAACTGACAATATATTTACCAGCATGTGTAGGATATGTTTTTCATAAATGGGACCTGCCCTTTAACTCAATAGCAGTTAAAACACGAAAACCGATTTCAATATTTATTTGTTTGTATTTGACATTTAGTTTCTGTCTAATACCATTCACATCCCCCTTTGTTTTTTTGACGCTAAGAAGAAGCTGCAATCAAACAATGAAATTCCATGAAAAACACTTCTTTCCTATCTTTGGGTATTAACGATTGACTTTCTGTGCATTTGACTATGACAACGGACATGTACTATATACACAGCCTGCTGAATAAGATAAACCATAGAATGCTGAGTACTTACCTTTTCCAAGGGGAAGATTGATATCAATGTTGTTGCTTGTTCGATTACATTCTGCATGTCTATGGGGCTTTCTTTCAATGCAACAAAACTAATTTCTTGTAAAAGATGCCAATGGTTTTATTTGGTGGAAAGATTGTCAAATCTTTCCAAAGTATATGCAACCACAAAACTCATTTCTTGTAAAAGATGTAAGTAGTTTTAGTTGGTGGAAAGATTGTCAATCTTTTCAAAGTATATGCAACCATGGCAAGAAGTCCCGCAAGTTTCCCTGCTCTATATTTTTTATGAGCGTTTTAACAGGTCCAGATATAATCTTTTGCTGAACACCATAAAACATAAGAGTGAATTTTAGATTTAATATAAGTATTCTAGACTTTCAATTTTAGTTGCAAGTAGAAAATGCAAAAAATGGATATGAAAGAAAGATTGTGATCCACCTCCTCTCTCAATTTCAAAAGCTTGGATATGTGTTCTATAAGCTTATCGACCTCAAATGGGAAGCTTGGATATGTGTTCTATAAACTTATCAAGATTGATCTCAAATGAGACCACTCTGCACAATCACCACCAACATTAGTATATCATTTGCAGAACCATTGTTGTGAAATGACCACATTATTATTAATAATATCCAGAGACAGACAAAAACATTCTACCTATTGTACCATTAATTGCATAAGGGTAACTCTGATCACTGATGAAGTGGGTTCATGTCATTTTTCATATGATAATTAAAATGACCAACAGTGAAAGGATTTCAAAGTTTTATTTTCAGATTTGTCATGCCCCCTCTTTTGACCCCATTGGAGGGAGGGTGTAATGTTCTAATGGGGCTCTCCCTATGCCATAGTCCCACATGAAGGGGAGCCGTGAGGGTTAAGTTGTCACCAAGGAGGCAACTAGTTGGGTTTTATTGATGAGATTTGGGCAAAAAATCATAAAAGGGGTGTGTTGAGCTTTAAAAGGAAGATGGATCAATGGAAAGATGGCATGAGATTAAAGGATTAATAGAAGAGGGATCAAGTTTGGGTTCCTCAACCCAAGGTAGATCCTTTCATGCCATTCTCCAAAACCAACAATGAGGTCACATAGTACAATTGCCATTGTCCTGGCAGGAGCGCCAGAAGCACAAATTCGGCAGCACAATCTTCTCGTCAAGGGGATTTATCCAAAAAGAAGGGTGGGCTCCTCACTATATTCAACGTATTGAAAAGCCCAGTAGATAGGGTCTATTCGACTTCAAATAGAAAGACACCAAGAAGACAAAGAAGAAAGGCGGTTTCTATTGTACAAATTCGCCATTTCCAAGGTTCACATAGGATCGCCGTGGACATTCAACCCAATTTTAAATGACAATTACAAACAATCAAATTCAAATTTCGAACGACCGAAATTTCGCTTGCCTTGATGAAAGCTGAGATTTGACAAGCCATAGAGGTAGCCAACAACATCGGCAACAACAATTCTAAAAATTGTAACAATATAAAAGAAGATTCAGGTGGTTTGGCCCTAAAATGTTGTGGCTTTTTTCTTGTGGTTTTGGATTTGTCCCTATGATGTTGGTCATTGGCCCTGAGGAAAGCGAACTAGCGAAGGAAAAACCAATATATTACAGTAGAGCAAAGCGAACGAGCCAGAAAAAACCAAGCAAGAAACTTATAGCAGTACCTTTCGCGCGAAGCTTCGGCCTGGAATATTAGGAGAGTCTGCACGTTGTGTCCAATGATCACCCACGGAGGCTCGGGGCACTCCCTAAATGATAACATGGAGAGCCTATGCTGCAGCAGATACTTTCAAATGTCTTTCTCCATAGAAAAGATGTGGAATATTAACAATAAAAGTTGGATGTTGCATGTGATTAAAAAAATTACGCTCACCCTTCTCTTTCTGCTGAACTATTTTATACACATAAATTTAGCAAGAACTGGAACCACATTCTTTATGTGATGGTCAGTACTCATATTCTTCACTCACATCCTTTGTGTGATGGTACCTATCACAGTCTTTGTGGTCCGTACTCATATTCTTCACTCGCATCCTTTGCGTGATGGTCGACACTCAATAGTCTTTGTGGAACGGCGTGTGTGATGGTACTGCTCACAGTCTGTGGTACGATCAACACTCACATCCTTTGCATGATGGTCGACACTCGGCGAGCGATAACCAGCAGCCTGGTGCAGACAAATTAAGACTGTTGTCAGGTGCCCTGACGTACAAACGTATAAGCTGCCCGCAGTCTACCATCGCCGACGCCCTCCTCAGACCTCCATCAGCTGGCATCGCTTATTCGCAGGCAGGGATACATGGATATATCGTATCATGATCACGATCACGGATGACCTCCATACCATGGCATCCATCATCTGCAGACGACGTACGTTATCTCACTTGCATGGACATCAAATCGACGGCCATGACATATCGTATCCCACT
>ML802410.1:13784-26163 GCA_009831015.1 Picea engelmannii
TTGTTTTTGAAAACCTAGAATATTACCCTCATTTAGAATCACTGAAAAGAAATAAGGTTCTTATTTATTATAGCCCTTGAATGGATGGGACAAAGACATGGAAGATGCAATAGAGGAGAGAAATAGTGAATACCATTAAATTGCAGATTTGTAGAAACAAATAGAGCACTTATGTTTTAACATAAGATTGTCCAAAAAATTGATTGTGTACAAGCAAGTTTCCACCCTACCATAGGCATCTAGTGTAGATGCCACCCCTAAGGAGGGCTTTGAGGAAACTAGAGTGAAGGAATCCAAGATACACGCTCATAAATCACTCAACCCAACCCATTTCTCTCATCATTCAACTAGTCCACTCATTACAAATCACTTTGTGCATCTCATCCAACCATCAAGCATACATGTCACTCTCTTCCACTTTCCTACACAACATAATGAAAATCTTTCCCTTCTCTTCACAGTAGTCCATTGATAGGGATATTCTTCTCTTCGAGTGTTCTTCAGAGAAGGAAGAAAAAGTCCAATCTGTTGAATGCTTTCTAGGTGTAACATGGAAGAATAAAACTTGTATCTCAAACAACCAATGCACAACAATAACTGGACGTAGGTTAAGGATACGTAACTTGACCAACCTATATTATCATCTACAACCTCTCTATCTCTTCCCCAAGGTATGAAAATTCTCCTTTCACAATGTTGATTTGGTCATCTTCGTATTTCTAGTTCCTTAGCAGCAGATGGAGAACTCAACATGTGAGTTTGAAAGTTTTAATGTGAAAATGGTGAAAATAATGGAATGAATGACTTGATTTCCAATTAGGTAGGAGGATGTAATACTCTTATATTTTCTCATAATGAGTGAACTCATCTCGTGCTTCAATAACCATGTGATAGATTTCCTCACTAATCATCACATGCATTCAATGTTTGTCTTTCTAAGTCAATGGAGGTAGATACCTTCATTTAGGGCACATGAGGGAAAAGAGATGAGATCTTAGGTCGAAACTTGGAAATAGAATATTATTTTACAATAAGCCTCCTTTTCACTTTCCCTTTGGTGGAATCATATACCCTCTCATGTTCTTCTCAACTATCTTGGATGATTATATATTATATTCCAACATTAATATTTCCATAGTTTGAGGTCATTGTGCGAATCCAACCATATCGTCTATAAAAGTATATTTACAACATTTACGTGCCTAGTTGTTCACTAGTTAGGCCTTGGCCTAGAGTTCTACCTCGGAAATCCATACAAACATATTTACATCATTTACACATAGGGTGATTTATTTGATCTCGCATGGCTAGATTCCCACCATTATAACCACACATTTACAATTTATACATAAACTGATCAAATACATTCTGGGGGTAAAAAATAGGGTATTACATTCCAATTCCCCTTGGAATAATACCAATCTCAGTGTAGCTTTAGATTATAAAAAAATGGATGTCTCCTTCATGGAATCCTCCAACTCCCATGTAGCCCCATCGAGACCAAAATGCTTCCATTGCACCGTTATTGATCCAAGGCTCAGTTCTGGAGAAATTATACTTTCTTGTCTTATCAAGGATGCACAATGGATTTGTTTGGAACTCTCCCCCTTATTCCTACTAGATCACATTCCAATCAATCACATGGTTAGGATCATGTACATAATTCTCAAGCAAGGAAACATGGAAAACATTGTGATCCCTAATACTAGTAGGAAATGAAAGTATATGTGGAACTAGCACTATTCTATCAAGGAATTCAAATGGCCCACAATATTTACGTGCCAACATGGCACAACTTCCAAAATTCAAAGAACTCTTTTTTTACTTCACTCTAATCAAGACATGATCCCCAACACTAAATTCCATGTGTAATCTATTTTATTTTCGTAACTCTTTTGCCTATTCAATGAGATTTATGTGGTGAGGATTGTTTTCAATAGTGTTTATAAAAACCACAATGTTATTAATGGATTGTCAACATTTCGGATCCATATCAGGATCCATCTTCAAAATTTGTCTAATCCTAGCAATTTCTTTCTCCATATCCTTCAACATTTCCATCCCAAGCACAATTTCAGTTATTGGATTATCCCATTTCACTAAAGTACAAAATCTCCAACCATATAAAGCCTAAAATGGTCCCACTCGTGATGATGCATGATGTTGTTTGTTATATGCAAAATCCAACAAATGTAAATAATCTTTTTGTTTTGATGATTTATCCATCACATACATGCAAATCATGTCTTCAATCACTTGATTCACTCTCTTAGTCTATCCATGTATTTATGGCTAGTGAGCAATACTACTAAAACCTATCCTAGTACCCAAGCATTCAAAGATATCATTCCAAAAATTAGAAGTGAACTTCATATCCTTATAGAAAACAATTACATTGGGCACTGCACGAATTTGAAAATTTTCCTTCATGAATATCTTTGCAATGCATGTGGTCTCAGGACTAGGTTTAATAGGAATAAAATGAGTTGCCTTAATTAATTTATCAACTATAACCATGATAGAATCATGTTGCCTCACCATTCTTGAAAATTCAATAATAAAATCCATTGTTAATACTTCTTGTTTCCATTATCAAAGTGACAAAAGTTGCACATATTTGGTTGGATGTTGATGTTCAATCTTGACTAACTAACATTCCATACATCTGAGAACATATTTGGAAACATAATTCTTCATCCCATGCCACAAGTGTAATGTACCCTTCTTCATAATGACACCATCATCATTATTAAAAAAATATAAAAAATTGAGCATGCAAATAAACAAGTGCAACCACAATATATAAACATGCATAAATATATATCTCACAAATACTCACTCAAGTTACTACAAACTCAAAAATCCTTCACAAAAAATGAACATGTTAAATTTTAGATATATGTAATACATAAGACAAATGGATGTTATTATTAGAATGTAAATTACCAAACATATACATCAAAACTTCTTGTTGTCCCTATAACTCTATACTCTATACGTAGAATCTGAATATGAATATGCATATATATTTTGTTTGAGCATGACAAGCTACATGATTTTCTTCAAAACCTCATTATTGATTCGTGATGGAGTCATAAATTTGAACTTGGCCAATTTTACTCTAGCCCCAAGCAAGTCCTTTTTCCAAGCCTCAACTTTTAGTTTGTCTATCCTTAATATAAGGATAGTTTCATCACTAAACAATTTTACAAAACCATTATTGTAGTGGTGATAAACCAATTTAGCATACTAGGTAAACATTTTCCCAAGATGATATCTAAGAATGGCCAAACAAGACATACTTGCCTCTCTCATCTCACAAATAAGAAGAATATTGTATTATAATAAACTCAAGTTTAGACCTTGGAATTTTTACTTCTGTACATTTAAAAATTATCAAATTTCTTCTTATACAAATGTCAAATCCTTATAGCATGTAGTTGATAAATTCTTGGTAGCAATTTATTCCCACAATTTTACTACACAATTGATTGGACCACCGGTCGAATGAATGATTTGGAACATTGCACAACCAATTAACTACCCACATAGTTAATCCATGCATTTTTGGAACTGGGGGGTTAAACCTCCAACATGATTTTGCTATGAAATAAAATGTCTGGTATGAGGTAAGGATGGAGTGTTGCACATTCCATGTAATTCGCAATGAATTCCTCAATTGAATCATCATTGTCAAATCACAACCACTACTAGGCACATTGCAAGTTGCTACAATAAACCCTTTTCAAGCATACAGATGCATAGTTACACCGTGGTTACATTTGAGAGTGATCGATGTGTGTGGGCATATTATTATAAATAAATATTTCATTTCTCTATGACGATAAATAGAAAATTCACCTTTTATAATCTATATAAATTCAAGTTAACACAAACAAAAATACCCCACCTTTAGTTTCCTAATTTTGTGCATGGGAAATGGTGTAAATAGTTTTCATAGGTCTTTTGAATCTTGATTATATGAATAACACTTCATCATGTAAAAAAACACTAAAAAAAATTATTTGACTGTTTCACTTAAAAGCCAAAATATTACTAAACAATATATTAATCCAAGTAAATATTATTTGATTTTTTTTAAATGTTTATAAGTTATTCTATGACTACATACCATACATACTATTATGACAAGATGATGTAAATGAAGAAGGTGACTAATACAAAATATGGAAAAATGGACACCATTGAAATAAAAGGGAATAAAGAGGTAACAAGTAGATCCCACCTAGCTTACCTCTTATGATTAGCAAGAGGTTGCTAAAGCAAGTAGAATCTTAAGGAAATGTTGGACACCTTAATCCTAAGAATATAAATGTTCACTCATATTTTAAAGGGGTCTTTTTAATGTTATTTACCATTATTCATACTCAATTTTTTCTTCATTAGTGATGTAGAATAAGTACTAATTAAAGTAGTAAAGGAAGTTGATGTTATGGTGGTTGTGTTGATATTTAGTTATTATCCCCTAGCTCATATTCCTATGTGTAGATCGTGTATGGAGTGATAAGGGTAATTGGTTGAATTATTGTACATGCTACCCCCTGGCATCTAGTGGTAACTAGAGAACATTTTTCTCCTATGATCCTTATCATAGACAATAGTTCTACAAACGAGATGCATGGTTCTCCATAGACAATTGACTAAATATGCTTCCCACATTTTCTCAACTCACTCACATTTGATGAGTATGGTGCTTGACATACATGAGGTACATTATTTCATTGCTTCATATTGAGTGTTGATGCCTTATGTACCTATCATGAAAGTGGTGATCACTGGTTGAGTTGGATAATGGATCATGATAATCTAAATTTGTGCCTTTTTCCTTGTTTCACCTTGGTGATCATCATCTTCTAGACAAGTATTGTCACTCTTGGGTCGAGTTGTACTATTGGGGGGATTTAAAAGGTGTAGTGTGTACCTATCCCAATCCATACTTATCACGCTTCATCCTTCCCGATTTTTTTTGTCTCGCTCACGGGTTGGTCGTCATATGCCACACAAAACATTTTGTGCTTCATGGTCCCATGGGAAGAGCCTCACCCCAAAAGAGCTATAAGCTCAAGGTGAAGAGAAAAAAGAAAAGTAAAAAAAACAAAAGGGAATAAAGCATGAGAAATTCCCCCCCACTATGAGGCCATTACCCCAAGTCCTATGCAATAAAATGCATATCTAAAAAAAAGATTAAATGAAATGAAATAAAAGTTGAAAGCCAAAAAAAGGTGAGATAAACAAAAGAGGTAAATAAGGGGCAGTAAGACATAGTGCCGAGGAAAGGGTAACTCAATGCATAAGTGCTCCCTCATGTTTTGAAGCCAAAATAATGTGGATGGATATCTTAAACAACCTCACATGACTGTGCATTGCAACTCATGAAGTTACATGCAAAACCATACCATCTATCACTACACATGCTCCTTGATGGGTTTTCTTGGACACTACTTATGTTCTTGGTTGTTGACACATGTACTATGGGTTAATGATGCCCCCAACATATCTAAACTTGGAAAATTGTATGAATTATATGAATTATTGTGAAGTCAGAAGATGATACTTAATATGATATAACTAATCATGGCATTTACATTTGACATGACTCACCTTTTATGTTGCATTGGACTTGTGTGCATGCCTCCATATTGATTGCTACTTTAGGTCACTTGGGCCTTACTTTGGATGATCTACTTTACATGGAGATGACTTGTATTGATCCTTGTTAATTTGGAGGACATTGAGGAGGCCACTTGCATGCTCGATGGAGGCCATTCCACTTCTTTTGGAGGTCGTTGCACCCTTCTAGAGAGGACATTGCACCTATTGGATAAAATTTTGCATCCTTTGTAGGGAACATTTCACTTTTGAGACCATTTCACACCCTTTCACATGAATTTTGAGTGAGTTGTCCACTTTTGGGAGCCCACACATGCCACACGTGGGGGATTTGCATGCCTATTGGGAGGGCGACTTGGAATTTGAGGGGTTTTACTTCATCTTGGGAGCATGTTTTAGGGTATTTTGATCCATTCACTCATGTGTCATGGATATTTTGTATATTTTTTACCTTATCTCTAGGGCCTGTAAAGACATAGTGGTATTTTATATTCTTTTAGGCTAAAATCTAGGAGAATATTATTATTTTATTTAGAGGGTTGACAGATCTCTTCATATAAATAGAGAAGCACCTCTCATTTGCAACTCATTTCTAGAACTTGTGGAGAACATTACTTGTCTTCTTCTACTTCTCTATTTGTTATGGATGGATAACTAGAGTGACTTTTTGAAGATTATGTCTTGTGGATGATTTGAAAATTTTATGGATGTTTTTGGATAGGGTTTTGTGGATATATTGATTTTTTGAGTAAGTAGTCTCTCCTAATATTTATGGATTATATATATGAATGATTGTAAGTGTAGTTTTTATTCTCTAGTGGTGGTGGTGCACTCTCTTTCTATTTTTCTTGGACACACCCCTTCTTCAAATCACTTAGAAGATTATTAACGCCCCTTGAGATGTTTAGAAGTATGTAAGGAACTATTTACATTTTCTAGGGTTTGTAGTGGATAATTCTAACTATCACCTTATTTCCACTTACACTTTCTCAAGAGAGTCCTTAGTTGACCCCATATTCCAAAAAAAATAATAGTCACTCCTAAATTCTAAAATTCAATTTTTTTTATTTCCGTTTTAAGGTAAATTTAGGGTTTTTTTAAACATCTTGTACATAATTTCCATCCATCACAAACCCTATATGTCTTGATTTTGTTTCATGTGTTTAGCCTAAAAATCATTTTATTGAAAAAAAATAGGCTTGTTGATTTGTATTGCTACATAATTAGGGTTAGACGTATTGATTTAATTGGTTGTTATATGTCCTCTAATTTTCATATTTTACAAGTTATATAAACCCTACATTTACTCATTGTTTTAGCTCTAAATTTTACTTGTTTATGGGGATGAATTATTCTGTTGTTCTGACTTGTTTACTTCCATAATTTATTATTTGTTATGCAAGTTTTACACTAGCCATTAGTAATTTTCATATTTTCACTATTTGGGGATAATTTTGCATTACATAATAACTTAATAAACCCTCTAAACTAGTCTTAAAGTAACATAGGTGACATTAGGCTTTACTTTGTCTTTCCTTAGAAACCCTATGTGCTACTAGGGAATCCTCCCTTGCGTTGGACTTTCCCTTCACCAAAATGAGGGAAGTATTTGTTTAGGTGATAGTGGCAACACTTCCATGTTCCACTCATTTTTGTACCTTGTAAAGGTTTTCACTAAGGTGCAAGATTGTGTGATAATATTTTGGTGTTGTTGTTGGGGAGACTTGAGTCCTTCTCCTTATATATATGAAGTCTATGCTTTAACTCTTATTCATGAGTATAAACAAAAGCCTAACCTAATTTTTCTCATCTAACGACTCCACAAAGAGAGAACCCAAGTGTTGGAAGTTCCAACCAAAGACCTTCCCATAGATACATTGATCCTGCAAAGGATCATACAAGGTGAGACCAACTGAGTTCTCCTTTCATAGGAAACCTTTTCATTAATATTTCAAGAATAACTCCAATGGAATTGCAACCATGGGTTACAAATTCCTATAGGGACTTAGACATGTCTAGAATTCAAGTTCAACCTCATGTTTTTCTTGATATATTTGATAAATGGTTACCTAAGTTTTTTGGTAGTAATATCATTACAACTAAAGGTGTTTTGTCCTCATTTTACAATACTCTTGGTCATCATTCTATCCCAAATGAACATGAGGATGTATTTATGAATTCTTTTTCTATATCTTTGGGAGAAAATGAAAGATCATGGTAATAATAGTTTGCCTAAAAAATGTATTAAGTCTTGGAAATCCTTCCCTTATGCCTTCATGAAAATATGGGAAATCATAAAGGATGGTAGACTTATGCTAACCCAACTCCATGAGATAAAAAATAAAGACAAAAAGTATGTAATGGAATTTGATGAGAGGTTTAGTAACTTGATAAAATGAATCCCTGGTGATCTTAAGCCAAGAGATGGTGCTATCCTCTTGCAATATACTGATTCTTTTGATGGGAAGTTTGGTTTCATCTTGAGAGACAAATTTCCAAATACCCTTGAGGAAGCTCGAGAGTGGGCTAGTACAATCGAATAGAACATGTTTACCTCCAAGGTAGAACCTTTTAGTACACCTCATGCTAAGGCTGACACTAATCCTATGGATACAGAAAATGTTGATCCTGCCCAAGATCCTATAGTGGCTCTAACTTAAAATTTTGACCAAGTGACAACAAAAACCACACATAACCAAGCCATTGTCCTAAATAAGATAAATATATTGCAAAGGAAAAGGGTTCAACAACACAAATTTCATCATAGACCTCAATACAATAACAATCATCAACCTAGAGGAAATTGAGAGTGGAATAGAAATAGACCTCCTGCTCGAAAATAATTCATAATGCCCTTGCCCCTTCTAATATGGTTAATCAAGAAGGAATTCCTTTGTGTTTACCTTGAAATGAGTCACACAGGGAATGTGAAAGTCCTCGAAACCATGATTATGAGAAATATGAAGATCCTAAAATTCATGAATGTATGAATCTGGTTGAATATTTCGATCCTATCTATACCATACTTGAGAAAACTTATGCTATCACTAGTGAGAAAATGGAACAAATTAAACAAATGATTTTGATGTTGCTAAGATATCTAGGTTATAAATGTTGAATGGAATGGATGAAGAGACTAAGAATAATCTCACGAAACAAAAGTACTTGCAATATACTAGAAGAAACAAACTTCCTGAAGCTTCAAAATTGAATGACTTTGAGCCACCTGCAAGAAAGTGGACTAGCTTCCTTTTCCGATTAGATTCCAAGCCTACTCCTCCTTCAACATGACTTAAGAATGATGATATGTACTTAAATTTTCATGTGATGAATGTCTTGGCTAAGGTTAATGTTCTTGTTCCTCTCACTGAATTAATCAATATTCCTTCCCAAATGAAAAAAGTAAAGAAATTCCTGAGTATTAAAGAGACACCTGAAGACCCTCTTGTGATATTGAAAACCATGAATTATGATAGAAAGAATGAAGGGAGTGCACCTTTATTTATCACCTTTGTAGTGGATAACCTCCTTCTTTATAATTGTATGTTAGATTCTAGGTCCTCCACCAATGTGATGTGTTTAAAGATCATGAATCATTTGGGATTGAAAACCACAAGACCTTATAGGAATGTATATGGTATTGACTCAAGAGAAATCAAGGTTTGTGGTTTAATTAAGGATTTGAAGGTTTGACAAACTACATATCCATATGTCTCTCTCTTAATGGATGTTGTACTCATAGACGTGCCTAATGCTTGGGGAATGTTATTCTCTAGAAAATGGGCTACAAGTTTGGAGGGTAGAATTCATATGGATTTATCTTATGCAACCATCCCAACTTGTGAAGGAACCTTTTTCACTCTTTATAAGTATCCCATTGTGAGATACCAAGTAGGAGGTCCTAAATATCCTATGAATGAGTTGTTGTGTGTGGACGAATACTTTAGAAACATGTGTGTTTTTACAAATTGAGTAGTATTAGAAGAGAGAGAGGGCCATGCTAGTGTTTGGACTATGTATTTTGATGGTGCCCATTTGGATAGGAGTTGGTGCTTGTCACATACCCACTACGACAAGCTAGATTTTTTTCGTCTTTTCTTTGAGGGACAGAATCCCTGAATTTCTATGGGGCCTAGCGTAGACCATCCCTTCCCTTATCCTCCTCCATGTGATCATTGGCTATGACCTCAAGCCTTACCAAAAAGGCGCTTCCATCTTTCGCATTTCGGGAGTTCTGTGTGCGAGCTCTCCCCGGCTCCTTGTCCCTTGAAATGCCTAAACCCGAAATGGGGTTAACAAGCTCCTTAGCTCCCCTTTTTCCTACTCCATGTGACCACCTCAGTGAACACACTCTAACACCAAATGGCGCTACCGGAACTTGAATTTTGAGATTCCTGTTGCAAAGGACCCTTGTTCCTTCAATCCCTGAAACCCAAAAGCCTGGTATCATCCGGATCTACGGTCCAGATTGTCGACTTGATCAACGGCCTGGATTAAATCCCGACATTCTACCTTTCGGGATTTTGGCGGGGTCTTCACTCCTATTTCCCCGATCTCCAAAACCCCGACGACTTTAGATCTTCACCACGTGTTCTCTACAAATGGGTGGTCCAGATTCTTTCGGGACCTAAAATGTTGATTTCTGAGTTTAGACCCTTGATTAACTGCTAGCGCCTACCTCCTCCTTCTACCACATGACCCTGTCCTGTGACCTAGGGCTCATCCACAGAGCACGTTGGGGTTTCGTATACTGGGATTTCGCGACTTGCGAAGACGAGGGGTCTTGCCCTCTATTTTCCCGGATGCCAAAACGCCGAAACTTATTCACACTAAACCGGCTCATCCATAGAGCGTGTCGGGGTTTCGTATACCAGGATTTCACGGCTTGCGAAGATGAGGGGTCTTGCCCTCTAATTTCTCGGATGTCGAAATGCTAAAACTTATTCACACTAAAACGACTCATCCACAGAGCACGTCGGGGTTTCGTATACCAGGATTTCACGACTTGCAAAGACGAGGGGTCTTTCCATCTAGTTTCCCAGATGACGAAACGTCGAAAGTTATTCACACTAAACCGATGGTCCAGATCACTCATGGATCAACGACCACGATCACGTCACGATTTTGAAAATCGTGATTTTGTGCGGTCTTACCCTTTGACCACTCCAAGTCGCGAGTCAGCGAAATGCTACCCAACTGCCACGTGTCCTATGCCAATGGATGATTCCAAATACTTCAGGACTTTTAGGACTTTGTCGAGTCCACGCTCTTGCCTATGCAAGGGTTAAGATCGACGGTCAATAGAGCTCCGACAGATCCTTGTATCTACGGTCCTGGATCCCATCCCTACTTGCGAAGGCTGAAGGGGTCGAGGTATTAACGCCTGCACTCCTCCTCTAGATCCATCGGTCTTGAAAAATCTGGGGTATTTCCAAAAGGATTCCGACCATTCGTCTACCAAATGATGGGGTATTCTCTTTCGATAAATGGGACTTTCTATCCTTTTTGAGCTTGATTCACGAGATTCAACCTCTCGGGGCTTTGAACTCCCACGACTTCGAAACCTGAGAGAACTACTCTTTCGTGTACAAGGTTTCCAGACCCAGGTCATTTGGACCTTCAGATGATTCTTGGGTAATTATCCCTAGGCTTGGTGGCCTGACTGAGATGCCTTCCTAATTCAACAAGCTATGAACTCTGTGACCAGGGTAAAGTAAACTCGCGGGTTTTCTATAATGATAGTCTTTTCAAGGAACTCACTCTGACTCTGAAATGTGAGGAAAATCCCTGGAAAAAGGTGCCTTCGGGAAATTAAACTAGGACAGAGCGCGAGTCAAGTAGATGGGACAATTCTCAAGAGAACAAACTCGTATTCTGAACTTATTCATTCTATACATAAACCAATTATGGTCATATATGAGTATAGGCATGCATCCATTATTCCCAATCAAAACATAAGGCAATCACTTATATACATAAACCATTTATGAGCGTATAAACATGAGCATGCATCCAGGATATTCAATTCAAAATACAAGACATAAACACTTATCAAAAACACCAGGCGTGACACTGAGAGGGGTGCTCGTTTCCACCCAACCGTAGGCTCAATGACTCCAAATGGATTTACCACTAGCCACCCTCGAGCTAGATCACGATGCTTGAGATTCAGTGTCCTACTTCCAGCTCAATGGAAGTCAAGGATGAAGGTTACTCTCCTCCTCCTCTGTTCAAAACTCCCTGTATTTTTAGAGTTCCTCTCGATTCTCTTCTATGATCTCTATCGCGCATGTTCTCTCTTTTTCCTCTTTCCCCATACTTCCTTTCTTGCCTTTTCTGCAAGATTGTGTGTGGCATGAATTCCCCTGTCCATGGTCAGGTCTGAGATCTTCTACGGAAGGGAGGTTCACCCCCATCCCCTCATTAACTCTTAAGGAGCCTCCCCACCTACCATCCTGACGGGTAGTTCATTCCAGGGTCAGAGAGTTTCTCTTGGTCTTTGAGCAAGTAAAAACTAGTATGGTATTGGTTCGGTGGAAGTTAACGCAACCATTCCAGGTCCCTTCCACCACCTCTCATTAGCAATCATGGTCTCTTTTAGCACATCCCTGTTAATGTTTTATGCTGATATTATAGTTCTTTGCATTTCATAAAGACAAGAGCATAATAACCACAAGATCACTGAGAAATACACATCCACAATAGACACAGCATTTATCCTGGGAAACCCTCTAGGGGAAGAAAACCC
>ML802410.1:63010-85077 GCA_009831015.1 Picea engelmannii
AAAAAGCGCTCTAAGATCTGCGGCCAGGAAATAAGTGTGCATATCTATGGCTCACAATGAATTTCGGACCCCCCCTAGTGTTCTTCTTTTAACCAAAGGGGGGGGGGGGTCCAGAATGAATATTCCTTTCGGCAGGCCCCTTGTTACATGTGGCATTGTCCTATTGGTCCAGGAGTCCTATCCCCCACATGCTTTCTGACAGCCCATCACTCCTGGACATCATCCTCCACTGAGTCCACTTGTTCCACTTGCTCCCGGGGTCGGGTCACATCCCATAACTGTTGTCAGTCCCTGTTGTCAGTACCTAACCCTCTTCACTCATGAACAACCCCTTTTGGTGACTTTTACCTCCAATCACCAGCCTCCACGTCACCCGTCCATATACTTTGGCCACCGTCATCTGCCACCTCATCCCAATTGGCCCGTTGTCCATTTATTACAGGATAACATACCCATTATCCTACTGACCTATCTCCCGCGTCCAACTGACCCCAGTTTTGAATAAAACTACCGTTATGCCCCTTTCATTCATTATTCATCCATCGCGCCATAATCGTCCATCGCTCCAGAAAACTCTTACTCCTCCATTGCTTTCCCATCGCCTTCCTCCACAGCCAGTAGACCCCACTAACATATTGTTTATTGCAGGTATTGTTGCAGAGATGGCGCCAAAACCAAGACCAACGGAAGGAGAAGAGAATCCTTTTCTTCCTCCTCCGGTCGACCTGGACAAAATCCCGTTGGTCGATAAAGATAGATTGATCGCAGATACCATCTGCGACTTCGATTTTTCAGACCTACGGACATGGCTCCGGGATGTGTTCTTGGACCAGAGCGATGAAATTGGACTCTAGGAGTCCAATTTTCCCCTGTACATGTTTCCCCAAATCCACCACTTCCCTGAATTCGCGTTGAAATGCCAAGCCCACTATATCCCCGACCAGAGGGCCATCGTCTCTTCATCCGGAGACGTCCTCTTCTTCATCACTCCCGAAGACATTGACCAGATGATGCAAATTCCCCGTGCCAAATCTGTGTCCCCTTTCAATTTAGAAATCCTCACTGAGTTATATTAGAAAATGACCTTTCCGCAGAGAGCTCAGATATTCGAGCTTTTCCTCCCCACTTCCGCTCCTTTCCCTTCCACCAATCCCCCTTACCCTTCTTCCATGTTCTCCACCAAAGGAAACCAAATCATTTCTTCCCTCTGTGCCCTGCTTGGTTACTATTCTGACCAATGGGTAGATGAGCCCATCCTGGGTTTTCTGTCCATTTTCTCAAACGATGGAAAGCCCACAACGCAGTTTGACTACAACACCTTCTTGGCCGATAATATTCACGAACAGTTCGTGAATTTTGGCACAGAGGGTATGTTCAGATATTCTTCCATACTGGCGTACATGTTCGTTTACTTTCAAGCCGACAAATTCAGTTTCTCCATGCAGAAGATGGATGCAGACGGAAGGCCTCAACCTGTCACAGCGTGGACTTCTCTTCTGAAGCATAACTCTGCTGAATACGACTTCAAAGCTTTCATAGATCAGTTTTACCACCCGGTGGTAAGCATGTTGAGTGGCAGGCCTGAGCCACGGATAAACGATGAAGTCCAAAGAATTCTGCATCTCTCAGACAACGCAAAGACAGGAGACTGGTACTTATATCAGAACCACACCGAAATCAGAGTTTTCAGGTGCGAATTGGCGCCTTACAAACTACCTCAATATGTGCCGGTAATGATTTTTGCATTAGAATATATTAGGTAGACAATGAATTCAGATGACATTCATTTTGTTTCCCTGAAGAAGAAGCAGCAATTGAGAATCAAGGGGCAGATTGGTTCTTTCATCTGCAATAGTCGAGGCGCAGGTGAAGAAGCGGATAGAATGTTGAAGGAGATGAAATTATTTACAAGTTTCACATGGCACTATGATCCATGCGGGATCATTTCGGAAATGAGAGTGAAAAATAAGAATATCCCGTATGTACATGAGTCTAAGCCCAAGATAGAAAAGTTTGCAAATCAGACAGTATGGGTGCCTGACACCTTAGTCGAACTAGAGCAGCAAGGTGAAGTGGAACAGCAGGCTCCCTTGACGAGTGTGCCACCCACTACCACACCTCAGGTCCCGAAGGAAAAAAGGCCTCGATAGGAGTCGTCTCCACCTGTAACAGAGGTGTCATCAGAAGAGTTCCAGATGCACACCAAGAGGCCAAGGATAGTTGCAACGCCTACAACAGTAGAACAAGAAGTCCCACCTACCACAGTAACCACCACAGGGGTCAAGCCCATCATTCCACCACCTTTCGGTTCGAGCCAGTGTAAGGAAATCACAACAGCAATACCAAATAAATCTACAGATTCTCCCTTGGATACTCAGCCGGGCAAGACTGGGCCCAAGTTGGGCATTTTCGAAAAGTATGACTTGATCAAGAAAAAGAACCAGACCCTCACTAACAGTACTTACGCCCAGTTCCGAAAGCATTCATCCACGACACAACACAGGCTGTTGTCAGCATTTGACACTGAAAAGGGTAGGATGCACATGGACTACCTCCAAGCACAGGTACCGGATCCCAAGGTTATTTCATATTACAAGAGGGCCACTTTCGAATTCCAAGTGAACGACGTGCACCCAGCAGATCAGATGGATCTGCACAAACAAACAGGGGAGATGGTTTTCTACACATTGGCACATGCTTCAGCCTCGACAGCTAAATTTCAGGTATCTCTTAATAATGCTCAAACACATCTTAAATTGGAAAAGATATCATCTTTTGTGAAGGACAATAGAATTAAGACCTTGGAGGAGCTGGTTTTAAAGATCGGCTATGATCCGTCAAACGTAAAAGCTATAGAAGAGATGATTAAAAAGAAAAATGCTGACATCGCATCCTTAAGAAAACAGCTGAAACTCCCGTCCACAGAGGACTCACAGGTGAAGGAAATCGCAGAGAAGGAAGGTGAGAAGGATGAGATGCTAAAGTTACTCATGGAGCAGAATTCTCAGCTCAAAGAGATGGAGGCTGAGATGGAGAGACTACTAAAGGAGAAAGAGCAGATGAAGCCAATGGAAGGCATTCCATTGAGTGCTATCCCAATTGCAGGATTGAGCACAGCAACAGTGACAACGATACCATCTGCAACACCAGTATCACTACCAGAAGGAACAACAGACCTTGCCAAGTCCATGGAGAAGATGAACCTGCAGGAGTCAGAAATCAGCAGGCTTAAGAAAGAAGTGGAGAACCTCCAAGAGCTCAAAACTTCCTTCCAGACAAGCCTATCCAAAGAAAAGCAGGTAAATGAGCATCTCAGGAAGGAGTTACAGCAGCTCCAAAAGCAAACAATGGCAGGGAAGACTTTGGCTGAGGTCAAAGAGATTGTATGGATAGACATCACCAAGTCCATAAATGAAATTTGGCCAATGATTCAAATCATGTTTGAACAAAATGAGTTTCTCCAGAGGAGCAAATAGGTTGTTGATAAAATCAGAGTGGAGTTGGGAGACATGCCAGCACAAGCAAATGAGATCATCGGGTTCCTGAATTCCAAGACCAGAGAGGAACTTGAAGAATTAAAAATCGAGGACAGAAAAGAGACTATACTTGAGGTAAAAAGGGTTTTAACCAAGAGAAGTCTAATGCTTCAGCTTGAGGAAAGGTTCAAGTCATGGATCAAGAAGTACAGAAGTTCTTCAATAAGATTGATGCTCTCCAAAAGAAAGGCCTACCTGGTCTGAAGTTCATTAATGACAAACTAATGACACTCCTTGATTACAAGAAGAGGTTGACTGAAGTGTCTAAGGACAGTTCCAAGTTTGCAGGGATACAAGGGAGAATCACAGGTAAAGCCTTCATGGATGCCCTGCAGTTGGATATTAGTATCCAACACGAGATTAAATACATATTCCTCATTAAGACTACATTTGCTAAATATACAGACATGGATGAAGTGTATCGGATATTACTTAAAGTCATAGTGCCAAGTCATCTTAGGTGGGAAGAACTTTTTGATCTATTAGATTAGCAGATGAGATGTCACAATCCAGTCACCTGTCCAGTCAGAAGAGGTTGCGAAGGCACCTCGCCAATGGCCTACCCTAGAAGTTCTGCATGCAGTTGAACTGAGTCATCAAACAGTTTTTTATTAGTTAAAGTAGTTAGACTAAAAATAGAATGAGCACGTCCTAATCAGTTATGACAGGAACGTTTGTAATTGGAATTATAAATACTTCAACTCTTGAAGTATTGGGGGTTGTTGATTCGCACACCCTACCGCTATCGAACTGTAATATTTTTTTTGAAGAGATCGGCCATTAATAAAGAAGAGGCACTTTTACAGGATTCTTGCGTGTGTTCGTTGGTGATGTTAATTTTCTAAGTTGAATGTTTTTCTTTCTTTGTAATCATTTTGTTTTCTAGAACTAATCTTTAAGAGTAACGTAATGTTGCAGGATTTATCTTTGATACCCTGTTTCCGATTCTAAAGATTTTAATGTTTATCTTCTGATATCTTCGATTAAGAAATTCTTAACTGCTTGTTAGTCGAAGTTATTTTTCTTATCTTTTCTTCTGTCCATCATTTAAATTACTAAAAGATCCAGTTGAGTGCATTATCTCTCCCTGTGAAAGTCTTCTTTGGCGTTTCTGGTAGTATCTCATAGTTGATTAAATACAGGCCCCATAGCCCAATGGATGTGTAGACTATCTCAACCAATTTATAAACCCTTTTACAACAAAACATACTTGTTCCTTTACCTAGCCTAATATCTAAATTAAAAACAAAGCTAAATCATATAGAGAGATCCCTCTCTGAAGCTGGAAGGGCTAGATCCCAGCTTTAAAAGTGGTTGGATAAAGTTACCTTTGTGGATTCCTTCTTTGTCAACCTCTTGGAAATTTACAGAGTGCTAACATAATGGCGACTCCACTGGGGACTTCCCCAGAGCTGCACTTCAAGTTCAGATTTGACTTCTGATGGTGAATAGAAGCCAAACACCGGAAGGCTGTACCATTCACCTGGCGACTCCATTGTTAAAGATCCCAAGCTTCAAAGATCGCAAGCGACTTCACTGCTGAAGAATCCAGATTTCAAAGCCTTGATGATGCTTCAAGATGACGGGGTATGAGGTAAATCCTATATCTCGTGCTGCCATAGAAAAATTCAGAAATGAGTTAGCATAATTTCACTTTGACGAAGACTTTTTAAAAATTGTGCTTCGTATTCCGGACTCGAGCAAACTTTCTCTGAAAGGTAAATTACGTTTTCTCGAGCTAGTTGCTGAAAAACTCGAAAGGGATATTGAATTTGTGGATTCTCAAATTCAGTCCTATAATTTCCTAGATCCCAAAAAGTTCTTGGAAAATATTCCTTCTCCAAAGCAAGAGGAAATCGTACTACCTGTTGATTTGTAGATTGATGATGATTATGTTTTCAAGTATAAGGCTGAAATTGTAGATGCATGGTTTGATTTTGAAGATGGAACTGATCTACTAGTCATAGAAGATCTAGAAATGAATATCATGCAACATGCTTTAATTGATCCTATAGCAGATTACATGGAGGTTTATGTTAGCTCAAGTTTTCAAACATGTTTTCTCTATAACGACCAAATATGTCATTAGCTGCCAGTACAGGTTTCAGCCTTGATTTTCGTCAAACATGATGAGGAAGCCCAATCATGGGATCAACTGCTGGGTTGGCTTCATTGGCACTTTTTCATTACCTGATTGAAGCAGTAATTGTTAGCAAAGTAGGGTAGGTAGGAATGCGCCAATAAGCTCATCAGGATGAGCACCTTCTTTTTGTCTCTTCATAGTTTATTTTCGGTTTACAGTTTGAAGGCAGCCCAATGATCAGCTGGTCGGCGAAATTCAGAGTTCATGGATTCTAGACACCTCCTTCAGAGCTATCTTCCCCAGGTGGAGCCTATGTTAGGACCCTATATAATAGGGGATCAGTTTTCTGACTAATATGTATCTATCTCAGGCACTATGTGTTTGCTCATGATGCATGACGAAGGCGGCTGAAAGTGCTCGACACTCACCAAGCATAAAATAAGAACCTGCATGCGAGTTTCAAAGCGAGTTCCGATGCATTTTTAGCCAAAAATTGTGAAATGGTTTGAAATGGAAAATTTGACTCTTGTGGGTCAAAGGTAAAGTTGGGTTCATTAGCCTAATGTGGGTTTTTATAATCTATGTTTGGTGAATTTTAAAAAAAAATTGGCCCCTCGGCCTTTGCTTCTATGCAGAGTTTTATGAAAATTTTGACAATATTTTTAGCAAAAGGTTATGTTGGCCTAGGGCCAACCTCCCCGAATAATCAACACCACAAACCAACAACAAACACACAAGCCAGCGCCAGCGCCAACACCAAACACCAAGAATAGCCTCGGGCTCACTTCATTGGATTGCTTTGTGGCTATCGGCATATATTAATACTCGTTTACCTTTCCTCCTTATGAATGTGGGATTAGTCCCCCGAAATTTTAAAAATAAAAACGAGTCACTTTGCACGCCCAGGTGTCGACCAGATTTTAGGTGTCAGGGTATTGGGCTAAGCGACGACAGTAACTATGTGCAGATACAGTTTTGATGCTCCATATGTAATAAAGATCGTCCCCAAGGTTACTGTACAGGTGTCCAAAACAATGTGATATCGTTGTGGTTGCTCAGGCTGCATGTGCCCACGAAGAGCAATAGCATGTAAGATCAGGGTACAACGGTGGTCATAGAAAATGGACAGAACCACATCATATTATTCGAAAAGGACCTTGAAGCCTCCCACAAACTCAAATGGAGCATGCCATGATAAGTTAAATTGCAGAGTCGAATGGTTGGTTAAATGGAAGAGATTAGGGTATGATCGGTGTACATGGGAGATGGAAGATTTAGACATTCTTCTGCTTTAGCCAATGAGCTCATGAAATCATACGAACAGAGATCTAGAAAGCTCGGAAGCATTATTGTTTACAGAATTAAGGTTGGTCTTTTTGCAGACGTGCATGTCTTTGGCAAGCTAATATCGCCTCTGGAAAAGGAGGGAGAGATTCCCGAGATTTACAAACCTGGTGTTGATCTGGATAAAATGGAATCTGATAGTTTCTCCTTCGAAGAAATTTCGGCAACATTGCATATGAAACTGGAGAATAAGGATGATTTTGATCTTGGCTCGAATGCGCTGGAGTATGAGGTATGGCTCGCGGGTATGAGCATTATAAATGCCAAGTCTAAGTTCGTGAAGGCTGAGAAGAATGGAATCAGCTACATTCAGTTGCATGTTTCCTTTAGGCCAAAGGATTTTGGATCTGCTCTTTGGTACATGATTAGAGGCAAGGGTGCTGGATACGCTATGAAGGGGGATTTCGATATAGATTCTCCATTTGGACCCATGCAATGGCCCGTCAACGAGAAAAGTAATAGCAAACCCTCTATACAATCAGAAAGCTTGGATGACATTTTTGTTTCTCTGTCCATCAATCCATCTCTACCAGAGAGTTATCAGCAGACTGTGAATTCGGGGAATGTTGCTTCTAATGATCCAGGAACGGGACTCCTTTGAGACAGTGAGGACATGTCCACGCATGTGATGAGGGGGTTTAGGCCTGAGGTTTTTCCTGTTTATAGCCAACCCTTGCCACTGAATTTTCATTATTTATAAGTGGTTGAAGATGCTGCTCAATAGCCAACCCTTGCCACTGAATTTTCATTATTTATAAGTGGTTGAAGATGCTGCTCAATAGCCGATAGTTGATGTTGTGGATAGCAGGGATATAGTGACAGAGACTTCTGTCTCATGGAACTTGTGGAATTAGAGAATTTAAGGGATGCACCGGTAGGCCTTCCTGGTGTGACTGGATTGTCAACTGAACAAAGGAAAAGGTTAACAATAGTTGTAGAGCTTGTTGCAAATCCTTCTATAATTTTCATGGATGAGCCCACTTCTGGTTTGGATGCTAGAGCAGTTGCAATTGTGATGCAAACTGTTCGTAATACAATAGATACTGGAAGGACTGTTTTCTGTACCATTCATCATCCTAGCATTGACATCTTTGAAGCTTTTGATGAGCTATTATTGATGAAAAGAGGAGGCAAAGTCATTTTCTTTGGGCCACTAGGCCAGAATTCTCAGAAAATTGTTGAATACTTTGAGGCTATTCCAGGAGTACCAAAGATCAAAGATAAATACAGCCCAGCTACATAGATGTTGGAAGTTAGCTCTAGTGCTTCTGAACATGGTTTGGGGATAGACTTTGCAGAGCATTACAAGAACTTTTCCCTCTATAAGCAGAACAGAACATTAGTGAAAGAGCTCAACACTCCCTCTCCAGGAGCAAAGGATCTTTATTTTGCAACTCAGTACTCACAATCATTCTTTGGATAGTTCAATTTCCTGTTTGTGGAAGCAGTGGTGGACTTATTGGCGAAGTCCCGATTATAACGTTGTTAGATACTCATTCACGTTTGTATGTGCTCTGCTCCTTGGAACAATATTTTGGAAGGTCAGCACCAAACGGGACAACAACGATGATCTTTTTATCGATTGCAGGGGCCTAGTTTATCGCAGTTATATTCTTAGGAGTTAGCAACTGTTCAACTGTGCAACCTGTGGTGGAAGTTGAAAGAACCGTGTTCTACAGAGAAAGGGCTGCAGGAATGTATTATGCATTACCTTGTGCTTTGGCTCAGGTGGTGATTGGGTTTCCATACATACTCGGCTAGACAGTTATGTACACTCCTATTGTTTACAGTATGTTCCATTTCCAGTGGACAGCTAAGAAGTTCGCCTGGTTCTTCTTCCTGAATTATTTCACGTTTCTCTACTTCACCTATTATGGAATGAAGACAGTCTCCATTTCTCCAAACCAACAAGTGGCATTTTCCTTCATGGTATTTGAATTTCAGTTGAGCAGCCAACAAGGAAATGATCATCTCCAAAATCCGATGGCAGCAAAGAAACGAGGTGGCAAAGTATCCCTGTTTTCAGGCATAGATCGAGCCAAGTAGCAAACAGGGAACCCGTGGCAGCTACATCGTCGTTTTTGAGGGAGCGTTAGAACACAAGTGGCAATTTTAATTTCATAAATGATAAATGGTGAAATATCCCAGTGTTCAGGCATCGTTTGAACCATCTGGCAGACAAGGATTTCAGTTAGAGGGAGGTGGCAGAAGATCCTTGTTTTGAGGCCTTTTCTAAATGCAACTGGCAATCATACACTAGATCAGCCAGAGTGGATAAAACCTCCAGGATCCCAGATGTCGAACAACAGATATCAAATCCAGTTTCCCTTTAATTTATTGTCTGATCTGTTTTAAGAGAGAATTGACATGTGTAAATCTTTGTAACTGTTTTCTATTTTTAGAAAACAGAGGTAGAGCCTGGATCTTTGCATGGCTGAGACAATTTTTATTATTTATACACCTGTAAAAGACTAAGAGAGGGTTCGACTGGGCTGAGAGGAGAGGGTTTTAGCAGTAAAGTATTTGTTCTTATTGTTTCGACCTGTGTGAGAGGTCTTGACCTGTAGCTTTATTTTTCTTTGCTGGAGTTGATGGCTGTGCTTGGCCAGAAATTTTATTTTCTGTAATCATTTAAAGACTGATCAGTAAAGGATAAGTTTTTCATAGGATTCCTGTGTGGAGATATTGGTGGTGTTTTCCTTTGTTTAATTTTTTTCCTGTTATCTTTCAATTTGTTTTCAGTTCTTATTCTCAGAAGGAAAGTAATAGAAGCAGAATTTATCAGCAGATACTCTGCCTCTGAGCTTTTGATGATCTTTATGTTTTCTGCTAAAGCTTAGTTCAGGAATTCTTAGCTGCTCCTGTGCCTGGCTTTTACCTCCCCTACTTCTTCCTCAAACCGACGCCATCAAAACTTAAATCGATCCAATGTTTCTGCTACCTTGCCATGTGTAAAAGTCTTGTCCAGATCTGAGATGTGAATCACTTTTTTAAGCACAGACCCCATTTGCCCAATGGCCCTCCTCGTTGTTCCAAAATGACCATTCAAAACCCCAACCCATGTTCTTCATAACTAGTCTAATACCTCTTCAAACAAAGCTATATCTGACAGAGAGATCCCTCTCTGAGTCTTGGAGGGCTAGATCTGAGACTCAAAGTGGTTTTGATGTTGCCTCTGTGACTGCCTCACAGCCTTAGGAAAATTACAGAGTGCTAACAGTTTTAATACGTCAATTGAAGGAAAACATAATAATTTAATGTATCACTAGATATTCATGAGGTAGAGATATGCAAAGTATTAGATAGGAGTTTATTTTAGGATTTTCGGTGGCTAAGTGGAAAATTTGACAGTGTAGTGAGCCGCTGAAATCTCTGACTTTCGGTGGCTAAAGGGCAAAACACAAGACCAATGAGCTGTTGAATGTGTTGAAGAGTCCAGAATTTAATTCTTTCTACCCAGATCGCGTTTTTCGAGTTCCAGAACATGTGGGAATGGTATCAAATTAAAGATAACAATTATCAAAAGTTAAAATAAACCATAAAATCTGATTTAAGGAGTGAAAATAAACCATAAAACAGTTCAATACCACCAAATTACTAAATCACGCAGAGTTTTTTAAGTACTGACCTTCAAAATCTCAGCTTTGCAGAGTCTGATCAATTCAATGTTTCTCTTCTTGAAAGAGAATTGAAATCAAGATTTCATAAAAAACCAGAACACCATTGCATCAGAACACCATTTCATAAATTACTCATGCAACTGTAGAAAATGATTGTCGCAACTATAACACATTTGTCATAACTAAGATATATATATATATATATATATATATATATATATATATATATATATAGGATTGATTTAGTCGGTCTTCTGACGAATTCGGTCAAATTGACCAAACAATAAGTCAATGATTGTTTAATTCTCACATGTGCCATAGTTGGTCGTTATAACAACTAAAGTTGGAATGTTGGTCACTAGAATGACCAACGTGGAATGTTGGTCGCTAGAGCGACGAACAGTTGGACCTAAAAAAAAAAAGTAAATTTAGTATAAAAAAAGAAAAAAAATTACAACGAAATTTTAAACCATTGTAATTTCCGCCCAATGTAGTAGTGATGGCTCAGAATCACATGAAGCAAAAATCAGATCAAGGTCGCTTAGAAATTCAATTTGCAGAAGGGGACCAGGTGTTTCTTCATCTGCAACCTTATAAGAAAACTTCACTCAAATATGAACATTGTCAGAAACTCACCCCCAGGTTCTATGGTCCTTATTCAATTCTCAAGCGCGTGGGGATCATGGCCTACCAGTTGGTTCTCTGCAGTCATTCTAAGATCCACCTTATTTTCCATGTATCATGCTTAAAGAAAGTGATTGGAACTAAGTGTTAGAATCAAACCAAACTCCCTGAGTTGGATGAAGAAGGATCCATTTGGTTGCATCCATAAGTTGTATTGGACCAATGTGAGCGTTGTATCTATCAACACACCATCAAGGAAGTTTTACTTTAGTGGAAGGATAGACCACCAAAATATGCCACTTGGGAGATGGCTACCATTCTCCAATTATTTCCCCATATCAAGCCTTGAGGATAAGGCTATTTTTCAAGGGGGAGAGCATATTGGGGACCTAACCTCCCTAACCCCTCACGTAGATAGAATAATATGTTTTCAATGTAAAAAAGGTCGACATTAGTAAATAAGGCCTATATAATAATGTGGACAAGTCTAATGTAAGAAGGCTTAATAAAGCTTCTTCTTCTAGAAATATCTTCCTCTAGAATGTTCTTTAGAAGATATAATTAGTATAAATAGAAGTAGACGGTATGGGATAGTATTGTCTTAAGAATTATTGTAATAGAGCGCTTCTCTGCTAGAGGTTCCCCTTCAAAGAGGAAAGTGAACTTGGCTTTCTATCAATAAAGGTATCCTTATTGGTGTTATTATTCTCTATATTTTGTTGTTTTGCTGGTATTTTCTGCAATATTTTTGTTTCTTATTATTATAATACATATGGTACCTTACAATTTTGTTGAACCTATCAACTACCAAAAACAGATACTCATGTCACTTCATGGTTGTTGGAAAACCACCAACAAAAACCATGGAAATTCTTTCCCAAGGTAGTGTGGGTATAGCTAAGGGATTGTATAGACCTTGCTCTTCTTATTACTAGGCTTGTTGGTACAATAAAGCATGCATCCTCTAATAGACCAAGCTACATCTTCTTGCATTCTAGGCCAATAGTAAATACACATACCTTTGTAAGTTATCTATTGTCTTCCCAACACCAAAATTTCCTACAACATTGGACATGTGAGCCTCTTTGATAAGATACAATCTTTCACCTTTATGAACACAGAGCTTGTCTAGCTTGTAGAGAAACTCATTCCGGAGATGATAGTTAGCCTTACCGTCACCTTGTTCTACAGGAATTCAGCGTTGTAGTTGTTGACATACCTCTTTAAAGTCCTCATCTTCTATGTATGCCTCTTTGTATGCATCATGGGTGAAATGATCCATGTGCATAAGAGTTCTCAAAGCTATAATATTGTATGTGGGTGGTCTTGAAATCATGTTGGACAACTTGTTTGTGTTTCCTTTCTTATATTTGATGACTAGATGAAATTATTGCAAAATCCTCATTTTCTTATAATGTTTGGTTTGTTGAAGCTTACTTTGGGCCTACAAATATTGTAGTGGTCGATGATTAGTGTGGATAATGGATTCCTTTCCCATCAGATAGTGCTTCCAATTCTTAACAACGTGAACCGAGCCATAGAGTTCCTTATCATAGGTAGGGTAGTTTAGGACTCCCCCATGAAAAATATCAGAATTATAGCATATCAACTTACCTCCTTGCATCAAAACTGCTCCCATAACATACCCACTTGCATCTATCTCCACTTCAAAAGATTTATGCAACTTAGGTAATCTGAAAACAACTGCTTGACTGATCTTTTGTTTCATCTCGTCGAAATATTTATGTTGATTCTTTCCCAATTGGAAACTCTTATCTGGATGTTATGGCATGGAGTGGTGAAACTACCACTGAAAAGGATGCTATGAACTTCTATAGTTACTGTGCTACCCCAATAAAGATACTAAATTTACTGAAATTAGTAGGAACTCACCATTTCATGATGACCTCCATCTTTGTGGGATCTATCTTGAGTTCCCCTCCACCAATCACATACCCCAAATACACCAATGACTGCTAAGAAAACTCACATTTCTTGAGTTTTGTCAACAATTGATGTTTTTTCAGAGTCTCTAACACCTACACGATATGTAATATGTGCTCCTCCTAGGTAGAGATATAAGCCAATATGTCATCCAAATACACTATTACAAATGAATCTAAATAAGGATGCAATATATCATTAATCAAAATCATAAATCTAGTTGGTGCATTACATAAACCAAAAGGCATGACCAACTATTCATATAGACTTTTCATTGTCTTGAAGGTGGTATTCTAGGTGTCTTCTTCTTTAACGCGTATGCGGTGGTATCTGATTTGAGATCCAACTTGGTGAAGTACTTGTCTTGTTGCAATTGATCTAACAAATCGTCAATCCTAGGCAGAGGGTACTACTTTTTGACTGTGATCTTGTTCAAATCTCCATAGTCGATACACATTCACCAAGTCTCATGATTCTTGGGTACTATGATGATAGGTGAACCACAAGGTGAGGTACTTGGTTTAATAACTCCTTGTTCCAACAACTTCCGTAATTGTTTCATCGCTTCATCTGATTCAAGAAGAGATTGTCTATACAATCTAATATTTGGTAATAGGGAGTTAGGCATGCTCCACTTCCTTCATAGTTGGAAACCCTTTAGGCTCTTGGAACACTCCTTTGTACACCTTCAAAAACTCCTTAATTTTACATTTATATTCTTTTCTACATCACTCCAGGGATTCCTTTACTCTTACCAATTCCTCCCTTGGTCAAGTCCCTCTTAAGAAAAGTAATACATACTTCTTACTAGAACTAATCAACTTTTTGGCTTGGTTAGTAGTTACTAGAGAGATCTTTGACTTTCCTTTGTGTGCATTGATGATGGAATAATCATCATCCTCGATTACGTTGTAATGGTTTTATCTCCACGTGAAGATCACATCCCTCATATACATGTAGGGGCTTCCAAAAACTTACACCATACACATTAAGGGGTACTACATCTAACTCCACTTTGTCAATCAAATATGCACTTATAGAAAACTTGATCTTACACTATTTAGTGACTTTGATCTCTACATCCTTATTCACCCATCCCAGTAGATATGGGCTCATATGATCATGAAATTTCAACCCAAGCCTATTGACCAGATCATCTCCTATGAGGTTGGCCTATGAGTCAGAATGGAATAGAGCATCTACCTTGGTGTTTTTGACCTAGATCGTAATATGGAAGCGTTTTTTCATTTCCTTCTCTTCCTTGTGATGAAGGATAATCAAATTCACCTCCTTCTGGAATGAACTGCATACAATCTTCTCATCCACATCCAAGATACACTCCATCTTGTTTCATGAATCTTTGCCTAACAAGTTCTTCTTCCTAGCATCCTTCTTATGTTTATTTGGATTCAACTCTGGATATAGTTTCCAACACTTGTCTTCAGTGTGGCCTTCAATATTGCAATGGTTGTTTGGATCCTTTCATTAATCTTTATTTGTTGTCGTCTTCTTGTAGGAATTCGTCTATGGGTTCTTGTCTTTTGAAATTAGTAACTACAGCCCAAGACCCAAAACCAAAATTTCAAATGATTTCTTTTTATTTGATCAAGAGGACTTTAAGGAATTACCTAGATAATGTTGGTAGTGCTTTTTGTGGTAGGGTTCTTCCGTCAATAGTTCATTTTTCTAACTTATGTCCAGAGATTGGATAATAGCTACCTAAGAAACCTCTTGAAGGCTGCCAGTAGCTCCATTATCCTCCAAAGTATCCAAAGATTTTGTGATTGGATTCTAGCGCTTTGATTTATCCTCTCTAGCTATTATATTATTGTTTATTAAACATTTTGGAAGTAAATTGTGTGAAATTTTACGAAACGTTCAATGTTTCGAGTAGACACTCCACCCATCATCACACATAGAGTTGTAATAATGATAGAAATGAGTGTTGATGGTGTGATTTAAAAGAAAAAATTAATGAATAAGTTGGAACAAAAGATTAATATATTATATCATCGTTATAAAATAATACTAGAATAATCAAGAGAAAATCAAATAAGCAGGTGCATAGCCATTAAAGTAAATGATAACAAGGTAAGGGAAAAATAATCCTTATATAGTTTTAAGAGTGAAAATTAAAATATAATGTAAATTAATTAATTTTTTAATGTCCAATGAGAGAATTAAAAGGAATTACAATAAGACTGAAAATTAAAATATAACGTAAATTAATTAATTTTTTAATGTCTAATGATAGAATTAAAAGGAATCACAATAAAAGAATAAAGGAATCCAAGGAAAGAAAAAAGAATTAAAGGAAAGAAAAGGGAATTATAATAAAATGAGTTAAGAAATTAAATAAATTAAAAATGTTACATGAAGGAAGGAGCTAACCAACTAATGTAATGAATATAAGAAAAAGTCGGATAAAAATAAGAAAGGGACAAGTTAAAAGGATAAAAGGTAAAAAATGAGGAGAACCTTGAAGAGGAAGGGGATAGAAGTAGGTACAAAAGGTTTAATGGGAAAGATGATGAATGATGGGTTTCTAGGATTGACTTAGTTTATATCCATCTTCTTATTGTTGGGATGTTTTTCAATTTCTAGGGCTTTTCCAATGATGCAAGATTAATAAAAGCATGTTCAGACAAGATTTCTAGCTTAGTCAAAGAAAATAAGGTATTTATGAAAAGTTGGACATTTCATAAACTTTCACACAATTACTTCTATAAGGTTTAAGAAACATTATGATTGACTGTGAAAACCTACATACTCGGATATTGTATTATTCTTCATTACTAAGATTTTCTTGTAGACTGAATGATTGCATTCCATTGTGAGATCACCATATCTATGACACTCTTAGCATTAGAAGGAAATGCCCTCATAATCTAAATTCAAGTGATAATAGTCTAAACCTCTCCAAATTTTGATAGACTTTGCTAACCCTTTACTAAGATCCATATTGGTCTATACCAAAGTAGACCAACTAGTCTGAGTTCTATACCAAAGCAGCCTACATCTCTGTATGACAAATCCACCTCATATAAGGTGCCAAGGGCATTCCCAATTTC
This sequence comes from Picea engelmannii, assembly GCA_009831015.1. NCBI lineage: Eukaryota > Viridiplantae > Streptophyta > Pinopsida > Pinales > Pinaceae > Picea > Picea engelmannii. The sequence continues at coordinate 79,233 of ML802410.1, forward strand.
CTGGAAGACTCGTTCAGACCACAAGATCATAGGGATTCTTGGAATCCTTACCTAGATTGGAATAATATTTAGACACACTAACATGGCATCAAAATCTGTATGTTAATGTTTTTTAGGAATAGTGGTTGAGCTCCCCACCTCCAACTCCACCTCTTGTGTAAAATGTCTTCAACCTCTCCCAAAAGATGAAAAATACATACTATCCTACCCCTTACCAGAATTAAAGCTTAAGGGATATAACTAGTTATAGGATCAAAATTGGTTTTTGTCCATGCTTTTAGAGTTTCAAGATGCATTTTCCTCCCTGGAAACCATTCAATTAGGGCCTAATCTATCATCTTCCGTATCTCATTCAATTTAATCTTCTCTCCCAAAGCAAGGTTGATTGAACCCTGCATATTTTTTACACACCGATGACATTTGGATTTTCTTCCTCACTCTGAATCCTGTAAAACTATTTTTTTTTTAATCTTGAATAGAGTTACCACTCATATGATGGAGTTCCAAAATTTCACTGATGAAACTAGACTCATATATCCTATCAAACCTTTGTAACTAAACTCATATATCCTATCAAACCTCAAACCTTTTTGCCAAACCGTAACCTATTATATTTTAATTCACCAATAACTATTATATTTTAATTCACCAATAACTATTATATTTTAATTCAATTAAAATATAATTAACTTAATATTATATACAATTAAATTAAAGTATTCCTACTTAACTACCCACTTTCTTCCACTCAACATACTACTATTAATTATATAAATATAATTTTAGAAAAAAATATTTTATAAATACTATCTAAAGATATCAGTTGATAAATAATGCTTTAAAGCTTGAGTATAAAGATTTTAGTTGAAAAATGATGTTATAAAGTTAAATTTAAATTTATTAAATATACAATTATATACAATATTAAATTAAATTATTCTTACTTAACTATCCACTTTCATCAACTCAACATACTACTATTAATTATATAAATATAATTTTACTACCCACTTTCACCAACTCAACATACTACTATTAATTATATAAATATAATTTAACTACTCACTTTCATCAACTCAACATACTACTATTAATTATATAAATATAATTTAAGAAAAAAATATTCTATAAATACTATCTAAAGATATTAGTTAAAAAATAATGCTATAAAGGTTGAGTCTAAAATATTTTTAGTTGAAAAATGATGCTACTATCTAAAAATATTAGTTGAAAAATAATGCTATAAAGGTTGAGTCTAAAATATTTTTAGTTGAAAAATGATGCTATAAAGTTAAATTTAAATTTATTAATATATTTAATAATTTAAAATAAAAAATGATGTTATAAAGTTTTATTAATATATTTAATAATTTAAAATAAAAGAAATAGAAATCCCTTCAATTATTATGAATGCTTTTATTTATTTAACCCTAAGATATTTCAAAAGCATTAGTTCTCCTTACAATATGCATGAGTTTTAAATCAGTGAATGGCTTGTGGGTTCCACTCTTGTCTAACCGTTTGGATGTTGGGCGCTCGTGATTAAATCACAAAGTTATGCTTACTACACCAACCTTCGACACTTTAGCTCTGTGTGAATTTTATTTGGTTGATTTTGGGATTCACTCCTCTGCCTTGAGTCACTTCCTATCATTTGGATTCAAAATACGTAGCCAATTTTATGATGTTTGAGTACTAGAGTGCTTGGGACTTCATAGCCTCCAAGCTCGACCTTTAATCACCAACTTAAAAGAATTTAGTCAATTTGTGTAAGGCCTCATATCTTGTTCTTAAGCTCGAATTTTAATCACTAATCTAAAAGAATTTAGGCAATTTTATCGTGTTTGGGCAATGGAACACTTGGATGTTTAAAGTTTTTTAATTTTAGTACATTTTCTCAACTTTCAACCCCAACCTATAACCCTCAAACTTTAAGGACTTCAACAATTTCCTTCCTAAGGCTTCAGTGGGAGGAGTTCAAAACTTCTCAATTTCTATGCTTCTTCTTAACTTAATAAAACCAACCTCATACCCTTTACCTAGAAGGAATTCTAAGTAAACCTTTAACTTTTCTTCGACATCTCACCTTAATTATGCATAAACATCTCATGTAGGTCCATGGCATAGTGCCCATTTTGTTGCTTTCATCCATGATGATTGCCTTTTAGTTAAAAGAAACACAAACCTTTTTATTGAATGTTATCAAATAAGATAATAATATACCCATTCATAAAAGAGTGTAAATGCATCGCCAAACAAATGTCCAAATTATGATTTTTTCTTCATTTTCCACATAAAAATCCTCGAATTATATTAATAATATCATTTTGTTCTCTGATTGAGAAGTTATAGATATTCGAGCTAGAAAATAGCCCTGTGTTATGATGTGGGGTTACAGACCTTACTTTGAAAGTAGCAGAGAATTCGCTGGCTGCCAAAGTAAATCAAAGACCACTATGTTGTGCTTAAACAGTTCTGAATTGCATTTAGGCTGAACTCTTCAGGAGGTAGGATCTAGAAGGCTAATGGAACATGGTAAGAAGGAGATAGAGGAGGATAACTTAGAATTTTTTTAGGACAATGGTAGGGCCCTCATGGCCATCAACCCTTAGATTATATGATATGAATCCAGTTGTCTTTTTGAGCGCAGCCTTAGAAAGAGAGTCTATGGCTTTGTTGTGTTCTCAGATTGTATGTTTGTTGGTGAGCTTGGTGAAAGTTGGAAGGAGATATTTGATTCTATCCTTCCAGCCAAGAAGATCAGCTACCTGAAGAGTGCTCTTGTTATTAAGCCAGTCAATAATGATTCGAGAGTCCCCAATTAGCAGAAGAGTGTCAATATGTAGCCTGGATGCCAAATAGAGGGTAGCCCATGCACCCAATAATTTTGCACGGGTGTTGGTGCCTTGACCGCAGTTTAATGTCCATCTGCAAATGGTGTTGTGTGAGATGTGAATCAAATCGCCAGCACTGCTCTTCAAATTATTCTGTTGTGAAGCTTCGTCAAACCAGCCCGTTGGAGTCGAGTCCAAATTGTGGGGCAAATGTATCATTTTTTCCTTCTGTTTACCAGCATGGATCGAAGTCCAAGAGTAGTGAAGGCCCAACGTTTTATGTGCATTTGAGTGGGTAGAAGGAGGTTTATTCTGAAATATATAACAGTTTCTTTCGGTCCAAATATTCCAGCAGATCAAGGGGGGAAGAGTAATGTATAGGGGGGCAACTTTAATCAAATTCTCCAAACAATTGGCTAAAGAAGAACCATCCAAGGAGAAGTTTATTTTGAGTGTTGACGAGATGTAATTCAAAACTGCTCGGGTAAAGTCAGAGTGGATAAATATGTGGTGGATTGTTTCTTCTCCTTGTAGACACAGATGGCAGACATTTGGGTCGTTTCTTCCTTTTTTCATTAGAACATCCCAGGTATTGATTTTATTGTCAAGGGAAAGACAAAAAAAAGTTTGATCTTGAGAGGTATGGATCAGGTCCAGAGCTTATTTTTCCAACCAACTGTGTTACTTGGCCAGTGATGATGTGCAATTTCTATATAGACATTGCGAGCAGAAAGGAGGCCTGAGTGATCCCCTCCCGTCCAGATCGGTTGATCTTCTGTGTCATGGAGATGGATACCTGTGCCAACAAGATGCTGGTGAAATATGTTCCATTCCGGCGCAAGTGTAGTGGGAAGAGATAACTCTTGACTGGAGAGCCAATAATTTGATGGAAATTCTGCTTGGGTGATCTCTGATGCGTGGAAGAGGAAGAAAAGTTGTTTTGTATTTAAAACTTGTATGAGCTATGGGGATAACAGATAATGTTGTTCCATACTTTTTATTTGGTCCTTTCCAAGGAGAATGATGCGCCCCGAGCCCGGAAACCAGCGAAGGAATTTGTGAATCCAACGCACTGATTTGTTGAGATTCTTCCAGAAATTTGAAGCAGTTCTAGGCGGAGGTGTAGCTGAGTTGAGCAAGGAAACTGTAGCGCCCCTTTTTGGCTACTAACCACTTTGTACTTAACTCATACTGATGTTATACAATTCACATGCATTTAAACAAATAAACACATTTAAGTTCAGAGTAAAACAAATTATTTACTGCTATAATTAACAATCAATAACGTATCATATTAATTCATATACACAATGGAAATCATGATACATAAGCAACACAGTCATGCAAAACATGATTAAAGCATAATTAGATACTTATCTTCTAACAGTGGTAGATTCCACCAACCAAGTACAGGCCTTCCACGAACCTGCCAGCCTTAGACCACACTGCTCATCAGCTCAGCAGTGGTCACCCTCGAGCTGGGACTAAGCTCCACCCCTAGGCAAGGAATCCTAGGCTAGGCTGAGGTTACAGGGAAAACAACACATAAAATCTGGAAGGATTCTTCCCAGGATGCCATCTTACGCCCATTACTATCAGACTCTCATTCCCCACATGCTTGTTCCGCCCGGGAGTATACACCTTCACAAGAACAGTCCATCAGTGTTAACCTCCCTCTCTGGGTCTCGGCAACAGGCTGGATCAGGAAGTCTCAGAGCCTGAAGTTGGTGTTGGACACTCTCTGGAAGAAACCTCTTCCAATAACATCCACCTCCCTCACCTAGAGAGAGATCACACACCGGCTCAATCACAACTCGTGTTGGCCATCAAGCCACGCACAGTCCAGCTCTGCATGGTTACCATAGCCAACTAAAAATACAAACAGGGCCTCTCAAACAGGCTCAACAATGGCTCGAGGCCTCACAGTGATGGTTCACAGGAATGCATGATGAGTAACTCCTGCAGGGGTCGACACAGACTCCACGACTCAGAACGAAGGGTGAGACCGGCTCTTCAGAAAAACACAGGCTTTCCCACTGGTTCAACAATGGCGGAATGGTTCAGGGTCTCGGCTTCGGAACATAGCCTCCACGCATAGGTTCGATTAGTTGGACAGAGGATGTGCACGAACTATCAAAGACAATACGGGTTCACGACTCTCAGAACGCACACGGTATTCTTGCAGAGGTTGGGTTGGTCATACTGTTCAACGCTCTCTAGATGCTCAGGTAGTCGGGTGGAATGGGGGAGAGAGACCCTTCACGGCTTACCTCATCTGTTTTATTTGCATGCATTAGGGTGGACACTTGTCACCCTTGAAACTGCATGCGTTCCTCGGCATGCATTACCTTTCTTATGGTTAGGAACTTAGGATAAAACATAAATGGCACATGTTCTTTTGGAATAATAATAAAATATTATTCACAGGCTTAAGCCCCCTAGGCTCAACACTTAGCCCCTTTTCCCACCTTCAGCCCCTAATTCCTTGCCCACCCTATGGATTCTTAGTCCCCCTTCACTCATTCATCGTGGTCGGTCTGCACATGGCGGTGTTTATGTTTTATTAATTGTTCTGCATGATTACATATCTAACAGCAGGCTCCTGGCCTTCAACACTTAGGCTCCCTAGCCTAACAATACATAAGCCTGCAGCTTATAAGAACTCGGCTCACCAGCCTATAAATCATAATTACAATTCTTTTCAGAACATGTTTCACTACAGGGCTCGGCCTTGGGGACACTACAGAAACTATAGTAGTGTGTGTTAAGTATTTGTCTTTTAGGACATAGTGTAGGATCCATTTCTGAGTTATGGCATGCCAGAGAGTATTGGTCACCAGTTTTTGAGAAGAATGGAAGAGGCTCTTGATCTGTAATGATCCCAAGCCAAATTCTTTCTTGGAATCACTAACTACTACTAATTTATTGAGTTATTAAGTGCATACAAGATTCATCAACACATGGAGATCACAATATATTCAAGATGTAGAAGCACAAGAAAAGATCTGACC
>ML802410.1:91458-137985 GCA_009831015.1 Picea engelmannii
ATCCCTCAAACTGATGGTCCTGCCCCTGCAAACAAAACCCAACTGTCGGAATGGCCCCAGGCCCTCAGGATAAGCTGGATCGAACCTCCCTCCAGATGATGGTGCGCCCTTGCTGGAAACACAAGAACAGTACGACTTGCTACATTCTGAAACGCTAGATGGAGATGGGTTGAGACTAGAATGGTGTGGAGGAGTCTTTCATCCCCGAAACCGAGTTGCGGAACAAGGTGAGTGGATATTTCACCACTGAGTTGCTCACAGGGGTTTGTACAGCAAAACCCCCAAACTGAATTCTCAAGAGCAATAGCAAATGCTAATCCAAAACCAAAATGAGTAATAGGTGCACCCTAGCCTCTTACTTATACTTTTCCTTCTAATTCTTTGTTGGGTTAGGTTAACTCCCAGGGTTAATCTTCTATTCTTTTGTTGAGTTATCTTTTACTCCTTTATCCTTTTCCTTTCTTAAGTCAACTTAAAAATATAACTTTTAACTTCTTGAATTTCCCCCCTTTAGTGTGAGACTATGACCTAGTGGGGGTGCCCAGGCCACTGAGTCTCCTCATCGCCTCTCTAAGAGGTGGGGGACATTACATGATCCCCCAACCTCCTTTACATTTGGGCTTTGAGATGGTTTCCTAGTTTCATAGATGATGACGGTGGTGGTCAGAGCACCCAGACCAAAGAAAATTGAATGAGATCTTTCTAAGCTTGTCAAGGACTGAGGAAGGAATGGTAGCTTGCGCCATCCAGTAGACGATTTGGCTTTCCAGAACCCCTTTGAGAAGGGTATAACGTCCACCTAAAGTAAGCCAATGGTTACACCAGTGGTTGATTCTTTTTTCTACCTTGGCAAGGAGCCAATTCTAGCCTGTGGGCTTGAGAGTTTCTTCCTTTAAGAAGTACCCCAGGTAATTGATGCCTTCCGAGAGGTGTAGGAAGCTGTGTGGGAGAAGAGATTTAATAAGGGTGGGCATTTGTTCCTGGAGATTAGCATAATGAAATGAAGATTTGTTCCAGTTAATCTGGAGACCCGAAGCATTGCAGAAAGTCTTTATAAGATTGTTAATCTCTGTCCATTCCTGTGTGGAGCCAGTTTTCATAATTAGGACATCGTCATCAAATAATAGGTGAAGAATCTTGACAACTCTGGAGACTTTTATACCCGTGATCTTAACTTCATTCTGTTTCTGTTTGAGGAGCAATGAGAGGCCTTCCATGGCTAGAATAAAGAGGAGGCGTGAGAGGGGACATCCCTGTCTCAAACCTCCACCACTACAGAAGAAAGGAGAGGGCTCTCCATTGACTAAGACCAAGAAATTTGTAGAGGTTACTCCACTAATGATCTAGTTGATGAAGGGAGGACTGAAGCCCGATTGGGTGAGGATGAGTCTGAGGTAGTCCCAAACAATACAATCAAAGGCTTTTCTCAGGTCTAGTTTTAGAATAAGAGCCTTGGTTTTTTTTGCCTTTATGTTGTGGAGGCACTCATGAGCAGTTCCAATGGCATCTAGGATTTGTCTCCCTTTTAAAAAACGGATTTGTTCACCTGAGAGAGATATCGAGAGAATGGGCTTGATCTGGTTTGCAATAATTTTGGTGATAAGCTTGTAACATAGGTTACAAAGGGAAATCAACCTATAATCCCCAAAGGTTGAAGGATTGTTTTCTTTGGGTATGAGTATTAGGAAAGTGGAATTGGAGCACTAGATATCTTTCCCTTGAGCCTAGAGTCCTCGACCACTTATAGCAGATTAGACCCTACCAAGTCGAAGAAATGAAGGTAAAATTCGACAGTCTAGCCATTTGGGCATGGACTTCTGTCTTTATTGAATGATTTTAGGACCCCAAGGACCTCCTGGAGAGTACATGGACAATCCAAAAGAGATTTATCCTCTGCAGTGACAAATTGTGGGAAGATGTTGGCTACATTGACAGAGTATTGTAAATGATTACTGGTAGTCGTTGCATAGAATGATTGGAAGTGTGCAGTGGTTTCCTCCTTGAGTTATGACTGTCCACTATAAGTAGAGCCCGAGACATCAAGTATTTGCCAAATATGTTTCTTGTTTTGTCTGGAGGTAGAAAATCTGTGGATTTTTTTTGTATTGAGGTCACCTTCTCTAATCCAGGTGGCATGATTGCATTGGCGCCAACGGGATTCTTCAGCTAAAAGAAGAGCATTTATCTCCGATTCTAAGCACTGCAGAGAGAGGGTCTTGTCATTTAGAGCACCATCAGTTGTGTCTAATAGAAGAAGGTGTTGTATGTTTGTTTCCATCTCTAACAATTTCACTTGAGTGTGATTCTTGTGATGGTGATCCCAATGCTTAATACGCTTTTTGAGAAATTTAAGCTTCCAAGCTAGACAAAGTTGTGTCGTTGATTCAACAAGAAAGAGGGGGTCTATCCATAACTCTTTGACAATAGCAGAGAACGATTCTTATTGAAGCCATGTAGAATTGATTTTGAAGGGGTGGGATTTATGGACCAAGGAGGCCTCGAGTTGTAGCAGCACCAGAGCGTGGTCGGAGACAAAGTGAATTTCTACCCAGTAGCGAATACGGCCATCCATCATAGCCAACGATTCAACAATGAGAACCCTGTCAAGCCTTTTTTTAATTGCAGCTGAGACTAATCAACCATTACGCCCGATGGGAACAATAGTGAAAGGGAGAATGTCAACCAAAGAATTTGTGTGGAAGAGTGTGTTAAAGTAACTTACCAGAGGAACCAAGGAAGCTGAAGGTCCCCATAATTCTCCCACACTTGTTGTGAGGTTCAGATCCCCCGCGATGATGAGGTTTACATGATTAAATATATCATTGCTTGCCATCTTGTTCCAAAAGAGTTTGCACTCTGAGAAGGGTCCATACGTATTGAGGAGAGATATCTATTGGTTGTTCCAAAGGCTTATGTCGGTGAGAAGGATACCGCCACTGCAGAGGTGAGGAGTCAACTAGAAAACAGATGGATCCCATGAGACTGCTAGTCCACCAGAGTTACCAATAGAGTCGGTTGAGGTAGTAAGCCAGTTCGGGTGGAACTTATTCAAGAAGGTTCTAGCTTTGAGTCCAATAACCAATGTTTCCTGTAGAAAGATAATGTGTGGTGAAGTCTTGTTGAGTAATCTTCTGAACGAGGCAGTTTTCAGGGACCCCCCAACCCCTCTTATGTTAAGAGTGAGAAGGATCATGGTTTGGCTCTGGAAATGGCTTTAACTCTAAGTGCCCCAGTATCAGGATGAGATGAAGGACCATCTTTTTTATGGGCACTTCGGTTTTTGATCGATGAGTAGACAAGGCCTTGACCCTTAGACTAGGTATAGGTAGTGTTTGTGGCTGGATTTTGTGCCTCAATAGGGTTTGATTGTTCTCCAGAGGCAAGTCGTCTGGAGGAACTACTTCCTTTGTATATAGGGAGGAGAATGGGGGTTAGCACTTCTCTGTAGGATGGTAATAGAGAGTGTAGAACATCTCCTAGGGAGATGATCCGAGGGTCTCTATCACATAGAGGGAGATCGTTGTTACCTTCCAGGATTCCAATCAAGGGGGGAGTGGGGATGTGGTTGGGAGATGGAGGGATGGTATGTGTGGGGCGGGTGTGGACAAGTAAGGGACCATTGGGTACAAGAGATGTCTCAGAGAAGGGAGCAGTGCTTGTCTGTTCAGGAGTGGACTCAAGGGGGGAGGGTGTGATATAGGGGACTGTGTGGTTTGTAGGAGGAAAATGAGAGGAAGATGAGTTGCAGGTAGAGATCTCAGGCAGAGTGGTGTCTTCACGAAGTTGGGGTGAAGAATGAGAATCCATTTGCTCTATTTCCCAGTTAGTCAGAGTATTGTAAAGAGAAGGATTAACATGTCTGAGTTTACCTAATATTGAGTCAAGATCCACAAAAATATCATCCTCTGAAGTGTCCAGATAAGTAGGAAGAATATTCACCTCCGCAGAACCTAGATGAGTGGAGAGATCCAACATAGAGTCTTCATATTTCTCTTCCTCGGTAAAACCGGTGCAAGATTTCCTGAGATGGAATGTTTGTATGCAGAGGGTACATCGAAAGGGAATACCAAGGAAGTCTAGAGTTTGTTTGGTGTTGTGTCCTCTCCACTCAATATTGATGGATTCCAGTAGGCCCTTGTGTATATCAAGTTCCACCAGAAAAGTTGCTAACCTTTTGACCGGTGTTGCAAGTGTCGTTGAGTCGACACTGATGAAGCGCCCTAAGGAAATTCCAATGGCCTGTACTGCTTTAGTATTCGATAGATGAAGAGGTAGGCTAGGTAGAAGAAACCAGGTGTGGCAGTGGCATAAATAGTCTTATTGTGGGTCAAAACTAACACGTCAGCGTTTCAACATAAGGCTAGCTCTGTCGAACACCCACGGTCTGTCTAGAATGAGAGTAGCATCTTCAGTTGTGGAAAATTTAAAGTTGTACTAGCCTCGTGTGAGATAGGAGATATCTAGAGTGTAGCCCAACAATGGGATCCAGGTAGAGTGCACCCAGTCTGCCAGTTCAATTTTGCAAAGGTGTCTATAAGAAATGCGGCCTAGAAGAGTGCAGAGGGCCAAAGAGACTAATTCCTCCAGGCTAATGTCGTCCCCTAGCACCATTTTATTCTTAGTTTTTCTAGGACACCACAGTCTGGTAGGTGAGTGAGTGGCCCTGGAAAGATAAGATTTAGCTTCAGGTTGTATTCCAGAGGGAGCTCCACGAGTGGATCCGGGTGGAAGAAGGATGAGAGGAGAAGATAAGGGATAGAGAGAGGAGGGTGCGAAAGGGAGTGTAGGTGTTTGTGGATGCGGTGAAGGAGGCCGGGTAGGTGTTGTAGGATGTTGTGATACTGTTGGAGGCTTCGGGAGTCCATAAGTGAGGGATGAAGAGGAAGGGAGAGGAATAGATGTTTGTGGAAGCGGGTGGAGGGAATGCTTTGAGAGCTCATCCACCATTTTTTTCTTTATAGCTACCATGTTTCTATCAAACGCAATACATATTTTTTTCATTTGAATTTGTAGTATGGAAAAAGTGACCATATCAATGATATTCTTAATAGTGAAGTGATATGTTGTTTAGAAGGTACCCTGAAGTAATATATTGTTGAGAAAGTAGGTTAAACCTGAGCGTTAATTCGAATAACATAGTGAAATAATATATTGTTTAGAAGGTAGGTTACATAAAAAAAAATTAAGGATTCAAATATTATACCTATATATAGTATTATAGGCGACTATTTTGGTTTAAAAAAATTCTACATATAGATATGTAAGAGAACATTCAATAAAAAACATATAATTTACTATTGAAGCTTGTAAATTTTGACAAATATTGTCAAATTAATCATATTTTATGTAGAATATAGGTGAATTTTTAAAATGTAAATAACCAATTGATGAATACATATTTTTAGAAAATGGCCAAAAAATAGCCAAATGATTAAAATACCGTGGTAGGTTAAGCCTTAGCATTAATTTGAGAAAACATATATCATTGTCATTGGAAATAGAGTTTATTAGTGATTAGGAAAAAATTATTTTAATTATTTTTAGTCCCTGGCTTTTAGGATGGAATTATTTGTAATGGCATGGCCGTAATTTCTATTGTTTTGCATGGAAAACTATACATTTATTGATGTCTTATCCTAATTTTTCATGAAAGTATACATAAATGGCTTTGCCTCTGCCAGTCCATAGTTTTTGACATCTTATGTAGCCTTATATAGAGTCTAGGGGCATTTTTTTAGTTTTAAACATAGAAAACGAGAGATATATTTATACTGCAACATATTGCAAGGTGAATTAATGCTAGGCCTCAACTTAACATTAGTTCACAAAATTAAATGTTTGCATTGCACTTGTTGACACATGTGTATCATACACCTTGCAGTCATGTAGTGGAGCAGGTAATGATTGTTGAGTATTAGTATGGAATAAATGCAAAGCAGTGGAATGAAATAAATGTAGAGTAATAACAAGGAATAAATGTTGACCAGTGGCAAGGGAATACATGCATAGCACTAGTAGGCGATGAATGCTGAGAAATGATTGTTGTCCAATTACGTGTTGGTGGTTTCCACCATGTAGAATTGGAAAACCATAATTGTTATGTCTATTACTAGGGTTGGAGGAAAACAGAGTGTAAGTTTTAAAATATTGTTATGATGTCGAAATTTCTCCATTATCCTTATGCTACTATTGAACACTCTTGTTGAGAGCACAAAGACTTTGTATTATAACCATTTATTTGTTGAATAATACATTGAGTGAGCTTTAGAGTGTGGGGTTTTTCTCCCGAAAGGGTTTTCCCCAAGTAGGGAAAAATTTAAGGATCCATACTTATCTCAAAGTGTAGAAACCTTGGTGAATCTTATTAATTCTTAAAATGCCAACCATACAATGTTTGTGAATATTTTTGTAAAAAAATTCAAATTTCCAAGGATTTTATATAGTTTTTAGAAAAATTTGATGATTTTAAGAGTAAAATACTTCTATCCTATAGAATTGGGGTGAATCATTTTAGAAAAAATGGAAATTGATGAATCTCTTTTGCGGAAAAAAACATGGAAAATTAGCCGAAGGGAGAAATTTAGCCCCTAAAATTTTCAATGTGACCATAGGAAATTGTGTTGTTTATGGTTTGTTTCTTATTTCATTTGTTTGCAATTATTTTGTTTTAATTTTTTGCATATTCTTCTCTCATGGATCAGTGTAAGAAGCATATTTTTCACCTCTACTTCCTTTAATTTGGTACCAGAGCCTGACTACCTTGGATCCAAGGTGTTAAGGACATGCTTTTTCTTTATCTAATATTGGTTAGAGTGAGAGCTTGTGTAGAAGAAAATCTTGTTGCAAGGAAATGGTGAGCACATCTAGATTAGAAATGGAGAAGTTTAATTGCGATAACTTTGAGTTATGGAAGTTCAACTTGGAGGATCTTATTATAGATCAAGATCTGTGGGTTGCAGTATCTAAAACCAAAATTGTTGGTATGAAATATGAAGAGTGGGTGATTTTGTAGAGAAAGGTGAGAAGCCTTATCAGGTTGTGTTTGGTCGATTCTCTATTATTGAATGTTTCTGAAGAAAAAACCACAACAACTCTTTGGAAGTAGTTGGGGGATTTGTATTAGCATAAATCCTTGGTTAATAACCTTTTTTCTACATGAACCATTGTTTTCCTTGAGAATGGGTGATGGTGATTCTGTCATTGAGCGCCTTAATATATTTAATACTATTATGACCCAATTGATCTCAGTTGGAGTGAATATGGATAAGGAGGATATTTGTATGACCCTTTAATGTTGTTTGTTAGATTAATGGGACAACCTGGTAATGACAATTGGAAATATAGTAAAGACAATGGTGCTTGATGAGACCATGGTTGTTTTAATATTAGAGGAGGTTAGGTGGAAATATTTTGAATCCACCAATGAGGCCTTGGTTTTTTGTGGAATATTGAAGGAGAAATACAAGAAGAGAGAGAAGGGAAGATCTGAATCATGTGGGATACATAATTCTCCTAGGAATTCTAAGGGAAAAAGTTGGAACTATGGAAAGGTCAGGCATTTTAGAAGGGACTGGAAGGAAGAGAAGAAGGAAAATAATGATTATGATGATGAGTCCAAAAAATCTTCTCAATATGATGGTGGAGATTCCTTTGTTTCATCTTTAGAAACCTGTGTAGGCCAGAGTGCTTGGTCGATAGACTTTGGAGTTTCCTTCCATATGACTTCCCATCGACACTAGTTTTTAGTGTGTGAGAAATATTATGTCAAGATGGAATACCCTGGCAATGCATATCCTCTTAGCATCGTTGGTTGGGGTAGAGTCTTGATCAGATTCCCTAATGGCATAGTAAAGGGGATAATTGAAGTTTTCCACATTTCAAGTCTAACACAAAACCTATTATCAATAAGCACACTTTATGATGTGGGCGTGCACGTGTTTTTCTTTGACAAAGGGTGTAAGATGGTCCAAGGAGCTATGTTACTCACTAAGGGATTCCATGTGGGCACTTTGTTCCATGTTGATGTGTGCACAATTGAGTGCACTATTTCTTTGATTTCTACAACAAAGAGATCAATAAGATCTACGTCTTCACAATGAAAACCTATATGTACCATTTAATGGTCATGCTTTATGGATACCTAAACAAGCTATTGCTTCAAAAATCAAGTTACATACATAGAACACAATTCCACGACACCAAATATTGAGCCATATAGATGAGATGGGCCTATGAGCCTTGAAAAACAAAAATACGAGTATGGGCCTATGAGAGAGATACGAGTATTCTTGGTGGAGCCAACAATTGTTATTTCATATTATTTGATTAACATGTCTCCCAGATCAAATCTTGTGGATAATACCCCCATGGAGGTCTTGATGGGAAAGAATCCCTCACTTCAACATATTTTTGTTTTTGGTTGTAAAACATATGGTCATATGCCTAAGGATAAGAAGTTGAAGTTGGATAACAAGGATGTGAAATGTATCTTTATCGGTTATGGAATTGGTGTGAAAGGTTGTAAGATGGGATCCTATGATTGTAAATTTTTTGTATAACATGAATGCTATTTTTAGAGAAGTTAAACCTTCTCCTGCAGTGGTGCATCCAAAAGAGGATGACAAAATATCATTGGTTAAGATACCACACAAGACCAAGAAAGTTGAAATAGAAAATGAAAAAGAAGTTCATGATGGACTTGATGAGGAGGAAAATTTAGAGAATTTGGAAGAGGATGAAGAAAATACACCTCAAAATTTAAGGAAGTTAACTTGGAAAAGAAGGGAACCAGATAGGTACAATTATAATCTATCTAATTTTGTATGTATGCTTGGTTTATTTTCTAACATCAATGAATCAATAAATATGAAAGTGACAATGGAGATGGAAGATAAGGAGTCATATAGATTGGACATGGATGAGGAAATGGTTTCACTTAGAAAGAATGATGCATGGGACTTGGTACCATTTCCTAGTGAATGGAAACCCATTGGATGTAAATGGGCGTTCAAAAACAAGATCAATTTTGATGGAAATGTTGAAAAGAACAAGGAAATGTTTGTTGCAAAAGGATATTCCCAGGTTGAGGGGATAGACTTTGGTGAGATATTTTCCCCAGTTGCTAAGTTAACATATATTAGTTTTTTGTTATCTGTAGTAGTAGCCTCTGATTTAGAGGTAGAATAAATGGATGTGAAAACAACATTCCTACACGGTGACTTGACGGAGGATATTTATATGACACAACCAAAGTACTATGTTGAAAAAGGTAAATAGTCATTGGTTTCCAAGTTAAAAAGTCTTTATGCACTCTCAAACAATATCCCAGAATGTAGTACCAAAAGTTTGATTCTTTTGTGTTGGGATTGGGATTTTTAAGATCCAAATTAGATCATTGTGTGTATTAAAAACAAGATGGAGGTCATTTCCTTCTTATCACTCTATATGTAGATGGATGTTATTCTTTGCCAACAGTAAGGATGTTATTTGTGATCTGAAGTCTCAACTTTCAATACAATTTGATATGAAGGATTTAGGGGC
Organism: Picea engelmannii; assembly: GCA_009831015.1. Taxonomy (NCBI): domain Eukaryota; kingdom Viridiplantae; phylum Streptophyta; class Pinopsida; order Pinales; family Pinaceae; genus Picea; species Picea engelmannii. The sequence goes on from ML802410.1 coordinate 100,999, forward strand.
TGCAAAATATATATTAGGAATGGAGATTAGGAGAGATAGAGCAAATAAAAATCTTTGATTGAGACAAAGTAAGTATGTAAACTCCATGCTATAGTGTTTTTGCATGGAAGTTTCCAAACCATTGAGTGTTTCAATTTCTATGGGAACTAAGATTTCAATTGAGAAGTGTCCTACAAGACTCGTGGAGATGGAGGATATGTATGATGTTCCCTATTCTAGTGCAATTGGTAGTTTTATGTATGCTATAGTCTGTACTAGACTATATATTTCCCAAGCAGTGGGAGTCTTGATTCGATTCATGGCTAATCCTAGACATGAACATTAGGTTGCAGTGAAGAGGGTCTTCAAGTATTTGTGATGCACTTCTAAATATTCCATTTTCTATCATAGTGATTTTTCATGGGAGGTCCCCACATGTTAGAATATTCGATGTGATTGTTTTACCATAGAAAATATCACTATTGTCACCCAACCATAGGCACGCAGCCACTACCAAGCACCATAACCTTTTCTAGATAGAATGATTATGGAAGCAACACTAGAACCAACAGATAACCAAGAGAGTGCATATTTCTCCAAATATAGCTCACCAAATAGAAAGTCCCAAAGCCACAGAACAAGAACAATACTCAGTTGTAGCAGTTGCAATTGTAGCTGCACTTACCAAGAATACCACCAAGATTATCAAAATATCACCAGGAATGTCACCAAGAATACCACCAAGAGATACTAGAAGATAGGGTGCATATCTTAGGCTAGATAATGCTATAGAGAGAGACCAAGAACCACCCTAGAAGATCCATCTTCCATCCTTGCAACTGTAGCTCCAAACTTGCGTTATACTTGATAGAGTGAGTGAGGTGAGTGTGAGTACAAATGAGCTAGATCATCTCTTCTTTATAGTGGTTCTTGTCACCTTAATAGGCCTACTTGTCCTTTCAGAGGATAATACTTTAATATTAATTATTTTTCTGAGCCGACTTGTCTTCTAGGGTTTTTACACATCTGTTTAGGGTTTTTCTTGCTTCCGAAATATTCTATTCTATCCAATGGTTACACATGGAGGTTAATATCTCCTGCAACTACCATAATATCAACACTCCCTCCTAACTAGGGAGGTATTAACTGTAATGGTCTCAAACACATCCATCCATTTCACATGGTATGGACAAGGCTCATATGGTCTTGCAAACCATTTTATAGGTAGCATCATCATAGCCACATAGGCTATCTCATGATCACGCACATCAAGTTACGAGCATCATCATCACCATCCATCTAGCTAGAAATCACCTCCAACACTACTGGTTGGCACACCAACCTAGGAAACACTTTCAACACTACTGGTAGTCTCCATGGAAATCTAGTCATAGTACACAATTACTATAATGCCATGAAATAGATCACAATAGTGTCGATCCATAGTAGTACAAAACTACTATCCAGTGGTACACAACCACTCCTAGTAGTGCACAACTACTATCTAGTGACATACAACCACTACCAGTGGAACACATCCACGATAGTAGTACATAGCTATTGTCCAGAGACACACAGTCTCCACTATCAACTAATAGCTACACAGGCTATCACCATGCAGTACAACAATATCACGTCATCAAATCATATCATCGTCTGCATCATCTCTCGAGGTCATACTCCACCTGATTAATCGGGCATGAAGTTGAATAAGTCATGTACTAGACTCAGTGCACTCAACAGAGTGATAAAAGGACCATTCTTCTAATCTAGACATACGTCCTAGAAGAATAGTTGTGCCAACAGATGTTGAATCTCTCCACTGTATCATCTCTAATTCGTACTAGCATGATGTGAATGCATCATATCTATGTTGTATTGGCATGATGTGGAGTACCATCTAAATCATATCTAATTCATACTAGCATGATGCAAATGCATCATATCTAAGTTTTACTGGAATGATGTAGATTAATGCCTCTGCATCGTCTCTAATTTGTATGATCATATCTAAGTTGTACTAGCATGATTTTTATAGTCCAAAAGTGCCCTACTTATGCATACATGGCATTGGCCTTTCCACTTACAATTTTTCCAAATTATTGTTGAGGCTTCCTCTTAAAAAACTATTTTTTGGAAGATGTACGTGCCCTGCAGAATTGATAGAATGTGTACACACATGAGATGCATACTAGTTAGCCCACATACATACGCAAGATGCATACTAGACGACCCACGTTTACATCCAAAAGTTGCAAAAAACACAAAATTGCAAGGAATTTGGTGGAGTTTACGGGCTATTGAAGGTTTCCCAACCATTTTACCTATTGTATCCCATCCCCAAACCGAATAACCATCTTTTTGTCATATAAAAAGAGGTTTTGGGGTCTCATTTCAATACCAAGCAAGAGAACAAGTAAAATATGCCAAAATCCCTTCCCCTTTCTAGCCCAAGTTTTGCATCCCTTTCTAATTTTTGGCCTCAACATTCCCCTCAAGCCCTTTCTCCTAATACAAATCGTTCCCCTTTCCCAAGAGATAAGTTGGTTATGAGAAGTTTTCACGGGATTGGAGCACTTGGAGCCACAATAGAGGAGCCTAGACCTGGTTCGCGAAGCATTTTGAAATGAAGGCTATAATATTTTTAATCTTCATATTGAATAAAAGAGTTCTTTCCTGTCCCAAAACAATGTGTCTATTTTCTTTTATTTGATTTATGCATTTATATCTATATCTGAACATTAACGGTGATAAGTAGAGATCGTATATCTTGTAGCATTGTTTTTCTAAGCTTTTTGCAGGTTATCTTTGGTAGGAGACCAACAATCGAGGAAGCTACAAAGGTGAAAGAGGTCTACACCAGCCGCAAGGACCAAAGGTACACCTATTGACCTTATTTCCTCTCTCTTTTCATTCAGTTTAGATAGTTTTGGGGTAGTTTAGGAATATAACTGTACTTTAAGGGAAGTCATTGCTCTGCCTATACCTCGACCCAGTATAGGGTGATTTTCCCCACTAGCAGAATTGGAGACTCCACTAGGGAGTCTCTCTAGGGTCTTGGGGGGAGATTTTGGTTTAAATTGGTTTTTTCAGTTTATTTGTGAATTTTATAGGTTTACTGAGTCAGTTTAGGGTCTCTGATCACCTTCCAGGTGCCTATCAGTAATCCCTGCCCAATCAGTTATTCCAAGACTTATTTATTTTTGAAAATTTCAGGAGGTGTACGTCCCCTGCTTTTTCTCATCCCGCGTACATATGCAGTCTGGACAGTATACAACCCGCATACATACACATGATGATTGTGAAACAACCTGTGTCTTGAAAGGTTTAAAAAGAAAACAAAGAGTTTTTCCCTTTCCTGACAGAAGCTTTGGGCTTCTCAAGACTTTATTGGACTCTACAGGGTCTCTTTCAATGGTCTTTGGTTGGGTCATAGATTCGGTTTAACTTGCTTTTTGTAAAGAACTTTTGTTGTTTCTTTACTTGTCTTTTGCTTTCTTTAGAGGTTTAGAGTGAGCCTACAAGTTTTAGATCCTCCTCTGGATTCCTTTGAATCCCTATGTTTACGTGGTGGCCTAGGATCTATGTTAATATTGGGTTATGTTTTCTCTTTATCCTATTTTATGCTTTGAAAAATGAAAAAGATCATTTATTTGTGTTCTTTCTTTCCAAGCATTTCAAAAAAAATAAAAAAAAATGTTGCATTTAGTTATGCATCTAGTTTGGTATTTGTAGCGTAAGTTGTTTTTCACAAAAGAAAAGATCTTTGTTTCAAAGCTCCTTCTTCGCCTTTTATATGAAAGATTGGTAGTTTGCATTCTAAAACGGAAATCTCTTTTAGGAAGTTTAAGGCATTATAGGATCTTGAAATACTTTTTTGCAAATTTTGCATTGTAAATATTTAAAAGTCATTTTTTTCAATTGACGAATGTAGTTTTCTTTTACACAAGTTCTTTAAAGTTTTTCTTCTCTTTCGCCCCTTGTAACACCACAAGGTGCACATCCATATCCTTTGAGTAATTCAAGACAATTTAAAACAATGCTTAAAACTTAAAATCTATTAGACTTTTTTTTTTTTGTAGGGTTCACCAAGTAGTCTAGGCTTTAGGGCCTTGAAATAGGTGTGAAGAGGAAACTCTTCAAGGCCACCTAAACAAACATAGGAGTCTGTGATAGGGAGTGTTAGAATCCCAGTGTCGTAAGAGTCAATCGAGACCCCCCTCTAACAAAGGGGATAAACATGAGGTCGCGTAAGGAAAGGTAGAGGAGATAACCCCTCCAATGTCAGACCAAGCATAGTGGGGATTGTATATTGGGGGTTGTTATTGGGAATCACATTGATCACATTTGACTAAGAAGCCTCGTAGACCTTGAATCTATTTGAGATCCTCAGTTTTATTCCAGATCATTTTCCTCTGGTACCCTTGAAAGGCTTCAAAATTTGTTATCCTTCTCATTACGATCAACCCAACTGTCGATTTTACCCACCTAGTGACTGCCTATGAGCTGGAAACATTGATCCAGAATTGGATCTTGGGACCAAATTGGGTCCAGGAAGGCCTAAAAATAAAAGTGCTCGGAATGGCTTCAAAATGGACATGTGCGTAGGCATCGCCGATACAAACCCAACGCAACTTGAATGGGGTCAAACGAACATCATATGCTCCAGATATCGCGATCCATTCATTTTTCCAAACATGCAAAAAATTGATTATTGTACAGTCTGTATAGTGCCACGTGGCATATGCCTGTACAGGCCATACGACTGTACAACTAACATGGTAGGATACATTAGCGCTGACGTGGGTAGACAGGTGGACCAATCAGGGAGTGACACATGTCACCATTGCAAGGGTGACACATGGAAAGTTCATACGACTAACGTGGCAAGTCCGTACAGTCCGTACGACATGTGGCGCTCATGTGGAAGGTATAGTGGCATATGACTAGGTATGAAAGATGGTCAAATGACTATGTGACACTTCGTAATTATTGGGCGAATGTGAAGGTGCCACGTGGCCTAGTCCTGGGCTGCCACATGGCACCCCTCTATTGGCTCGTTTGGTTTTGGAAAAATGTTTGGAGTTTACAGGATTTGAACCCGCGCCCTTTGGTCTGGGAAAAGGACTTGGCAGGGTCGGGCTAGCGAACACGCCCACACAATATTTCTTACCCATATACCTCTCTGCATGTATTTAAGGTTAAGTGTTGTTTGGAATGGGCAAAGTAAGGGTTCGGGCCTAGCCTAAGCCCTCGACGCAAGATTTACCACCGGACCACAATATATGACCAGACCTCAGTTATATGGTTAGTGCGGATTTTTTTGGTAAGCCACAGTTCTATCGCATATCGCATGTGATCACCATTTAGACCTTAACACAGTTGTTATGATCCTGTGGGATCACATATGACCCGATTCTTTTGGATGTTAGCATGGAGGTAAGGTTAGCGCCCAGTCGGTCGGGCTAGCCTGCCAACCAGGGTGCTTGACCAGGGGCCAAGGCTTATCACTATTGCACATGGAGGCTATCCCGAGGCCACGTGGGCCACTGCATATAACCAGGAGCTAGGAGATCCAGGGGGGGCAGTGCATAACTGCTAGCGCTTGGCAACATGGAGCACGCCAATATGACCAAGAGACAATGAATAGGGGGTTGCACCCTATTTATTTGCAGAAAGTGGGTTTTAATACTATATTATAAGATTTTTATGATTTATTTAGCAGTTTTTGGAGATTTTGGTCATTTTTGGGGGATATTGGACCCTTTTTGAGGCTAGATCTTGGGGAGACATTGGGAGGTTGTTACCAAATTCATATATATATAAAATAGGGGTTATGGAAGCCAAGGATGGAGGTTCATAACAGGTTTATCCTGAAGAATTATTGAGCCAAAGCCATTTTTATGCAGGGAAGCCATTGAGGAGAGCACCTTTGCGGGCCATTTCTGGGAGCTCTGTTCATCTGATTTCAGTGTCGTCAGTTTTGTTGGGTTCTAAAGATATGGTAGAACAAGACCATATCAGTTTGTAATACTTTTGGCACTGCTGTGATTTACTTTTAAATATTTGAACAGAAATAAGAAAACCTCACCCACTGAGACAAAGGCCCAGAGATGTAAGCGAGATTGCCGAACTCCGTTATCACCTTGGTGTTTATGGTTTGTTGTTATTTATGATTTATTTCAGATATGTACATGTTTATATGGCTGCTAAGTTTATTCATTAAATATTCCTCTTTCTTTAGTTTCCTAAATGGTTAATTAACACATTCTTAATATTTCAACCATAATTGTTTAAAAGATCTTTTCGGATCAAGTGGTATCAGAGCTAGTTGACGTTTGGATTTTGAGTTTGCATGATTACCAGGGAAAGGATGAATCATGGTGAAGGCAAGATTTTTTAAGAGAATCCATTGATTATATTGAGAAAGAGAACTTCTCAAAGCGATAATATGGCATTGGAAGAGGAGCTTTCTCAGGATGAGAAAGAGTTTCGAAAAAAATTCTTCGCCATGTCGGAGATGAAGGTTTTGTATGAGGATTACTTGGAACGGAAGAGACTGAATCTGGGTGAATCTTCAAAGGGAAAAAGTGAATAAGGAGAGGATCCTCCTCAAATTCCTCCTTCACCTCCTTCTTCTCCTTCTTCTTCAAGTTCAAGTTCTAAATCCACTGCAAGAAAACATGTTCATAAACATAAGAATGAAATTCCTTTACTAAAACTTGATGTGAAATTTGAATTAGCTATGTATGATGGTGAAGTGAATGTAGAGAGACTTGATAATTGGGTCAGACAGATGGAGGTTTATTACAGTGTGCAACAAATCAAGGATGAGGCAACTCAGATCAAGTTGGCATCACTTAGACTTGCAGGCACAACACTCATATGGTGGCAAAGCAAGTTGCAAAATGACACTCAACAAGTGGGTAATGTATTTCCATCATGGCAAAGTTTTATTTCTGCACTTAGAAAAAAATTATATCCTTTGGGTTATAAAGAGAAAGCTTTAATTGAATGACAAGCTCTTAAACTAAGAAAAGGACAAACAGTGCAAGAATACACAGATGGATTTCGTAAAATGGAATTGATGTTATATATTCCTTTACATACCCAAGAAACACTTATGAAGTATATAGGAGGTTTACCTGCACATATTCGAAACACTATATTCATGTTTGGACCTACTAATCTTGATGAGGTTTGTGTTCAAGAGACATACATTGAAGCAGGGAAAACATGGGTTGGTGTATCAAGGAAATCATCTTCGAGGAAAGAGGAAAAAAGGAAGTGGAATGGCACGAAGGAAAATTCAGTGGCAAGAAAGGAAGATAAGTCCCCTTGCAAGCATTGCAAGAAAGAAGGGCATGATGAGGACCATTGCTGGAAATTGCATCCCGAGAAGAGACTGAAGTGGTTCAAAGAAAGGAAAAGGAGGAAAACAGTTGTAGCAGCAACACGACCAACAAAATTGGGATCATATTCAGGTGATGAATCTAAAGTCTCATTGGTTGTTATGACAGGTAAAATTGGTGAAGGATTTGATTTTAGAAGTAAATTGTTTCACATAAGGGTCATCATGAGGCATACTAAGGTCAACACATTGATAGATAGTGGATCTCAATCTAACTTGATTTTAGAGGAATTGGTTAAACAATTGGGATTACAAACTCAGATGCATCATAATCCTTACACACTTAAATGGATAAGCAATAATCATCAATTGCACATAACAAAGCAATGCACATTAAAATTTGCAATTTCATCTAAGTTTGTGGACGAGGTAACATATGATGTGGTTCCACTAAATGAATTTGGAATGGTCTTAGGCAGTCCTTACTTGTATGATCGTAAAATAATCTTCTACAGGGAAATGAATCAATATCACTTAACCAAAGAAGGTCAAGAATATGTTGTTCATGCTCATCATTTAAAGGCAAATAGATCTCTTCAAACTATGGAACAATTAAGAAAGGTGTCTCATGCAAGAAACACACCTATAATTGTTTCAAATCAAGTAATATATCTTAAGAAAGAACATGAGATGATTGTAGAATGGAAAATCAATCACACTTTGCTTCAAGATAAGCTAATGTCATGCAAATATTACAAACATATTAGCTCATTTGCAGTCATATTTTTTATGCTATCATTAGTAATGTTGTCAGCATGGATGATAGCAGCTTTAGTAAGATGTGACATGGTACAAATGGCTAACAATATGTTGTTAGTTATCATGATTGTTTTACAGTTGATCTTGATGAGACAGGTGCATAGGACAAAGTTTAAAGACAAAGAACAAGTCAGGTGGCCTATCCCGCACTTTATTACTAGTCAGTAACCTTTTGGAGGACCAAAGGGTCTTTAGTGGGGAGGCGTGATCTAGAGTTGGATCTCGGGACCAAATTGGGTCCAGGAAGGCCTAAAAATCACAGTTCTAAGAATGGATTCAAAAAGGACGTGTGCGTAGGCCTCGTTGATACGAACCCAACGCAACTTGAATGGGATCAAACAAACATCGTATGCTCCAAATATCACGATCTATTTGTTTTGCCAAATAGACAAAAATTTGATGATTGTACAGTCCGTACAGTGCCACATGGAAGCTGACTGTACAGGTTGTATGATCGTACAAGTAACGTGGAATGATGTGTTGGCATTGACATGGGTAGACATGTGTACCAATCAGGGAGTGACATGTTTCACCACTGCAAGGGTGACACGTGGCATGTCCGTACGGCTGACGTGGCAAATCCGTTTAGTCTGTACGACATGTGGCTCTGATGTGGAAGGTACAGTGGCATATGACTAGGTATGACAATTGGTCGAATGACTATGTGAGAATTGGAAATTATTGGGTGAATGTGAAGGTGCCACGTGGCCCAGTCCTGGGTTGCCACATGGAACCCCTCTATTGGCTCGTTTGGTTTTGGAAAAATATTTGGAGTTTACGGGATTTGAACCCGCGACCTCTGGTCCGGGAAAAGGAATTGGCAGGGATGAGCTAGCTTACCCGCCCACATAGTAGTTCTTACCCATATACCTATCCTCATGTATTTAAGGTTAAGTGTTGTTTGGAATGGGAGGAGTAAGGGTTGGGGCCTAGCCCCAGCCCTCAGTGCAAGCTTTACCACTGGACCACAATATATGACCAAAACTCAGTTATATGGTTAGTGCGTATTTTGGTGGTAAGCCATGGTTCTATCGCATATCACATGTGATCATCATTTAGACCTTAGCGTGATTGTTATATATGCTCCATCCCCCGATCCTATTGGATCACATGTGACCCGGTTCTTTTGGATGTTAACGCAGAGGTAAGGTTAGTGCACGGTCAAGCAGGCTAGCCCATCGACCAAGGTGCTTGACCAGGGGCCAAGGCTTATCACTATTCCACATGGAGGCTAGCCTGAGGCCACGTGGGCCATTGCATATAACTAGGAGCCATGAGATCCAGGGGGGCCAGGGCATAACTATTAGCGCCTGACCACATGGATCACGCCAATATGACTAGGAGACAACAAAAAGGGGGTTGCACCCTATTTATTTGCATAAAGTGGGTTTTAATACTATATTATAATATTTTTATGATTTATTCAACAAGTTTTGGAGATTTTGGTCATTTTGGGGGGATATTGGGCCCTTTTTTAGGCCAGATCTTGGGGAGAAGTTGGGAGGTTGTTACCAAATTCAGATCTATATAAACCAGGGGTTCTTGAAGCCAAGGAGAGGGGTTTAGAATAGGTTTATGCTGAATAATTATTGAGACAAAGCCATTTTTATGTAGGGAATCCATTGAGGAGAGCACCTTTGTGGGCCATTTCTGGGAGCTTCGTTCATCCCATTTTAGTGCCGTCAGTTTTGTTGGGTTATAGAGATCTGGTAGAACAAGACTAGAATAGTTTGTAATCTTTTTAGAACTTGTGTGATGTACTTTTAAAGCTTTCAACATAAATAAGAAAGCCTCACCCACTGAGACAAAGGCCCAGAGACGTAGGCGAGATTGTTGAATTCCGTTATCACCTTGGTGTTTATGGTTTGTTGTTCTTTATGCTTTACTTCATATATGTACATGTTTATATGGCTGCTAAGTTTCTTCATTAAATATTCCTCTTTCTTCAGTTTCCTAAATGGTTAATTGACACATACTTAATAACTCAACCATCGTCATTTAAAAGATCTTTTCAGATCAAACATAGTTGCCTATTTTTAGAGCCTTACAAGGGTGACTGCGGTGGTATACCGTGGGACCTAGGGTAGACATCAGATCTCTCTTTGTAGAGTATACCCGAAGGGTGTTTCCATGTTCGAGTTACACTTGCAACGATAAGTTTCTCTAGTGTCTATTGGCGTAACTATTCTTCCTACTAGTTAGTTGTTGCTTGATTTGTCGTTAGGATATTTTTAGTATGTGCTCTTTATTTTACACTAGCTTGAATTTACAGTGTCAATTGATCATTTCACACAGTGGAGGATCAAAAACTCTGTTGTTCATGTAGGCTTGAGGGCATGTCGTCGGTTACTTTGGAGCCACCTCTGCCACCATTGAGGCGTAGGCTAGATAACGAAGGCTCGTTTGAAGATACCGAGACGCATGAAATTTTTCCTGAGCCAGCTCCCAAAGAATACTTTCTTGCGCTAGAGGAGTCTATTGTTTCTTACCTTGAAGTCGAAGGTTTCAGGAACGAGAACCCCCCGATTACTGACTTATTGATGTTGCTTCTAATTCATATAGTCCCCCTAGAGGTGACTTCACCTGAACGACAATTCGTTCAGCAATCGACAATGGAAGAAACTAGTGTTGCTTCGTTAGGGAGTCCTCATACTCCCATCATGGATGCCACATGAGGGGGTGTTGTACCTCCTCCCCCATCTCCGCCTGTTAGGACCACGATTGACTAGACATCCACTACTTCGGGCAGTGGCTCAATTCCTTTGACGACTTTGACCATTGTTCCCTCTATTCACAATGCGTTTGGCACTCCCTTTTCATATGGGATGTCAGGTTTTGACTCTAACTCAGTTCTCAACTTCTCTATTCTATAGACCGTTGGTCTGGGGGCAAGGAGATCTAATTCTCCCTTGCAAGGACTCGTCGCGGGCACCACTCACCCATTCAAAGCCATTCCTTATGGTGAAGGTCACATCCCTCCTCCCTCCCCTTCACTCAGAGGCACTTTTCAGCAGGCGATCGGGCCTAATGCCAACTATAGTTTGTTTAGTGGAGGAATCCATGGACCTTCATCCTACATGACTCAAGTGGGATCCATGATTTTTTCTTTGTTCAATGTGTTTGGAAATAACGCTTTCTCTTCATATTCTTTCTTGACTAGGGGAAACCTCGTCTTTGGTCAACAAAACCCTATGTAAGGTTTCATTCCTTCGCGGGGAGCTATGACAAGAGTTTACTCCACACAAGGTCTTGGGAATCCTTGGTAGGGATATTTTCCCTCAAAAGGGATGCCAATTGGGGGCAACCCCTCCCACACTCATTGGATCCCCAAACAAGGTTCAATACCTATGCCAAGTGGATCGATTAGGGCCACCCACAACCAAAATCCTTGGAACACTACACATGGAGCAATCCCTGCACAAGCTATGTCATCTAACTTCGGGAATCAACCGAAGATGAAAAATCAAATGAAAGTCCCTTTTGCTGGACAAGGCCACGATTTCTACCAAGATCCTTCCCAGAAGTCAAAATTTTCCTAGAAACTTGGTGCTAACCAAAATCCAGGCCCCTCTTTTCACGTGAATCTTCCTCTACCGAAACTACCTTTTCTGGCAACTCTGCATTTACCAGACCTGTTGATACTTTTAAAGGACCCAATTTGTCATGATCCTCGTTGGCCCCCCATGCCGACTAAGTTTCCCTTGGATATCCATAAATTTGAAGGCAAGCCTGACGAAGATCCAGTTGATCATGTGACAACTTTTCACATATGGTGCTCATCCAACATGTTGAAAGATGACTTCGTTCAGCTGCACTTGTTTCAGCACACTCTTATAGGTAGTGTTGTGAAATGGTATATTGTGTTCGATAGCTCGAAGTATGCTTACTTTAATGACCTTGCCATGGTTTTCTTGAACCATTTCCAACTACCGGTAAGATACGATATTGGCATTGAGTTGCTAGCCAACTTCAAGCAGATGAAAGCTGACCATATCTCAGATCACATCCGAGAATGGCGACGATGAAAGATTTTGATTAAAGTCAAGGTCCCTCTTGAATTTTTTCTTGAGTGGTTCCTAAAGTCTTTGGTTCCTTGTGTTTCCAAAGACGTCGTGACATCGGGGGTATTTTACAAAGAAGAGGCTATTATGAGAGCCAAAAAAATGGAGCTTATTTATTCTCAATTCAGTATGCTATATGATATCTTACCCGACGCACCACGGTCAACTCTCGACAAATCCAAACAGAAGTTTGGGCCTCATGCCAATGGCATATTGGCTCATCACAAAGGAAATCCACAGATCCGTTGTCTAATCAATTATATCAGATATTGATTCAATAGACTGTGGCCAACCAAACTCCTAGTTTGGATGCCCCCGTAACCCAAACATCAGATGTACGCAGTGTGCAATCAACAACTCCCAAGGGTAACTAGCAAACCAAGGGAAAGAGGAAACAAAAAAACAAGAAGGGTAAGGGGGATAAGAAGGGTACAAATAATGTTGGTGAGGGCACAAACGAGAAGAGAAAAGTGAAGTTTCTGTGTAAGATTTGCACGGATGACCACTTGAATCACCAATGCCCTTGGCTTGAGGAAGCCCAAAAGATATTAGCACAACAACAAACTGTCATGTTGACAAACACTTTTCCACAAGGGAAGAATATGGCTCAAGATTCCTCATCCATAACTGCGCCTAAGGGCAGTCAAGGATCCCCCATGCCTAATCCTAATAATGGAGTAACAAAAATTTATATGATGAAAGTTGAAGTTAATCTACCGACCATGGCTCATAACTACGAAACACCAGAATCTATTGAGAAGGGAAAAGAAGCCTCCAATCCATTGCCTCCTCTTCAAATTGAGAAGACAGTGGGAGAAACAATGACTCACATCCCTAGAGGTGCGTTAAAAAATGATTCTCACAACCCAAACGTGAGGGCTGCTCACAATTAATCCATCATGGAGGATCTGGCACAAAATCCTTGTGCAATGTCTGCTATGGAAGTCCTCCAGAGTTTTCCTTCACAGAAAAAAGCGTTGTTGTATGCCTTGGGAGAGAATGAGACCAGTAACTCAGGAATGATTGTTTTTGATCCTGTGAACCATAAAACTCGTCTTCCTTACCATGCTTCTTTTCATATAGTAGTGGATTATACCACGAAATCGTTGACAAAGAAAAAATTTCGTACGGTGGTTGATGAGGGTGCCCAGACTTGCGTGATGTCGTTGGCATGTTGGAAGGCCTTCGACCAACCTGAGTTGTCTCCATCACCCACATTTATTACTACATTTGATGGTGGTTCGTTCAGACCACGTGGTATAATTCCCTTTTTCCCCATGCAGTTGGAGGGAAAAACTTGTGTGTCGAGGTAGAAGTAGTCGATGCGCCTCTCGACTACAATATTTTATTAGGTTGGAGTTGGACCTACGCTATGACAACAGTCGTATCCACCATGTATCGGGCCTTATGTTTTCCTCACAAGGGTTGGATCATAACCATTGATCAATTATCCTTCTCCCTTCCTGACCCTTCATCGGGAGCATCCAAAATCCTAATGATTGACAACCCGCAACTAGGTACTGCCAATTTAGATGTCAGATTGTTTCCATCCTTAATGGGGAATTTTGATTATCCACCGCCTACAAATGATGTTAGGTTTGTTTCGACTATCCTCGACCAACCAAAAGATGCATTTTTTCAGGTCACGTCTTTCAAAATGAGTTACTTTGAAGACCCATGGATTTTACCTTCCCCATCGAATTCAATGGAAGGGGTAGGGCACCTTGGAATCATTATACCCTTATCTGATGTCGAGGTTGCGTACATTACTATTCAGCAAGCCTCAACCAACCATGATCTGACTCCCCTAAAGTATCTAGATATTGTTCTCGAGCCTATTTGGGCTCAAGACTCTTGTGTCGCTCATGACCCTTTGGACTTAGTCTTTCCCTATGACGAGGTGATCCTGGAGGCAATGACTGGGCCAGATAGACCTTGGGATGATCTACACCATATATCTTATTTATTACCCGAGCTTAAGATAATAGAGGTAGGAGAGTTCGTTACTACCATGAACAAAGATGTCCATTGTCCGATTAAACCTCTGGATATGCACAGAATAAATGCCGAGGGAAATATGACAAGTATTGCTGAGAAAATTCCTATTGATATCTCTCAAACCCATGGTGTTGTGGAGAATGTCTTCGTTGGAGCGGATTGTTCTCTCGAAGAGATTCAGATCTACACTCAATTGTTTAAATAATTCTGCGACGTATGTTCCTGGTCTTATGAGGCGATGTCAAGTATTGATCCACGTATTGTTGAACATGAAATCACAACCTATCCTGATGTCAAACATGTCTGATAGAAGCTTCTCCCGGTCAATCCTTGCAAAGCAACGACGATAAGGGTTGAAGTAGAGAAACTTATCAAGGCCAATTTCATTTACCCTATGCAATTGACATAATGGGTATTGAACCATGTTCCTGTCAATAAGAAGAAAGGAATCATCCACGTGTGTATGAAATTCCGTGACCTGAACAAATCTTGTCCAAAAGACACTTTTCCAACCTCGTTTATTGACTAGATCCTCAATGAATGTACAGGGTTTGAGGTATTTTCTTTCATGGACATTTTTTCCAGGTACAATCAAATTCAGATCAAGCATGAGGACCAAAATAAACAACTTTTATTTGTCCTTAGGGTACATTAACGTATAGAAAGATGCCTTTTGGCCTTAAGAATGTTGTAGCCACTTTTCAGCGGGCCATGTCGTTTGATTTTCGTGACCTCAAACACATAGTCAAGACGTACCTAGATGATCTAGCATCGCGTTCTCGTAAGAGATTTGATCATCTTGCCCATTTACGACTTATATTTGAGAGGTGTCGCTACTATCAGATTCACTTGACTCCAATCAAGTGCATTTTTTGCATTACAACAGGATGCTTGTTAGGTTTCATTGTGTCGACAAAAGGGATCATGTTTGATCCTCTGAAGGTTGAGGCAATAGTTCAATATCCTCCCCCATGCACAATCCCTCAGCTTCAGAGTTTACAGGGGTGATCCAAATGGATCTTGAAAGGCTCAAAAATAAAAGTTCTCAAATATTAAATAAAATGACATGATAGTGAATTGCTCGTCGAAATATTTCTGGTGGTGCAAACGGATCGAAAAATGGAGTTTGTATGCAAAAGTTATCGCAATTCTAAGTTTGGGTCAAATAGGGAAAAAGTCAACTGGTTAAGGGACATGTGGCATATTCAACATGTGACACGTGGAAGATTATAAATTAGAAAAGTGGCATCCATTAGTTGATGACATGTGGTATCACTAGGTCATGACAAGTGTCAAGGGTTCATGATGACAAGTGTCAAAGTTTTGATAGTCCATGTCGCAAAAGATTGACCAACCATGGGCTGACACATGGTCCAATCCAAGGGTGACACATGTCACCATGGTAAAGGCATTAAAAATGTCAAATTTATATTGTTGTACTACATGGGATTCGATCCCATGACCTGCCTGCTCAAATGACTTAAGCACTATGAGTTAGCCACAAAGGGTGAATTACTACTTTAGAGAAAGAAAGCCATTTTTCATAACTTTAAACTTAAGCACCTTTTCCAGCTAAGGGAGGTGCTCCCCTTAGCACTAGGCCACATGGCCCTCATATGACCACATAAGGGGGTTGCACGCCTTAATTGGGGGCTTAAGCATATTTTTTGCCAAATTTTGGGTTTTGACCTTATTTTAGTGGATTTTTAGCGATTTTTGAAGATTTTTGGCCTTCTTAAGGGGATCTGAGCCCAATCTGAGGCCAAAAAGTTGGGGGGAAGTTGAATTTTGACCCCCAACTCAGAATATATATAAACCATAGGTTTTTGACAGTCCAAACAAGTTCAGAACATGAGAAATGTTGTAGAATTGTGAAGCCAAAGTCGTTTTTATGCAGGGAATCCATTTAGGAGAGGAACTTTGCGGGCCAATTCCGGAAGCTTCGCTCAACTGTTTTCAGTGCCGTTAGTTGTGTTGGGTTATTAAGGTATAGAATAAAACATACATACCAATTTGTAATCCATTTGACACTTTTCAGATGTACGTTTGAATATTTTAAGAGAAATAAGAAAGCCTCACCCACTAAGACAAAGGCCCGGAGACATAGGTGATCTTGCCAAAATCTGTTAACAACTTTTCTTTTATGGTTTGATGATTCTTTGTGCTTAATTTCAGATCTGTAATTCATATTATGGCTGCCATATTATATCATTAATTCTTTCTCTTTCTTCAATTCCTAAATGGTTAATGAACTCATGCTTTAAAAACTTAACCATAGTCTTTAAAATATCTTTTCAAATCAAGTGGTATCAGAGCTGGTTGAGGGTTGGTTTTTGAGTTTGCATGATTACCACGGAAAGGACGGATTGTGGTGAAGGTGAGCTTGTTGAAGAGAATCCTGAGATTGGATTGAGAAATAGGATTTCTCAAAGTGAGAAGATGGCATCGGAAGAGGGACTTTCTCATAACAAGATAGAGTTTCAAAAGAGCTTCTTTGCCATGTCATAGATGGTGAAGGTTCTATATGATGATTACTTGGAGTGGAAAAGACTGATTCTAGGTGAATATTCAAAGGCCAAAAGTGAAGAAGGAGAGGATCCTCCTAAACCTCCTCCTTCACCTCCTTCTTCTCCATCAACTTTTTCCTCTTCAAGTACAGGTTATAAGTCCACCACAAGAAAACATTCCCATAAACATAAACATGATATGCCTTTACTTAATCTTGATGTGAAGTTTTAATTAACCATGTATGATGGTGAAGTCAATGTAGAGAGGCTTGATAACTGGGTCAGACAGATGGAAGTTTATTGCAGTGTGCAACAAATTAAAGCTGAGGCAACTCAAATCAAATTGGCATCACTTCGACTTACAGGCACAACACTCATCTGGTGACAAAGAAAGTTGCAAAATGGCACGCAACAAGTGGGTAATGTATTTCCATCATGGCAAGATTTTGTTTCTGCACTTTAAAAACAATTTTATCCTTTGGGTTATAAAGAGAAGACTTTAATTGAATGGAAAGGTCTTAAACTAAGAAAGGGACAAACAATGCAAGAATACACAGATGAATTTCATAAGATGGAATTAATGTTAGACATTCCATTACATACCCAAGAAACTCTTATGAAGTATATAGGAGGTTTACTTGCACACATTCATAGCATTGTATTTATGTTTGGGCCTACTAATCTTGACGAGGTTTATGTTCAAGAAACATACATTGAGGTAGGGAAAACATGAGTTGGTGTATCAGGGGAATCGTCTTCAAGAAAAGAGGACAAAAGGAAGGGGAATGACAAGAAAACAAATTCAGTGACAATAAGGGAAGAGAAGATCTCTTGCAAACATTGCAAGAAAGAAGGGCATGATGATGACCATTGTTGGAAATTGCATCCCGAGAAGAGACTAAAGTGGTTCAAAGAAATGAAAGGGAGGAAAACAGTTGCAACAACAACACAACCAACGGACTTGGGATCAGATTCGGGTGATGAGTCTAAAATCACAACAGTTGGTTTGACAGGTAAAATTGGTGATGGATATGATTCTAGAAGTTAATTGTTTCACATAAGGGTCATAATGAAGCATACTAAGTTCGACACATTGATAGATATTGGATCTCAATCTAACTTGATTTCAAAGGAAGTGGTTAAACAATTGGGATTAAACACTTAGATGCATCGCAAACCTTACTCACTTAAATGGATAAGCAACAATCATAAATTTCACATAACAAATCAATGCACTTTAAAGTTTGCAATTTTATCAAAGTTTGTGGATGATATAACATGTGATGTGGTGCCACTCAATGAATGTGGAATGGTCTTAGGCAGTCCTTATTTGTATGATCGCAAAACAATCTTCTACAAGGAACATAATCAATATCACTTAATCAAAGAAGGAAATGAATATGTTGTACATGCTCATCATTTAAAAACAAATCAATCTCTACAAACAATGGAACAATTAAGGAAGGCAGCGTATGAAAACAACACACATATTATTGTGCCAAATCAAGCAATTGATCTTAACAATGAACATGAGATGATTGTAAAATGGAAGTTCAATCATACTTTTCTTCAAGATAAGCTAATGTCATGCGAGTACTACAAACATATTAGCTCATTTGCAATCATATTTATGATGTTATCATTGCTAATGTTTTCAACATGGATGGTAATGGTTTTAGTAAGATGTGAAAGAGTGCAAGTGGCTAACAATATGTTGTCAGTTGTCATGGTTGATTTTCAATTGATCTTGATGAGACAGATGCATAGGACAGAGTTTAAAGACAAAGAACAAGTGGGTGGCTTATCCAGCACTTGATGTCTGGTTAATACCCTTTTGGATAACCAAAAGGTCTTAGTGGGGAGGTGTGATTCAAATAGATCTTGAAGGGATCAAAAATCAAAGTTCTCAAATGTTCAATAAAATGACATGATAGTGAATTTCTCATCGCAAGATTTCTGGCAGTGCAAATGGATCGAAAAACAGAGTTCGTATGCAAAATTTATTGCAATCTGAAGTTTGGGTGAAACAGGTAAAAAGTCAACTGGTCAAGGGACACGTGGCATCTTTGGCATGTGACACATGGAAGATTCTAAATTAGACAAGTGGAATCCATTAGGTGACGACATGTGGTATCACTAGGTCATGACAAGTAGCAAGGGTTCATGATGACAAGTGTCAAAGTTTTGATAGTCCATGTTGCAAAAGATTGACCAACCATGGGATGACACATTGTCCAATCCAAGGGTGACACATGTCACCATGGTAAAGGCATTATAAAGGTCAAATTTATATTGTTGGACTCCATGAGATTCGATCCCATGACTTGCCTCCTCAAATGACTTAAGCACTATGAGCTAGCCACAAAGGGCGAATTACTACTTTAGAGAACCCACTTTTCATAAATTTAAACTTCAGCATATTTTCCAGCTGAGGGAGGTGAGCCCCTTAGCACTAGGAAAAATGGCCCTCATATGACCACAGAAGGGGCACGCGCACCCTAATTGGGGGTTTTAGCATAGTTTTTTGCCAAATTTTGGGTTTTGACCTTATTTTAGTGGATTTTTAGCTTATGTTTAGTGATTTTTGAGGATTTTTGGCCTTCTAAAGGGAATCTGAGCCTAATATGAGGCCATAAGGTTGGGGGGAAGTTGTATTTAGACCCCCAACTAAGAATCTATATAAACCATAGGTTTTTGACAGTCCAAACAAGTTCAGAACATGAGAAATGTTGTAGAATTGTGAAGCCAAAGTCATTTTTATGCAGGGAAGCCATTAAGGAGAGGAACTTTGCAGGCCAATTCCGGGAGCTTCGCTCAACCATTTTCAGTGACGTTAGTTGTGTTGGGTTCTTGAGGTCTAGAAGAACACAGCCATACCATTTTGTAATCCATTTGACAATTTTCTGATGTACTTTTGAAGCTTTGAATAGGAATAATAAAGCCTCACCCATTGAGACAAAGGCCCAGAGACGTAGACGATCTTGCTGAAATCCGTTAACAACTTTGTTGTTATGGTTTGTTGATTCTTTGTGCTTAATTTCAGATCTGAAATTCATATTATGGATTCCATATTATATCATTAATTCTTTCTCTTTCTTCAATTCCTAAATGGTTAATGAACTCATGCTTTAAAAACTTAACCATAGTCTTTAAAATATATTTTCGAATCAAGGGGAAAGCCAAATTTCTTCAGCGTTTTGTTGCCAATTATGCCAAGATCACTAAAGGGTTCATGTGTTATTTGAAAAAATGGGTCCCATTATGTTGGGATGAAGCAGATCAATGCTATTTCGAAGCGTTGAAACATGCCCTAACGTTTTCCCCTATGATCAGTCCTCTAGATTATGGAAAGGATTTCTTGTTGTATTTGGCTGCTACAAAGTCAACCATTGGAATGGTCTTAGTCTAAGATGATGACAAGGTCGAAGAGAATGTTATCTATTATCTTATCCGAAGCCTGTTTGGACTAGAACTCAACTACACTCATGTTGAGAAACTAGCTTTCGAAGTTGTCCATGTTGTCCAACGGTTATGTCACTATATATTACTTCGCAAGACCACTGTCGTTGTCATCGTCAACCATTTCCAGTATGTGTTAACACGATGGGTCATCGGTGGGAAAATAAGAAGATGGATAGTCATCCTACAGGAGTTTGACTTGGATTTTGTTTCATAGAAATCTAAGAAGTCCTTAGTCTTTTTTGAACTAATTTCAGAACTTCTGGTCTAAAGTGCTGATATTTCGCCCGAAGAGTCACCTATAAATGAAGATATTTTTCTTATTGCATCTTCAGACCCCTGGGATCGATATATACTTGTGTATCTTCAGACTTTCAAGTGCCCTTCTTATGCCTCTCACAAAGAGTGTCGATGAATATGCTACCAAGCACAAAATTATCTTATCCTTTATGACACTTTATATCGTAGAGGAGTGGATTGCATCCTCGATGTCTCACCCATGAAGAGGAAGTTATTGTTTTAAATGAATTTCACACCAGATCATGTGGCGGCCATTTGTCTGGGTTGGAAACAACCCAAAAGATTCTACGCGTTGGACACTTTTGGCCCTCGTTAATCAAATATTGTGTTGAGGCGGTCAAGAAGTGTCACCCGTGCCAGATATTCTCTCGAAAGATGCAGGCACACCCAGCTCCTATGTTCCCAGTTATTACTATCAGTCCTTTCACCAAGTGGGGGATTGATTTCACTACATGCCACCCGATTTATTCCAGGGGTCATTGCTATATCATCGTAGTAGTAGACTACTTTACTAAGTGGGTCAAATCTATGAGGACATTTAACAATGATGGGGAAACAACTGCACTATTTTTTTTTAATCAGATCGTATCCAGGTTCGGTATTCCGAAGGAGATTGCCACTGACCATGGAAATCACTTCCAGGACAAAACGATATTTGAATTAACATCAAAACTTGGCTTTAAACAGAAAAATTTGTCACTGTATTACCCACAAGTGAATGGTCAGGTAGAAGCTTTGAATAAGTCTCTAAAGACTATTCTTTAGCAAATGATTAATTCAGCCAAGTCAAATTGGCCTTTGATGTTATAATCGACACTTTGGGCTTATCGAACTTCGGTAAATATTTTTATCAGTTTCTCTCCTTTCCAACTTTTTTACGAGCTAGAGGCAGTCTTTCCCATTGAATGTCAAATCCATTCTCTGAAGTTGGCAGTGCAACTACTGCCCAACACTACACCACTTGAGGAACATCTCTTATATATCGAGCAACTCGATGAGCAATTTTGAGACGCAGCCTTGGCCAACGAGGCCCATAAACAACATGTCAAGTGTCAGTATCATCGGTCTGTCCTCCCTCATATTTTATTTGAAGGTGATCTTGTCCCAGTCTATGACCGAGACAAAGATCCCCTGGGGGTAGGAAAGTTCAAACCCATGTGGTTCAGACCTTTGACCGTGAAACAATTATTAGAAAATGGTGCTTATCATCTGGTTGATTTCGAGTGAAACGCCTTAGCATAGCATAAAAATGGGCTCTACCTTAAGAAGTATTACACTTAGGTCAGTCACCTGAGCGTGACTTATTGTATATATGTATAGTTTTTTATACATTATTGTCTTTTTGTTTTGTGGACGTGTAGTCATTATGTTTTCTTTTCACTGTGCCATATGTCAAGTGAATCTCAAGTCTATGTTGAGTTCACGGATGGTGCTATCTGACACACTTGGAGGCTTTCTTTTGCAGCTTGGGTGATTTTTACACGTGGTGGTCATTTGATGTCTTCTGGAGGTATTTGTCTAGGTGAAGCAACCAATAATGTTGTCGAGTTCAGTGGAACGATAGAATTACTACGTGATGCCTTATCACATGGTATTTCTCACCTCTGGATTTATTTATATGCTCAACTGGTCATGTCCCAATTAAATGGGGTGTACCACGTTTACGACCCCACCCTTCACCGACGATTCCTTAGGGTGCGTCTCTTAGAACACTATTTTGATTATATTACTGTTACAGATAAATCCCCTTGCAGACAAGTGGATTCTCCCTTGGATACTAGACCCCTATGACCAAGATAGAAAAGTGCTATTGTGGACACTAACTTTCCTTTTCATGAAGCTAAACTATCCAAAGAAGAAGAAGGAAGAAGAGTAAATACCTTGTTACCAACGTTTGTCCTTGCTCGATCAAGGCTGATCTTGATCTCCAAGTTCTTCAGAAGGTCCTGCAATACAATGAGAAACAACAACGAGACATACTTCCTACTCTACCATGATTAGGTTCATAATGGATCTATGAAAGAAACAAGTTCATGAAATGTACACAAACTTTAAAGGAAACAGGCCAAGCATAAATTTATATTAATGAAAACAAATTGAGATGCTTACAACCATGGATGTATGTGCAACAGATTCACCAAGCTCTCTTTTTCCAGACCCTTTCTCAAATAATCCACACAGAATGTTGATGCTTCAATTATATCTCTCTTATGAGATCATAAGTTTGATGCTTCACAATGTCTCCATATCCTGTAAATATCACTCATGAGATCATAAGTTTGGTATCTCCAATCTCTATCATCCTTTTCACCATGAGAAGGCCTCCTTATATAATCTTGTAGAGACCTAACCACTTGAGAGATCTTTGGGATAAGTTGAGGATTCCTCTCCTTCATTTGTGGATCTTCCCTAAGATCATGCCTTGACCTCAGATTCGAATCCAACCAACTTCAGAGATTGAGGGGATTCTTCCTTGATTTATCTCAACAAACCAAAATTCGCTCAGAAAGGGAAATGCTCCCCCAAAAGGGTGCACAGAGCATTTCAACACTCCGCCAAAGAAGGCTAGGGAGCACCGATGCTCCCTGACAGTGGATAGGGGAGTGTTGCCTTCCAAAAATCATTTTTAAGTGGTTTTCTTCATGGCAAATGATTTGTACTCTTCATCAAATGATTTATCTTCCTTAAACTAGTCTTTGAAGGTGTCTTAAGTGTCCCTGTGATGTCGTTAGAGGCACGACATAGGAAAGATGGCAGTATGATTTTTGCAACACTTGCAACACTTGTGGTCAAGATGCGACACTTGCGGACAATATGCGACACTTACAACACTTGTAATGACAACACTTGCGGCACTATTGAAGTGATTAATTTTGATGTGTAACAATTACTTATATTCATGTTCCTAGGAGATCTAATCAACTAACTGATATGTTGGCTAATCAAGTATTAGATTGACATGTTTCTCATATGTAAAATTAAAACACACACATACACATGTAAATGCATTTGTAAAAAATGTTCATCCATAAGACAAAAAATATGTATATATAATATGTCCAAAAAATAATGTCACGAGTATGAAATGGACCAGAAAGCCTCAAATGGTGTTAGCATACATCGTCGGGCTTAAGCCCTCAATACATAGTACAAAAAGTTCCCTCGACACATGTATGGTCCAATTCTATCTACAGTCTAGGCCTATTGGCCCTACTATAGTGAACTACGATGTTCTTAAGACGCTGAAATAACTGGACCCAAGTCCGGGGAACCCCCACTACATGTGGTTTCATAGCTAGGGGAAGATCCTCGATCTCGACCATCAGTACTGCACGAGTGAGAGCTATCAAGTTCCTCTCTACTCGTCGTAGGACTCTATCACCCTCTCCGACCGGGGGTCCTCTTGCAGTTGTTGGTCCTCCTACTCCTATTGGTCTGGCCTCTGGTCAAGGATGACACCTGGTCCTGGAGAAGTCAATCAGTCGCACTGGTCCCACATCTATATATAACAGATCTTTAAGTTAGTACTCTGGCATTAACATAAAAAGGATAATATTTAAAAATTTAAAAATTAAATAATTAAAAAAATTTGTTACCTACCTCGCCATGTGCCTCCCAAACATGAAATTAAACAAGAAAATATGCATAAAATTGAAAGATATGATGATTTGTACTTACTTGGTCCAAGTGTGAGGGTTTTTCATCCACCGTAGCTCCTCGAATTCACATTTTGACGAAGAGGGATTTTGACCTTTTTGGTTATTTTTCAATTTGCAATGGTAAAAATGAGCTGTCCACCTCTATTAATAGACCTCTTTGGCCCTTTTAGCCCTAATTTGGTCCCATTTTCCCCCTTTCCTGACTTGGTAGCTACTTAAGTTCTCTTTTGAGATATCTTTGGTCGTTGTGACAAACTTGTCCTTTTAAGTTTGGTGTTTTTCTTGGGATGGGTTACACTCATATCATCCAATGGTAAAAGTATTTTTTTCAACTATTGCATATAGGTTAGGTTTTCACCCCCTGCATTATGCATATTGTTGACTTTTTCAATTTGACATAGGATCGATCCCACTGAAGTGAGACACATAACCTTCTCAGTTGCTCTATAAGTGTCGTAATTAGGTGGTAGAGCCTTCCTCTACATGGATTCCCTAGGTAGATCCTTTACTGCATTTTGGCGTCCATGTCGTGAGTTTTATCTATAGGCTTGGGAGTCCTTTTTAGTCCAACCATGATTACATATTGAAACCTCCTTCTTCTTTCTAGTCATTATTCTTGACTTTACCGATGGGACTCCCTAAAGAGCATGTTTTTTTGTCTTTCAAGATCGCTTAAATTTTGAAAGCAACATCTGATGAGAGTTCATTTATTCTTTTCTGTCTTGTCTAGATTAATTGAGAAAATAAGCCCCCTTGGAGTCTTCTTTAAGCCATTTTCAGACTCTCTAAAATTGAAAATATTGTCGAGCGATCTTGTTTCCCTTCACGTTCGCCAAACTCAAATTTGAAGGCACATTTGTTCGGCGGTAGTTTACCCCTTTTTCGGTCCAGACAGTTAATTTTATGAATAAAGGTATGCCCTAGGAGCTTCGGTTCGCTAGGAGAGTATTCTCAGGTGTAAGTTTAATCCTTTTTTGGGCCCGAGTGACTAAATTTTTGAAAAAGGAACATTCTCTGTGGTTTTGGTTTATCTCTAGTTTGAGCCTTGGAGATTACTTATGAAAAAGGAACCCCCTCGGAGTCCATAGATAAGCTCTTTTCAGACTCCCTAAATATGAAAAGATCGTTGAGTGACCTTAATCCTTTCACACTAGTTAATTGGTCCATAAATAACATCTATTTGGCATAAGTTTAACCCTTTTTTTGACCAATATATTATCCAATAAAAATGTACGCCTCAGGAGATACGTCTCGCCGTGAGAATTCTCCTAAGTTATATTTTATACTTTTTCGGGCTAAGGAGACTAAATTTAGAAAAAGGTTGTGAGTCCATAGTTAAGCTCTTTTCAGATTCGTTAAAATTGAAAATATAGCTGAGTGATCTTGTCTCTGTCACACTCGTTAAAATGGTTTTGAAGAGATGTCGTCTTGGTATAAGTTTAACCCTTTTTCGAACTGAGTGGACTAGTTATGAAAAATGAACTCCCTGGAGTCTTCTTTTAGTGTTTTTCAGACTCTCTAAACATGAAAAACCACCGATCTTACCTTCTCTGGGCTCGTAAAACTTAACATGGAAGGAGTCTTGTTGTGTCATATCTAATTGCATTGCATGTCTCATCCTTATGTCTTTGGCCTAATGCTGACTCCATGTTTCTATTCAACTGAACCTTTAAAGCATTCCTTAAATGCAAGCCTTGCAACACTTTTTACCTTTTCGATCTAACATCTAGACCCATGGAGGAATTTTCCCTAGTGTCCTTATCCTGCACATGTCTCCTTGCACTGAGAATCAGTATGTTCCATGCGCTTGGAACTAGTTTTCTTGCCCGCGACACTCGTTCCTCCTTTGTAACATAACATTATTTTATTCTTTTTCAAGCTCGTTAAAAATTTGAAAAAGACAAAAAAAATCAAATATTCCAAAAAGAGGGGACGTGATATACACTCTTTTTTCAGCAACAAGATAGTCACCCTTGGACAAAGAACATCCTTTTGTTTTTCCCCTAGCATTGGGATCTAATATGACCTTAGGAAGTTATTCTCGTTACATAGAGTTGTGTCCTCCTCCATTTGGTTACTCTTCCAAATATATGGAGAGTTTGTGGTGCCTCTTGTATTGCATACTTATGTCAATTTTCAGTTGCCTGAGTCTCATCATTTTGTTGTGCTTTTTTCTGAGGGAAGTTTTATCCAACCTGAGTTGTCCATTCTGTAGTTTATCTCTTGACTTTCATGAGTTGGCCATCCAGAGAATCCAGTTAAGTTCGGATTCAAAGACAATGAAGTTCTATGCTTGATGATCGATATCCTCCAGTCTTTCCCTGACAACATGTCAAATGCCTCAGGGTAGTGAGTCTTACACTCCCATTGTACTCCTACCTGATTTTTGAAGATATTGAAGTTGTTTCTCGAGCTATGAAGTCTTCATCGTTAGCTGCAAGTGTCAATGCTTCTTGAAGATGCATATTGTACTTGTATATATTCAAATTATTTTGAGATGTAGATTCGTTGTGTATTGCTCACGAATACACTTTATATATACATTTATATGACATGGATCTACAATGTACTTGATTGAAATCCATGATTAGTTCATCCCAAGCATGGCTATGCCCTCCTCAGAGAGATTATTATTGTTTTGCGGATGACACGCTCCCGAACTCTGGTCCCGAGCTCTCTCAACTTTGTGTCATCCCACTGATAAAGATATTGCAATGTATTTCAGCCATTAGTTTCTCTTCTGACCTCACACATTAGGTGGCATTTATTATAGTCCAAAAATTCCCTACTTATGCATACATGGAATTGGCCTTTCCACTTACATATTTTTCCAAATTATTGTTGAGGCTTCCTCTTAAAAAACTATTTTTTGGAAGATGTACGCACCCTACTGAACTGATAGCCCGCGTACACACGCGAGATGCATACTAGTTAGTCCACATACATATGTGAGATGCATACTAGACAACCCGCGTTTACCTCCAAAAATTGCAAAAAATATAAAATTGCAAGGAATTAGACGAATTTTACGGGCTATTGAAGGTTTCCCAACCATTTTACCTATTGTAGCCCGTCCCCAAACCGAATAACCATATTTTTTTCATATACAAAGAGGTATTGGGGTCTCATTTCAATACCAAGCAAGAGAAAAAGTAAACTCTACCAAAATCCCTTCCCCTTTCTAGCCCAAGTTTTGCATCCCTTTTTGAGTTTTGGCCTCAACATTCCCCTCAAGCCCTTTCTCATAATACAACTCTTTCCCCTTTCCCAAGAGATAAGTTGGTTGTGAGAAGTTTGCTTGGGATTGGAGCACTTAGAGCCACGATAGAGGAGCTCGGACATGGTTCGTGGAGAAATTTCCGATAAGGGTTGTAATCTTTTTAATCTTCATATTGAATAAAAGAGTTATTTCCTGTCCCAAAACAATGTGTCTATTTTATTTCATTTGATTTATGCATTTATATCTATATCTAAACATTAACCGTGATAAGTAGAGATCGTATATATTGTAGCATTTTTTTCCTAATCTTTTTGCAGTTTAGATTTTGGAGGAGACCAACAATATACGAAGCTACAAAGGGGAAAGAGGTCTACACCAACCGCAAGTACCAAAGGTATACCTATTGAATTTATTTCTTCTCTCTTTTCATTCAATTTAGATAGTTTTAGGGTAGTTTAGGAATATAATTGTCTTTTAAGGGAATTCAGTGCTCTGCCTGTACCTCAACCCAGTATCGGGGGATTTTCTCCGCTAGCAATGATGCTATGCATCGTATCTAAGTTGTAATAGCATGATCATATCTAGCATGATGCAAGTCATCTACATCATCTCCAAATTGTATTATCATATCTAAGTAGTACTATAATTATGCTCTGCATCATATCTAAGTTGTACTAGAATGATGCGAGTCATCTGCATCATCACTAAGTTGTATGATCATATCTAAGTTGTACTATCATGATTATTTTCATCATATCTAAGTTGTACTAGCATGATCATATCTAGCATGATGCGAGTCATCTGCATCATATCTAAGTTGTATGGTCATATCTAAGATGTACTAGCATGATGCTCTACATCATATCTAAGTTGTACTAGAATTATCATATCTAGCATGATGTGAATCAGGCATAAGCATTGTCTCTAAGTTGTACTAGCATGATGCCAATGCATCATATCTAAGTTGTAATAGCATGATGCCAATGCATCATATCTAAGTTGTACTAGCATGATGCGCCTCAAGACATCTGTATCATATCTAAGTTGTATTAGCATGATGTTGAAGCATCATATCTAAGTTGTACTAGAATGATACAAACCAACAATCTGTCAACCTTGACCATTCTCCATAGGGAGAATGTATGTCCACTAGCACATTGACTATCCATGATACCATATACCAACACTCCCTCCCAATCGAGGAAGTCATTTCCTCCCTTTCAACCAATGGAGTAATCTCCATGAGTCCCAACTTGTCCCTCAAGTATGCAAACATTATCTTGGACATAGGCTTTGTCAAAATATCAATTGTCTTCTCATTGGTGGATATGTACTAGAGAATCACTTCTCCCTTCTAGAATTTATCACAAATAAAATAATACTTGATCTCAATGTGCTTCAATCTATCATGGAACACGGGTTTCTCTGAAAGCTTCACACAAATCTGATTATTACAATGTATTACAGTCAAATCCAACACATGATCAAATAGTCTATAAATCATCTTATGGATCCATACTACTTCTGTACAAGAATCACAAGTTGCAATATACTTTGCTTTTGCAGTGCTAAGTGAAACAAACTTTTGTTTCCTGCTAGCCCATGATATAATAACATAGCCCAAACTGAAATATATACCATAAGTACTCTTTCTTTCATCTGCACGCCCTGCCCAATATGAATAAGTAAATACATGCAGTTGTACATCACTGTTTGAGGCATATCTCAAACCATAATTTAGCATCCCACAAAGATATCTCAAAATGTGCTTTGCAGCTATCTAATGCTCATGTCTAGGTTCCACCTAGAAATGGCTCAACGTGTTCACAACAAATCAAATGTCTGGTCGGGTATCAACCAAATACATCAATGAGACAATCAACTACCGATATAGGGACGAGTCGATTGGATCATAATCATAGTCTCTCAACTTCCTCATATCTTTCACCATGGGAGTTTCCATGTATTTGCAATCCATCATCCCAAACTTTTGAAGAATATTTGCAACATACTTCCCTTGCCCCAGGAATATTTCACCACACTTCTGCTATACTTCTAGTCCCATGAGACCAAGATCCTTCATATCGAATTCAGAGGATAAATCCCTCTAACACTGAATAATCAGAGGCTCTGCACATGTTGGAAACAAATCATCAACATATAGTATTCGGATCATAGGTGAATCATTCACAACCTTGTAATAAATATTTGGATCAACATATCTCTTAGAAAATCAAAGTCTCATCGAGTAAATGTCAATTTGTGCATACCAAGCTCTTGGAGCTTGCTTTTGTCCATACAAGGCCTTCTTTAATATACATACATGGATTTCTCTCGGGTGTACCTCAAAACTTTGAGGTTGCTCTATGTATACTTCTTTCTCAATTACTCCATTGAGAAAAGCATTCTTTACATTCATCTGATGTAAACTCCAACCCATGGATGATGCAAGAGATATGATATCTCTAATAGAGGTGTATCTGGAAACTAGAGAAAACGTCTCATCATAGTATTCTACCTCATGCTGGGAGAACCCTCTAGCCACGAATATTGCCTTGTATTTATCGATACTTCCATCCACTGCATGCTTTATATTGAAAACCCATTTTGAAGTGACTACAGGCTTTCCTTCAGGTCTAGGAAAAATTTCCCATACATCATTTTTCATGATTTATATTCTTCCATCATATCTTCCTTCCATTCTTTTTGCTTGACTGAAAGCTAAATATCCTCAAGTGTTCAACACTTGGCTTCTTTCCGGAGAAAGCTTCTTCTGGAGTCATGTTCTTCAATATATGATGAGGACTTCGATTCTAAACATATATGACTAACATAGCTTCTTCTCCCCATAGAAACATGGATAGATTCTGGTCATTAATCATTGCCTTGATATATTCTTCAATGGATCGGTTCTTTCTTTATGTTACACCATTCCGCAGAGGATTATATGGGAAAATTATCTCCCTCCTAATCCCGGTTTCTTTAAAAAAGGCAACAAGCTTCTTGGAGTTGTATTCTCCTCCATTATCGAACCTCAAGATATTTATCTTCCACTTAGGCATTGGTCCAAATACATATGAGTTAAAGATGTCCAAAACTCCTTTTTCTTTCCATGCTACCATTAGAATTGGTACTTGGTGAGATCACCTACCTCACCACTTGATGGAGTCATCTGCTCCATGTTTGCGATTGTCATTGTAGCTTCTTCTCAGAGCTATCTCTTGTGACCTTCCCGGAACAAGAACAACAAGAGAAAAAGTATTTCCAATAGAATTTTCATAATAACATAACAAGGATGGTAATCATCATAGAATTACCAAGGTGACCTTCCCAGGAACAAGAAATATCTCCTAGAGGAGATGTTAGTTCGTTTTTTCAAAAAAGTGAAATAAGCATCTATATCAATAGTACTTACATACAACCAAGTATTTCTAGCAGTAATAGAACCTTTCAAATATTTTTGTCTCAACTGTACTATTTACTTGTACTATAGCAACTATCAAACTTGAATTGTGCAAATTGAAACTTAACAATTTGATCAATCAAAACTGGAACCTGGAGCCTCAACTACTTGCTCCTATGAATGTATTGAATCCAATATCACTACTTGGACAAGGTATCTTATACATTCCCTTCAAAATACACTCATGCTTTTCTAGATGATATAACTTGAAAATCATATACAAGTGCATACCTTTGAAATTTGCAGCATCGTTCAACTTGTCTTCTGATATGAAACTAGACACCATCTTAACAAGAAGAGGTTAGAAACTGAATAAAAAAGGTTTAATTATTAGGACAAGCTAGAAACTCTAAAATTTCAATTTTGACCACAAAATAAACTTTGACCAAAAGTCAACCTTTGACTTTGACTTTGACCAAAAACTCAAAATTGACGTTTTTTTTATGGCTGAGGGTACCAAGAGATGCGTTAGGCTAAGGTGCGCTAGAATATCCAAAACTTAGGTCCAACACTTCACTTAAGGTACCCAAAGAGTTGGATTAGGATTTGTTGCAACTTCAAGATCATAAACCCTAGTTGTAGCTACAACTGGTGGCACAACGATCTTAACAAAGAACTGCCACTTTACCTTCTAGAAATTAGACTATCCTGAAGGTGGTGTGGGCCCATAACCTATTAGAATATTCGATGTGCTTGTTTTACCATAGACAATATCACTATTGTCACCCAACCATAGGCACATAGCCACTCCTGAGCACCATAACCTTTGCTAGATAGAATGATTCTAGAAGCAACACTAGAACCAATAGATAAACAAGAGAGCACATCTTTATCCAAATATAGCTCACCAAAAAGAAATTCCCAAAGCCACGGAACAAGAACAATACTTAGTTGCAGTAGTTGCAACTGCAATTGCACTTATCAAGAATACCACCAAGAATATAAAAATACCACCAAGAATGTCACCAAGAATACCACCAAGAGATACTAGAATATAGGGCGCATATCTTAGGATAGATAGCACCAGAGAGAGATACCAAGAACCACCCCAAAAGATCCATCTTCCATCCTTGTAACTGCAACTCCAAACTTGCGCTATACTTGAGAGAGTGAGTGAGATGAGTGTGAGTGCAAATGAGTTAGATCATCTCTTATTTATAGTGGTTCCTATCACATGTCTAGGTTGACTTGTCCTTTAACAGGATAATACTTTAATATTAATTCTTTCACTGAGACGACTTGTCTTCTATGGTTTTACACATTTGTTTAGGGTTTCTCTTGCTTCCGAAATATTCTATTCTAGACAAAGGTTACACATGGAGGTTAATACCTCCAACAACTACCATAATATCAACACCACATTCAATGGATATATAGGGTTGTGCGGATTTTGATTGGGAATATGATACATATAGAAGGAGATATATGATCGTATACATGTCTAGATTGTTTGGTGGACTAGTAAGTTGGATGAGCAAGCAACAAGTTGTGGTCTCTTTGTCCACTATAGAGGTAGAGTATATGGAAGATACTCATGCTTGTAAGGAGGCCATTTGGCATATGAAATCATGTTCATAAGTAGGGCTATGTTAGGGAGCAATTATAGTTCAATGTGATAGTAACAATGTCATTTGTCTCGCAAAGAACTCAACCTTTCATGAAAAGAAAAAGCATATAGATATCTAATACACATTAATTAGGGACATAATAGAGGATGAGAAAGGTGATACTAGAGAGAGTTGACACATTGCAGAATGCTACAAATTCATTGACAAAACTAGTGAGCACAAGTAAATTCAATTGGTTTTGTGAGTCTATGGGCCTTATGGCCCCTAACAATTAGCTCTTGGTTTGATGCATTCTCCCTTATACTTTTTCAAGGTATATGAAAAGTGGGAGAATATCGGGGAAGGTGTGTCATACACCTTGCAACATTCTATTGGGTTAGGTAACATTGATTGATGAGTAGTAGCAGGAAATAAATGCAGAGTAGTGGCAAGGAATAAATGTAGAGCAATAGAAGGGAATAAATGTCGACTAGTGGCATGGTAATAAATGCATAGCACTAGCAGGAATTGAATGTTAATTAGCATTACTTAGCCAATTACTTGTTGGTGGTTTCTAGCATGTAGAATTGGAAAACCGTAAATGGTTTATGTTTTTGTTATGCCTATTTATTCAATACTAGGGTTGGAGGAAAACAAAGTGTAAGTTTTAACTTACTTTTATGTTGTCGAAATTTCTCTAGAATCCTTATGCTAATGTTGAACACTCTTTATGAGAGCACATAGAATTTGTATTGTAACCATTTAGTTGATGAATAATACATTGAGTGTGCTTTAGAGTGTGAGGTTTTCTCCCAAAATGGTTTTCCCCATGAAACCATGTTGTTAATGGTTTGTTTTCTATTTCATTTGTTTGAAATTGTTTTGTTTTAAGTTCATTCACATTCTTCTCTCATGGATTAGTGTAGGAAGTGTATTCCACACCTCTACTTCCTTTCAACACTCTCCAATGTTCACTTCCCATATCTATATGCATAGATATTTGGACATATGTTAAAGCTCATCCTTCAACATGGAAATGGTTTCATATAGATCTTTAGACACATGTTAAAGCTCATCCTTCAACATGGAAATGGCTTCAATAGTTGTTGTTGTTACTCTATGACATGGATTCAATAGCTGCTATTGTTACTCTACATTTGTACTTCTACAAAAGATGCAACGCATATTTGAAAAAAAAAAAAAACAATATATCAAGTCAAGAGTATAACTCATTTCATTATTTGAAATGCCTCATCTTGATTGGCCTTCTCAAATTCATATGGGTCATTGGCCTATGCCGATAAAGCAATGGAGAAATTCCTCTCCCCATCGATATAAGACACTAGTTTGAAAGTTGTCCAATGAGATGGAAATGAAGGATGTAGACCTTGTTCACAAGAGGAAAGCATAGAAACTCACTTAAAGCTACTGCAAAAATATCACTTTGTTGTTATAATTTAGGGTATTATTGATGTAGCATTTTCTAGTTGATAGAGAGAAAAACATATCAAGAGAATGCTTCATTTGAGGAAACTTCCTTGGCACCATCTTTAAAAGTACAAGTATTTCTTGGACTTTGACAAGCTTAACTATTGTGTTCAAGTATTCTTGTATAGGAGACATTTGCCTCACTGCTGCTAATATTCCATATGTTATGTGTTGTTTTATGAGCATTGATTAGACATAACATATCATTAGAAAAATTTATTCATATGAAATGTCTAAGTATTTTACCAAATGACTAGAATAAAAGTGTTATTACTTGTTGAAGATGACATTGTTTCTCTCTTTAGGTGAATGCAATCTAAGTATAAATTATAAGAAATATAGTAACATTTCTTCAAAATCTATGAAATTTGCAGTATGTTTTAAGAGTGTTGTTACAATACCATGAAAAAACTAAGGAGGAAATTGAAGAAGAGACTAACCAAAAATCTCATTAATGGGAGGATATGAGAAAATGACTACAAAAATAGAATCTTCAAGAAGGCAGCCAACAAGTACCACCAACAGGGCCTTTGCTAGAGCTATAATATCGTCTAGGTGGAAAGGTAACACCATAGCCTACATGAGGATCCCCCTAGCCATACATTAGATATTCAATTCCTCTTCCCCTAGTAGCACCACCAATTGTACCAACACCACAAGATCCTATCAAGTCCACATTTACATCAATACTTGGACCATAAGAGCTGCCTATTAGATCCCTCATAGGTGCTCCATATTCCTATGAAGGAGGGTTCATTGCACTCACTCCAGGGAGATAATTTGTAACCTTGCAAATGGAACAAAAAGAATACAAATAAGGAGTGTGTTATTTATTATATTGCTAACTATTTCAAGAAAAATAAGAATATCGAAACTTGGAAGGAGTGTGTTATCTATTAAATTGATAGATGTTTCAAGAAAAAAAATATCAAATGTATGTTTCCTTTTATAATGATGCCATAAATAGCTTGAGAACAAGATTAGATTCTTCAAGTGAAAATACTAATACCTTAAAACACTATCAAACACATTTGTAAAGAACAAAGAAAAGGAGTTACCTCCCACCCACATATAGAGGTGTAGCAATATTTCCCTATCTCAATGAACCAATATATTGTAGTTGTTGTTCTTGCAATAATTTAAATATATGTAATGACAATGAAAATTTGAAATATAAAATACCTGATCTTGTAAATTACACTATAGTAAATCCATCGAGCAACAACAATAGATCAAGAACAAAACTTCCAAAATTAAACAAAGATAACAATGTGCTAATTATCAAATGGATGCTGCCAAACAATCTAAAAATATTCTAAATGCAAAGCACCAAAAGGTGCACTTGTCTAGGATGGCCAACACCCTTAAGATAACACTTGGTTGCATCACTCTAAATGTCTCTACCAAGGTAAGCTTGGTCAAGGGATGTATCCTTCTATCTCTACCAATGTAATCTTGGTCAAGGGATGGCTCCTTTTATCTCTACCAATGTAATCTTGGTCAAGAGATGACTCCTTCTATCTCTACCTACTACGTCTCACTCATCCCATTCTATATTTATGTATTTAGTGGTTGAGACAATGAACTATGGAGTAAGTAGAGGGTATCCTTTCACCAAATTATCATGTCGCTCAAGGATACTTCAAATAGAAGAACTTACAATTGAGAGAGGCTAACAACTATCCATTTACTCTACAACTCCAATGGCATGGTCAAAAAAGGTTTTACTAACCCCATATCCACTTCCAGTTGAACCAATCAGCCAAAAAAGAGTTTTTAAACTATCATATTGCTCAAGGATATGTGGTAATGGAGTTGATTCATGAATCTAACTCAATGCTTTCACTTGTTTCCTAAACCCAACTTATTGCTCACCCTAGATCTTGAGATATCTCCTTCGTTTCAAACCCCCAGAAATCACTTCTAAATTTAGGTTTTTACCCACAAACCCAAATCCTGAGAACAAATATGTCTCATCCTCCCTCCTATCAAACTCATAAATAGGGTTTGAGCAACAATAAATTATGAGAGTCAATCTAACCACCACAAATGATATAAATGATTCGATTGATAAAACTATATATGAAATAGAAACATAAACAAAAAAAAAGAAAGCAATACACACCTAAAGCAATGATCATTCATCAAGATGTGTACAATGACATGTGTGTTTACTTATGCTAGTATTAAGGGCTTATCAAAAGTGGTTGGATAAGAGTGCTTCCATCTTCTAAAAAATTAAACTGGAGAACATGCTTATATGATTCCCATCCCCACCTAGCTTGACATGCTTATGTCTTAAGGATGGGCATAAACAATTTCTTATTGGTTTCACCCCATAGATAACACATTAAAGAGTTATGGTTTGGGAGAAATGTGAGGCTCTCTTGATACTTTCCCATGTCAATCGGCTCCTCTAACTCTTTTTTGCATATACCATTTTGAGCTAGCAATGCTCCTACTTTTTATCCCCAATGTTTGTAAATAAGATGAACCCAAAACCTACTTTTTATCCCCACTATTGGTAAATAAGATAAACCAAAAATCTAAATAATAGTGTTGTGATCGGTCATGGTATCCATAGGTATGTTCCCGAGGCTGAAGGAGTCATTTTTTTTCAAGAAGAATCATCTCCACTAGAACCAACCTCATTTATACCTTCTACAAAGACGAAAGAAGTATCTAAATAGGAAGAAACTAACAAGAAGTTTTCTTATTCCATTCAAATTCTTGATTACCTTAATGCATGTGGGTCCATGTCTCTATTTCACTTTGGTTATCTACGTTATATAAAGGATTCGAATGATGTCATCTAAGCTAACCACCTGGATGGTTTTCTCACCTTGGATACCTACCACCATGCAAGATGTGTGGTTTCCCATACTTTATTCTCTTTGTTATGAGAAAGCAAAGCACCGAATACAAATAGTCATCATGGAAAAATCAATGAATCTCACAAGAGCCGATATGCAAGATGTAAGCATTCTCAAGTTAGCCAACTAACATTAACATTAATGTTTTTAATGATTATTTATCTTGGCAGAGAGCATCTCTTCGGATTTTGAATGAAAAATTATATTCGACAATAAATGAAGTTTTTGGATTTCTACCAGATCTCCTCACATCCAATCAATAC
>ML802410.1:145800-157491 GCA_009831015.1 Picea engelmannii
CTCTCCTTCCTTTGAACCCCCATAAATCACTTCTAAATCTAGGTTTTTACCCACAAACCCAGTTCCCCAAAACAAATTTGTGTCATCCTCCCTTCAATAAAACTCATAAATAGGGTTTGAAGATCAGTAAATTATAATAGTCAGTCTAACCACCATTGTTCATATGCATGATTCAACCGAAAAAGTCATATAAGAAGCAGAAATAGGAACAAAAAGAGAACAATACACACTTGGAGTAATGACCATTTATAAAGATGTCTACAAGGACACACGTGTTTACTTTATGTTAATATCAAGAGCTTATCACAAGTGGTTGGATAAAGGTGCTTCCATCTTCTCAAAAATTTAACTAGAGAACATACTTATATGATGCCCTTCCCTACCTAGCTCGACAAGCTTATGTGTCAGGGATAGGCACTGGAAATTTCTTATTGGTTTCACCCCATAATTAGCACATTAAAGAGTTTTGGTTTGGGGGAAATGTGAGGCTCACTCTTTTTAATGTAATATGCCCAGTATTTTCCCATGTCAATTAGCTCCTCTGACCCTCTTTTACATATCCCATTTTGAAGTAGCAATGCTCCCATTTTTTTATCTCCAATGTTGGTAATTAAGATGAACCAAGAACCTAAAGAATGACACAGTGACCGGTCATTGTATCCATAGGGTTGTTTGGTTCCTCCAAGGTCGAACGAGTCAGTAGGGTTGTTTGGTTCCTCCAAGGTCGAACGAGTCAGTAGGGTTGTTTGGTTCCTCCAAGGCCGAATGAGTCAATTTTTGGTTTAAGAACAAGAGGAGCTGCAAAGCAGTAAGCCCCTGCCTTTAAGGGGGTGCAACCACGCTATAACATGAATGCATTTACAATGAAAGTAGGGGGTGAAACCACACTATAACATGAATGCATTTACCGTGAAATCAGGTCAAGGTCAAAATCAATGAAGGCCCAGTCAATCATGTAAACACTATGAATGTCAGAGACAACACAATATTTCATACGTAAATCCTCTTATTCTATTTCAGAGCTTAAATAGTAGCAATTTAGAGAGAAAGTAAAAATTCATAATCTTAATATACACTTATTATTGTTGGCAGTGTAGATAATACCGATTTAATTTCAGAGAGAGAATCATAAAGTAAGAGAAACTTCCATCCAGAGCATTGCTATTGCTAGTAGTTCCAAGAACGACTCCAATCATGAAGATGTAGGACAGACTTGCAAAAAGCGGTAAATCTCAAAGACATGAAATTAATGAGTTTTCAAACACTAAAGGATAAATGAGCGAATGGCCACGGTTGTGCCAAGTGTTATGGAAGACATGATTTTGATAAAAGGCCTCGCTATAAAGATTCGATCAAAAACCTGGGTTTGTTTAGATGGAATATGGAGAGGAGCGCTATCATGTATTAAGGGAAAACATCAAGAAGAATAATATCCCGATAGGAAATGGTAGGGTGCAGTGGGAATGATGACATTTTTCTCTTTTCTCGTTGAACAAATCTTATGGAAAATTCAGTTGCTATTGAATTTGCAATCCAAAATTTTAATTTAATCAATTTGTAGATGATTTTTTAAACCTTACATGGCCATATTACAGTGAAGATACAACAATATACAACCTGCAGTCATCAAAGGCTGTATGTGATTTCATCAGGAATTTTACAGTTTCATGAAGTACTTCATAGCAATTACTAAACTACAAAAATAAAACTAAAATTATTTTAATATTAAAATCCTTGTTATTTTATTTATTTAAAATGAATAACGAATATATTTGAATCGGCCCAAACATGCAAACATGTAACGCCCAAACATGAAAACATGTAACGTGTCTCAATATATGAACTGATTTGGAGAAGGTTAGTGGATAGTCTTGCATCTAACTTCCACCTGCTTTGCATGCATGTTCCCCATACATCAACTCCACTTAGTTTGCATGCATCACACTCAGGCATGTTCTATCCTCCCTATGTAAGCTCGCCCATGGTTAGTAAGACTGGTCGGACTCCCACACAACACAACTGATAATTATCTTCAGGGCCCAAGCTCCAAAAGCGTTGTAATAACTGGGACTGATGGATGCGGGAAACATAATTGGGGATTGTTTAAATCCGGACGCCGATGGGCCTGGACAATTGTTTCCATTACAGGAAATCACGTAGCCAGAGTTCAGAATTTCCTCATCGCCTTTAAGATGGAGATCAAGCATGAATGGAAATTTTGTCATGGAAAAGTCACTGCACAATGACCCGTCACGACTTGACAATTTTATAGTTCTCTATCAATGGAATCCAATTGGTTGTTTATTTATGGTCGGAATCAATGGACCCCCAATGTTTCTTTGACTATTGAGAGGTTGCACTCATTAGCAAAGTCGATCAAAGAAGGGTTTAATATCTCATCTCCACACCTGAATGTATGATGCCACTTCTGCCATCATATTCCAGCCGAAGGAGCGGATTCGCAACATCCCAAGCATTGTAATGAACATAAATTTTGCAGTTCCTAAGTTTGAATGGCTCCACTTCACGTTGTGAGCATTTTTTTCTATGAACACTGGTTTATATGCATGCAATGTTTTCTAGGCTTTAATGGCTCTCGATAAATTAGGATTTTTTAATGATTTAGTGGCCAAATTGAATAATTAGGAGTTTTATTGTAGACAGGTCAACTTCCTTATTAAGAGCCAACACCTGGCTCGCCCGTCAATGGTCTTTCTCTGTATCTTTATCTAAGCGAGCATGTATAGGAGCTCTCTCTTTCTCTTTATGTATCTCATTATGTTTTTACAGGTAAAGTTTCTACATAAGATTGTAATTAACTGGAAATCATGAATGTTGAAACTATAGTTGATGCTTGCAACACAACTTTGCTCCACTTTATTGACCTAAAAATTGTAGCACGACTTATTTAGTAAAACTAACAAATGTGGTGTGTTCCTGTTTATTGAGCCAAGAATGGTATGGCTAAAACAAAACAGAGCACTACCAGAGAATTTGCCTTAAAACGTTGTTTCTATGCACATCACTAAAACATTTTTGTTCATTGTTGTACAACACAGACTCAAAGTGCTTCACTTTTTCATCAGCTCAAGGTAAACAATAAATGAATGAGCGAGTTTATTGGAATGAGATTAAACGCCCAAGACTAAAGAAATAGTTTATTTTGAAGTGATTGCTAGAAAAGCACTTTACACATACGGAATCATTTATTTTCATCAGGCGCACCAAGCATGTATAGCAACTGCATTTGTCTAACAACCCATCTTGGCCAAGGTGTTTTCCAGTATCATTGGGCTACTTCTTTATCTAAGTGAACATCCATGTATAGTAGCTCAAGGATTAGACTGTCTAATGGTGTAGTGAGCATCCTTTTAGGGACTAACCTAATCTGATCCAGCTATGATGCGGAGCCACCACCAATATTGTAAAGGTTCAGGTTGATCCCGACGAGCAACAAATCATAAAGGGAATGGCCTCCTTCCTGCTCTTAATTGCCCAGGGAGCTCTTATCCATCCATAAACTATATCGTACTTTCTCTTAAGGAGCCGACACTTATAGATACTTGGTTGAGGTGGGTAAATTTGTTTCTTTGGCCAACAATAACAATTCAGTGCATAAACTCATGCTATGACGTTTATCCTTTGATACCTTAATTTTCAAGGTATGGCTTAACTAGTTCAGTAAAATATATTTACGAGCTTCCATATCCTGACTTGAAAGAATTGAAATAGGAAAACCATGCACATGAATGTTATTTTCGATGTCGTGAAAGAAACATATTCTTATGAAATATTTTATCTATATGTCGAAGATCCAAATCTTTCTGATAAAGAATTTTTTTGTCGGCCATAAATTTCAAAATTAAGCTTGCTATAAAACTCATGAATAATGCAGGTGTGTTGTAAAACTCATGACTAATGCAGGTAATATGAGAAGCAATGTTGATTTCCTTGCACATGCTTCCTTTCTATCTATTTTATACCTAAATTATTGGACTATAGTGTGCCCTACGGTGACTTAGTCAGGGTAACATGGTATTGGGAAGCCACTAATGGGAGCCTCAATACCCCAAGGTACGAACCCAACTGCCAGTGCAAGTGGAAGAAGGGTTGAGGAGGCGCAAAACCAAGCTTGGGAGCTATGAATTCAATTGGGTCCCTACTAAAAAAAATGCAAGGTACCTTGATAAAATTCATAATATAGATTCATATGTTGTAACTAATTTCATAATATACATTCATATGTTGTAACTAATTGGATTTTTCAGAGTTTTTTCTAGATAATGAAGACAATAACAATACCAATAGCATTCAGATGAAATTCAGAACAGATTTTCAACAACAGCCTTTCACCATAGCTCGAATTAGATGGTCGAAATTCAGAACAGATTTTCAACAGCAGTGTTTCACCATAGCTCGAATGAAAGCTCGAATTAGATGGCCGAAATTCAGAACAGATTTTCAACAATAGTGTTTCACCATAGCTCGAATTAAATGGACGAAATTCATAACAGATTTTCAACAACAACCTTTCACCATAGCTCGAATTAGATGGTGAGGATGTTTTGCAAGTTGTGGAGCATGCACGATGCCTAGTGGAATGTCCTTCCCTTCTCAAGAAGGCTACCGAGTGGAATGTCATTCCCTTCTCAAGAAGGCTACCGAGTGGAATGTCCTTTGCTTCCCAAGAACCCGCAGACATTAATTGCTCACTGTCAAATTATTCAATTACAGTGTACTGTCAGAGCCAAGAAAGTGGCCAATAAATTTTATTTTATTTTTAAATGAATTATTAATACCAACAATTAACTAAAACATATTCTCTTACACCAGAGAAATATAATCATATCACATTACTATTATCCAATCAAAATTTTGGTTTTTGAAATTTTATAAATAAATATATAATTTTATTTTTAAAATAAATAAAATTAATATATCATTTCTTAGATGGCTAAAGGAAACTTTGAATATTGAATATTGTGTTTTAAAGATCATAGCTAAAATGCAAAATGCACCAAGTAATAGGCAACTAAAATACAAAATGCACCAAGTAATAGTTCGTTGACCGCCAAGCAATTGTTATAGTCCCTTGGCAGGGACTAAAAATCATCTCAACTTGAACTAACCTCGGTTATACTTTCTACAAAGAGGAAATAAGTATCTAAATATGAACGAACTAATAAGAAGTTTTCTTATGCTATTCGAATTCCAAAAAAGTTAAAATATCATCAATATGTCCATTGAATGCATCAATTCATGTGATTACCTTATTTAATGTGGGTCCATGTCTCCGTCTCACTTTGGTTATCTACATTATATAAAGGATTCAAACAGTGTCATCTAAGCTAACCACCTGGATGGTTTTCTCACCTTAGCTGCCTACCACCATACTTTATTCCCTTCCTTATAAGCACCGAATCCAATGGTTTGCCGTGCAAATTGGAAAAACCAATGAGTCTCATAAGAGCCGATAGACGTGAATGCAGATGTATGCAAGATGTAGGCATTCTCAAGTTAGCCAAACCGACATTAACATTGATGTTTTTAATTATTGTTTATCTTAGCGAAGAGCATCTGTTTAGATTTTGAATGAAAAATTATACTTAAAAGATAAAT
Organism: Picea engelmannii; assembly: GCA_009831015.1. Lineage (NCBI taxonomy): Eukaryota > Viridiplantae > Streptophyta > Pinopsida > Pinales > Pinaceae > Picea > Picea engelmannii. The sequence goes on from ML802410.1 coordinate 151,420, forward strand.
GAAGTTGTTTGATTTCTACCACATCTCTTCGCATTTAATTAATATGTTATTAAATATATTTTACATGTGATATGTAAGTATATGTAATATTATTGTGTAAGAACATGAGTTGGTTTAATGATTAAATATATATGTAATATATTTTTCTTCTTTGGAGGTCACAGGTTCAAATCTAGAGGGGGTAGGGTATGTATATCTTTATAGACTTTAACAGTGAAATTGTTGTGCAGAGAGGGTCCCTTCTCCCACAAACAAGGGACTTGGTTGAATTTATTTCTCCCACAAACAAGGGGCTTGGTTGAATTTATTGTTTCCCTTTGTTGGAAAGTCAATATGATAACTATGCTTAACTATATGAAAATAACACTATAAAATTATCACTTTTTTTTATCTCCATACATTCAATCAGTATGCTATTAAACATATTGCATGTCCAATATGCACGTAGATGTAATACTATTTGTTAATGTATATGGTAATGTACAATCATGTAATGTATTTAATGACTTATTGTTTCACTTTGTTGAAATTGAATATGATAATAATACTCAACAAAATGAGAATAACATTAGAACATTATCATTTTTAAGGTCAGAATTTAATTGTCAAAGTTCAAAATTATTATTAATTAAGCAAAAGTGTATATTTTTAGAGTGGGTTTACGTAGTGCAATAAGAGTGCAGACTAACTAACCCATCAATTCCAATATCTCACTCAAATCCTTCCCTCGCTAATTCTTAACTTTCATGTGCTTCACTAATTCTTCACTTCCATGTGCTCTGTATATATAATACAAATAAGTAGTCAACCAAAACACTATATCCCCCCTCTCAAATTGAAAAAGTAGTTGTTTTTTATTTCCTCTATAAACAACGCATCTTTACGCCATTTTAACTATGTTTTTTTCTCAAATTATCTCGACTTAAGATAGGGACTTGCGGCTTTGTAGCATCCCTTGTTACATTTAGTAACTATAAAAATTGTGTATAAATATAATATATTTTTTCTCAAGTTATCTCGACTTAAGATAGGGACTTGCAACTTTGTAGCATCCCTTGTTAGATTTAGTAACTATAAAAATTGTGCATAAAGATAAGATAGTATATCCAATCTTTTAGGCAAAATTGTGTAACAACAAGAAAAAAAAAATGATATTTTAGATATGATGTTGTATATGTTGGTAAGGAAGATGAATATTATTTTCACATTGGTAATATTGATTATGATGTTTGGGATATGACATTTTCCCTAAAGTTTTTCATCTTAAAGGGAGGAGCCAAACAATTTAATAAGATATGGAAGTCAAACCATATGGTTCACTAATAATGGATGACAAAGGGTGTTAACATCATTTATGTCTCAAATGTCACTTTGGAATTGTCTTTATCTCACCATGTTTCCATTGCTTAGGTTGCTCAACACCCAATACACCACCATCACCACCAACATCATCGTTGTCACTGCCACCACCACCAACATTTATTTTTCCATTGCCACCACCACCATACCTAAGCATATTGATATTCTTGTCTTTGTCCCTATAGCATTCATTTTGAAGGTAAATCTAGATTATTTGTCCTATGCAAAATTGATGGTCTATGACATGTTGATCATATCTAGCCCCTTGCCTCCCTTGAATTTTGTGTAAATTTTCTCAAACTTCATCATCAATTTTATGGATGTGGTCAATAAACCTTATTACTTTCCTATGTGCAAGGATTTCCTTCCCTATCATTTTTTTGGAAATGATACCTAATATAGTTAATGGAACCTTCAATAGAAATCCAAGTCACACTTCAAAATGTGAAGTGCAACTTGTTGCATTAATAGATGTAACAATGTTGCATTTATACAACATATTATATAGAAATGATTATCTTAAATAATATTATCACAACATTTATGATTAAAACAAACTTTGTCCAAAGTAAAATTTAAAAAAAATTAAAAAAAATTATTATAAAAAATTTATTGATAAAGTGTATGCTTTTCATATGGAAAATGTTTTGAACAATGTTGGAAAGAAAAGACATTTATATTTATATTCTAGAAGCTGGTTTGAATGAAAGTGTAAAACCTAAGAAAATCGCCATAAAAAAGAAAGTGTTAAATAAATAAAAACGTCATTAAAAAATGATTTTATTGTGTGACGTATAAAACACGGTTTGATTTATAATAATGAAGATATAGACTAGCACAACCATTTTATTAAAAGTGGTTGATATACATCTATAGACACAATTTTCTCAAATTAAACTATGCAATAACATATACGTAATAATATATATGTTATTTATATACAATAACATCTTTGTTGTTGTGTAGAATTTGAATTATATAATAAAGTTGAAAAACATATATTTTCAAATTCATTTTGAAAATATTATAGTTATTATGTTTTTTTTTGTTTATGTTATAAAGTAAATATAAGTTGAAAATTAAACTTTATTTCTTAATTATAATTATTTTAAATATAACTTTTTATCATTTTTTTATTATAATATATTAAATTTTATTTTTTATTTATTTTTCTAAATACAATTCTTTATTTATTTTTAGAATTCCTATCTAATTCTTTAAATCTAAATCTATTATATCAGCACGACTAAATATTGAATCCTTATATTATCATATATATAAATAATCTCTTATTCTTTATGTATATCTATAAATCATCATAAATATCAAATCCATAATTACCCATAATTAAAATTAAAATAAAATTAAAACTGTCGATATGCATTTTCATACCATATGCAATGGGTAAAAGGAAGCATGATCCTTTTAATACTAAAAGTATCATATATACCTCTGAATACTGAAACTATATATTTAAACAAACTTGAATTAAAAAAACATTCAGAAATGGCAGCTTTCTATTATAGGTCTCCCCGTATCATAATTCTATCCAATAATATCCATCGCTAGTATCTGCTACCTCAGTTTTTATTAATTAAATCTCTTCCACAAACATTAAATTTTTTTCCTTGTTAAGAATCTGTACAATGAATGAATTTGAATACTGTTACAAATTTGAATCGGCATAAAAAGAATTTAAAATACAAATTTGAATCCTCATAAAAAAAAATTTAAAATAGAATATGTACAATGAATCATACTGGCAGAAATTTGAATCTGCATAGTAAATGAATTTAAAATAGACTATTTTAAGTATTTTAGAATCTAAATTTTTTGGGAATAATATATCATTGACAATATAGCTTTACTATTAAAAATGTTGACATTTAAAAAAACTTAAATAACTAAAATTTCAAAAAAGTAAATCAATCAAATTGATTTTAATTAACCAAAAAATGAAACTGGATGTGAATGTACCTTTCCTTATCGTGTAAAGCAAGGGCTCTGCTGTGCTGAGAAGTGACTAACCGGTTTAGCCTAATGTTATTGACCATTTCCATGATAAAATTGTTGTTATTTTAAATTTTTATAGATAAGTGTAAAAAAATATTATTGTTCATATGAAAATAAATGCATTTTATAAATAAAGTATAAATAAATATTATTACATCATAAGAAAATAAATGTAAATAAATATTATTACATTATAAGAAAATAAATGCATTTTGTAATTTAATAGTGAAGAGATTGTAAAGTCGTTACATAACATATATCAATTAATTACATTTAAGATATTTAATAATATTTATTTGCATTATAATTAATAAAATGGTTTTAAGGATGTGAGGTGTGATGTTCATAAAATTTGGAAAAAAAAAAACAAATCGAACTAATCTTCACACTAATCAATTAGTAAAATGCAAATAAATATTGTTAAATGTCTGAAAATATTTTTTTTTATTTGATTAGCAGTGACTTGTTGTGAGAGATGTATGGTTAAGAACATGTGTTTCCTTTTAAGAGGTTACAAGTTCAAATCCAGAGGGGGTAGAGTATGTATACCTTCGCAGACTTTACCAGTCAAATCACTGAGCTGAGGGAGGTCCTTTGTCCCACAAATAAAGAGATCTCATACACCAATTTAGTGTGACTTAGTCATGATCTTAAAAATAAATTATTATTATTATTATTATTATAGACATAAAACTACTCTTACTACTTGCTGATGGATGCTGGTTTGTTGTCAAAGGCTAGTGGTGACATATCTCCAGAATGAATGCAGGGCGTTCCACAAAGAATATTTGACTGTCAACCATCACGCAAAGGATGTGAGTATTGTTCGTACCACAAAGACTGTGATCGTTACCATCACGCAAAGGATGTGAGTGAAGAATATGAGTACTGAACATGGAGTCTTGCCAATGTTATAGGTATGTTGTCCAAAAGAACATGGAAGAGGTTTGTTACGATTTAGGCGGACGCCAAAATTCGTCCCAGTTTTTGTTAAATTTATTTGTTTATAAAACTAGTTCAGCAGAAACAGAAAGGGTGGGCGTAATCTGTTGTAATCGCAGGTGACATCCAACTCATTTTCTCTTCAACAAATTATAAGATCAGGAAGGAGAGCAGCTTAGAAAGTAAGCATTCCAGATCGAATCCCCGGTGATATTGGTTGTTTATTTATCTTCTTGTGCTCAACTGTCAAGGGACCAAGACCTTTATTTATCGTCTCGAGAGTGGGCCTCAGTGGGTGACCATGGGAAGAGTTTGGACACAACCAGCTGCAATTCTCCTAATATTCCAGGCCGAAGCTCTGCGTTGGGACCCGCAGAGTTGGATAGTACCAGGAAAGGGTTTGTGTTTTATTTTCAATATTCCCGATCCATGTAACCAAATTGCAGATATGGATAATCGACCAATTTCTGTAATCAGGTTACAATGAGTTAACCAAGGCAGAACGGTTAAAATATCTAATGTTCTCTAAAGATAAATAAGATGTCCATCCAAGGAGTTTTGGAATGACATCTCTACCACTACTACTCAGAGCATGAGAGCATATGATTCATTGTTTGATATGAGACTATATTGTAACTTGTAACCGGACCGATATTTTGTAGAGTTTGATATATAGTATTATTAGTCCGTCCGTGTGGAAGGCTCACTACTACTGGAGCATATGATTCATTGTTTGATATGAGACTATATTGTAACTTGTAACGGGACCTATATTTTGTAGAGTATGATATACTCTCTTATTAGTCCCTGCTTGCCTAAGAGAGTATGATAGATACTCTTATTAGTCTGTGCTGAGGCTATAGGGACTCTAGCATTCCGTTTATGGTTCACTTGATATTAGTTATTCATTTGAATATAAATTGGACTTTAGCATTCACTTTATGGTTGACTTGATATTAGTTATGTATTTGAATATAAATTTTTATCAAATTTTTAATGTTTTACATTGCAAACTTTATATTTTATTTTTTGTATAATAAAATAAAATTAATCTTCTTTATCTTATAGGAAGATAATTCAAAGTTTTATTGCAAACTTGGATCTTCCTAATGAGTTTGTTCTTAATTTTTTTTTTTTTTTCCAATGTTTATTTTTCATTCACCTTATAGCCAAGACAATGCAATGTTTTCATTATATCCTAAGTTTTAACCTTCTTTGTAATTGTCCATTAACACCTGCATTAATACTTTTGCATTTGAATGTGAGGGTCTATTGTGACAAATGCGGCCACCCGGAGTCTCCACGGCCTAGACATCGCCACTTCATCAGATGGTCTTTATCTTCAGTCGGCACCAATGTTTCTTACCTAGTCTGAAGATAGTAAATAGAAGACAATGCCTAGACTAAAAACATTAAATAGAAGACAATACCTTATGTGTAGAGGGAGGTCATGATGGTGCATGTTTCACACAGTGGTGAACATATTGGGGTAAGATGGATGTAGGCTAAATACTGAAGAATCTAAAGAAAAAAAATGGATTTAAGTGCCCAGTGAGGAGTCACGCCCAGAAAACACAAATTCAAAAATAAACTCCGTTTGAAAATTTGATCAGTGAATATAGGCTATAACATATGAGAAACAAAAGTAAGAACTCAGATATCAAATTATGGAAATCACTGTCAAAATATTTTATTCCAAACAGTAAAAAGAGGGTACAAAGTACCCATATTACCCGAAGAATAATAAATAAATAAAAA
>ML802410.1:184248-199641 GCA_009831015.1 Picea engelmannii
TACCGAGTCGGTTACATGCAAACCAAAGAAAACTAGACTCTTAACTAAGAACCGACTCTTAACATGCCTACAACTGACTCTCACAACTGAAACTTATAACTGGTGCTTACAGTTGGTGCTTTCTCTATTATTTCCAAGTATCGTGAGGTGAGCTAAATTCAAATATCTTTGTTATTCCATTAACATGATCTAGGGTTTTCTTTCCCCTTCTATCAGAAAGCCATGATCTAGGGTCACATAAAAAATTATTTTTAAGTGGTAGTAACACGATCTAGGTTAAATTTAAATCACCTAATTTTCCCCTCTACACATTACAGCCTAGGTTAAATTTTAATTTATTTTCCATTATAGCCTAGGTTAAATTTTAATCTATTTGCAATTATAGGAGATAAAATCGGCCAGAGGACAACCCGGGTACCATCCCTGACAACACCCTAGAACATTCAAAGGATTTGAAATACAACTCAACATTTTTAAGAAAAAGAAGGAAAACAGGAATTCACAAAGCATACCGGCGATGTAGAATATCAAAGACCCGTGGAAGAAGAAAGGAACCCATTGCTCCTTCGCAATTCAATAATCACTATAAAACCTTGGCATCAAATCTTTAACTGGCATACCCAGGCCAAAGATAAAATCAAAACGTGCGAAACCACACCTATAAAATCATCATGAACGGATATTTACAGTTGCAATGAGGTAAAATACAAAATGATTAACTAATGCTAGAAACATTGGCTCGACCTGCGTGACAATAGTTCAATTTAGGTAGATAGTAGTAATTTTTTTCATTTTATAGGATGGCAACAACGAGAAACTGAATGCCCATCCTAGATCCATTATATCATGGCTTACTCTAAAATATTGGTTAGTAAAATGGAACAACCTGTCCTTTCCCCTAAAACCAGTGATAGTAGAGGACATCCTAGATCCATTATACCAGTGATAGTAGAGCACATCCTATATCCATTATAGCCTAGCTTCCTCTAAAATAGTGGTGGTTAAGAGAATGGAAGAACTTGTCAGTTCCCCTAAAACCGTTGTAGTTGATACTAAAGAACATAAGATTGTTATCCATCCATTTTTGGTACACCAAAATGTTTCATTATGGATGGCAATAAACTGGTATGCATCATACAACTTTTATGACCGATGCCATTGATTGCTGGAAAGAATGCGTCGAGTCGAAAGATTACATTGAATCACTCGAGCTTAGAAGAACTAGACGAAGATATTAGTTGCCATTCATACATGCAAAAGAGACAGAGTGTGGCACATTGAATGGCTACATGGAAAGAAACAATTCATACTTCAGGTGACAGGTTATATGGCAGCACGTAGGGCTTATAAATATATTAAAGTGAGTATTAAGTTATACACTTCCCAAGGAAACAATGATAATTGCGGGTAATTAAANTATAGTCATCCATGTATATATTACTTATTAAGTTTTCAATCCAATGGATGGGATTCATATAATTTTCTCTGTATCTTCACTTCTAGCTTTCCTTGACTAGAGCATTTGATTCACCAGTTCAAGGATTGGGAAACACACCAAGTGTTTCACGGTTTTCGGTCCACTATTTGTTCTGATTCAAGCCTCCCAGCTTTGCAACATTGCATTGGGATCCACTCTTTATGCAGCTGATGGTTGTCATTCCTTTTTTTCAACTACTTATTTGTTTTCATCTAGGTACGAGTTGTTTAACTATAATAGAAGTTGTTAGCTCATGTCCATCTCCATATATATTCCTTTTGAAAGTCTTTGAATTACACCTTTTGCATTTATTTTAGATTATTGAATGTGATATGTAGCATTTTCTTTTTCTTCTTTATATTTCCAGAATTTCTCTCAACACGTGTCTTTTTCTCTTTTGTCTTGATACTATACTGTTTTGTTTTAGGATAGTTACAAATCGTCATTTTTGGTTTCTATTCGTTTATAATGTGATATTGAAAAAATGCTCTCGATGCAAGTTTCTTTAAGGGTAGATATTTCTGAGTATTTCAGTCACTTTATATGGAAACCAATGAATCCAAAAACCATAGTCAAGAAGGAATTGAAACGAAATAACAAAATTGCAATGGATTTCATCTGGGAAGGAGCACCTCATCTCGTAAGAGAAAAGTTTGGAAAGTGTTCATCAGCTAAAGAACTTTGGGACAAGATACATGATATCTATTTTTCTCTCATCATAGAGTTAGAGATCGCTAAAGAAAATAGAGGTACAAAACAAATAGAAAGATGTTCATTATGTGAAACTAGATTCAGAAGAAGAAGAGTGGGAAATCAACAGAGGTGAGTTCTTTTTCTTTAATTGTGAAAAACACATACATCTTGAAAATGAATGCCCATATTTGAAGATCGAAAGTGATGAGACAGAAAATCCCAATGAAATAGAAGAAAATATTGAGATTGAAAAGGCAGACCTGATTAGTGCCTTAGATGAACTAAAGAAAGAAAGAGAAGAAAAAAATTCACTCAAGATAGAATTGATGAAGCAAAAGGAAAGTATTTGAAGTTTCGAAGAAGCCCAACAAGTCATCGAGAACCTAAGAGATCGGCAAGAAGAAGCATAAAAGAGAGAGAATATATTGACAGGGCATATCAAGGAAAGAACTAACGATTTAAACCAGCTTGAGGTAGAGTTTGGTCAAGAAGAGAGAATACTTGAAGAATAAATAATTACATTGAAGATCCAACTTGAAGAAGCAAAGAGAATAGAAGAAGTCATGAAGTCTCAGATGATGAAGAAAAAAAAAGAGGTGGAGAAACGTGAATAAGAAGTTGTCACACTAAGAGTCAATATCGTCAAGCTTAGAACGAATGTTGAAGAGAGAGAAACATCCACATCATCAGTTGAATAGAATCCCCACAAGTTGTCAGAAAGGAAGAATGAAGAGAAGCCAAAGACTTATGCAAAATTCATTGAAGGTTCAATAAAGAAAGAAGAATGCAAGCCCCTAATGAAGAAAATTTCAGAAGTGCAAAAGACTCGAGAAGAAGACTACATAAGAATATCCTCCACATTCAAGCCATAAAGAAGCCTCAATCATGATCATGATCAAAAAAGGAAGGAATTCGGAAGGACTACACCACAAAGAATATCATTCACTTCCAGGTATGTAAATTTCTTTTATTGTCATTGTTTTTATTGTAATAATATTGGACATAAGGTTGGAGATTGCAGGGCTTATGAAAGAAATGTTTAGAAAAGAAAAGTTTGTGTGGCCCCACGTGATATTGAATGTTACAAGTGCCATAACTATGGACACATAGCTCGTGATTGTAGAAGCATGATGGATACTTCTTTGAGAAAGAACATTGATATCATATATAAGAAGGTTTGGAAAAGAAAACTAGAACAGGAAAAGGAAGATCAGATGAATAAAGGACACCTAGAATTCATACTCTCGGGATTGGAAATAGTACGAAATGAAAACAAATCTACAGGGAAAAAGAAATATGTCAGATATAGGAAGGTTTGGAGAAGAAATGATTTGTAGTAGTACGATCGCAGGATTTGCAGTAGTACGAGAAAGAAAAGAAGAAATATGTCAGATTGCAGGATTTGCAGTAGTACGAGAAAGAAAAGAAGAGCAAGTGAATAAAGAATAGGTTCAAGAGGTTTTGCTTTCAGGAATTGTAGTGCAAGATCAATTCACAAGAAAAAAGTAAAAATTCAAAGTTCAAAGAGATGATGAGTAAGAGGAAGATTACTTTGCATCCGAGCGGGTATTTTTCTAAGCCATCTGAATTGGAGACTCCCAACAAATATGTATGTTGAACAGGGGGAGTCCATGCAATAGAAACTATAGATTAGAGAACCATCTTTCGAGTAGTATGAAGTGTTTGTAGAAACAAATTCAGAGCAGTTAGATAGCAGAAGTATAGAATGACAGATTGATCAATTAACAAGGCAGTGTTCCCACACAAGTATCAGTTGGCAGTTGCATAGGGAAAATTTTATGATTGTATTTAAGCAAAGACATCTTCAGTATAGGATGTTCTAAACATGAAGAGTTTGGCTTGTAGTGGACACATTTGATATATGACGATCAATTGTAGCATATTCAGAGAAGTCTTCTGATCCAGGTGGATGTCGGTGGCCACCCACCTATTCCACTGCTCGAAAAAACAGTTTTCCACCTTTGCAGTTTTTCGGCAGGTTTTCAGGTTCTAAACTTTCGAGGTCGTTTTGAGGCCCTAAACGACATTTTTGGGGGATTTGGGGCCTAGGGGACTACAAGAGACACTACCCTAGTCCAGTCGAAAAATTTTATTCTCAGTTAGACCTTTCCAACAGGATATCGTGCGCCTAAAATGGAGATCGTATGAAAACGTTACGACCCTGGGAAGTTGATGTACTAACTTACCCAAACGGGACCCACATGACTTTTGGCGCTTCATCTCCTAGGGTTAGGTTTTTGGATGTCTAGGGTTTTTGACATTCTTTTTTATTGTAAAAGGCCTTCAGAGCCTCATTGTAACCATTTTCTTATGAATGAGTGCAGTCGTCACATCTCTTCTCAGAGATAAGCCGCCACCATTCCAGCAAGCTTGTTTTCCGTTGCATTTTACAGTTTCAACTTATTTCCTTATTGAATAGAAAACTAGTTTTACTGTATCTCTATTATTTTGTGTTAAGAATATTTTAATAATCTGCATTCATTTGGTTATGCTCATAAAATCCGGATCAATGGTATCAGAGTGGTCTGCTCCTTGTTGTCTTAATGCATGTCCCCAACGAGGTCAGGGTACAAAGAATTGGGTCTCGAGCTTGTTTCTCTTGAGGACAAAATCTCTTGCACGCCCAAGTGACCTCTCATGGAAGAATAAAAGAAAGATGATGGGACATGAGATCCTTTCAAAATGTTGCTTAAGGAAACCCTCACACAACAGAGGAACGAGATGATGGATAGTTTCGCGCAAATCCTTCAGTGGCTACCAACAGACAACGCATCTTCCTCAAGCGGAGGCATCACCCCCTTCAAGGTACAAATCAACTTTGATATTCCTATATTTGAAGGTTAGATAGACACAGATGTTATAGAAAAGTCGTTGAATCTACTAGAAGGGTATTTTTCTATCCATAAATTTTCTAATAGAGAAAAGATTACTTTTGCACTCCTCAAAGTCGTTCCCCATGTCAAATATTGGTGGGAAACTTTCTGTGAGCAAAAGGAAACAGAGGTACCTTCATTATTTACAGTCACGGCCACCTGGGAATCCTTCAGGGATGCTATTAAGGAACAATACTACCCTGTGGAAAGTTATGATGACTTGCATACCAAATGGACCACATTGCGCCAAGAAAGAGACCAAGCAGTGCCAGAGTTCACAAATATCTTCCATACCTTCTGCACCAAGATGGGTATCAAAGATTCAGAGGGACATCTGGTGCTCAAGTATCACGGTGCTCTGTATAGATACATCCAAGCCGAAATGGAATTTATGGGCATCTTGTGCTTGGGCACGGCCTACCGATATGTCATCAAAATCAAGCAGAAGCTCAAACAAAAGATGCGATAATTTGGGCCTGGGAACCCCTCACAGAAAAATACAGGAAAGGGCGACCCCAACCCACAGAAAAAAGGATAGAGAAAAAATGGACAGTATCAGGAAAACCAGTCCAAGCCGCAAGCAAAGAAGGACACCAGAAAGACAAAGAAAGATATTGAGAAGTGGTGCGACTTCCATAAGAGCCCTTGTAATAACACTGCTGACTGTCGCTCAAAGCAGTCGCTAGTGGCCGAAGTGTAAGCCTCTAAATCAGATGTGGGTTCTGACTCTGAGTTAGAACCAGAAAGGGGAAGATGGATAATTAACGAGGAATCCATTGCAACCGTTTCTACCACCAAGCTCCATCCTGGTGAACCAAATGAGAAAGAATAAGGAGATTGCCTCTTCCATTCACATATGTGGGTAAAAAACACCCCATTGTACTTCATCGTTGATAGCGGTAGCCAAAAGAACCTTATCTCAGTAGAGGTCGTCAAGCGGTTGGTCGTACCGACAACACCGCACCAACAAACCTACACCATTGGATGGCTCCGCCAAGGAAGCGATCTCTGCATTAGCCAACAGTGTCAATTGCTGTACGACATCAAGCCCTTCAAAGACGAGGTATTGTGTGATGTTGCTCCTCTCGAAGTTTGTAATGTTATTTTGGGCCAGCCTTATTTATGGAAATGTCATGTTGTATATAAGTCTAGGCCTCGTAGTGTTATTATTACTTTGAACAAGAAATTGTACACGATACTCGAGGCAGTCCCTCCTAGTGATATTTCCTTGATCTCTGCCAAGAAAATTAAGGAAGGTCATCTCTCAGACCGAGAAATTTGCCTTCTTCATGATTCTCTCTCAGAGTGAGCGAAATATCACAGCCACATCTAGGGCCTCCGTGACCGATATATCCACACAATAGAAGCATGTGGATAAGGTCATGGAAGAATACTCATATATGTTCTCCTCTTCTAGAAGGGTACCTATGCACTGCCAGGTCAAGAATCCCATCGACCTGACCGCAGGTGCACCGCTACCCAATGGGCCAGTCTATCGCCTCTCTCTGTTAGAAAACGAGGAGATCAAGAAGCAGATCCAAGAACTTTTCCACAAGGGGAACATCCATCCCAGCTCATCGCCTTGTGGGATCCCAATCGTGTTGGTCCAGAAGAAAGACGGGACCTAGCGACTCTGCATTGATTATCGGGCCCTGAATAAAATGACAGTCTGAAGCTGATACCCAATTCCTTGAATTGACGACCTCCTTGATCAACTCACAGGGGATAAATACTTCAGGAAGATTGATCTGAAGTCTGGCTACATACAGGTCCCAATAGAATAGACATATGTATGGAAGACTGCCTTCAAGTCGAAACAAGGTCTTTTTGAATAGTTGGTCATGCCCTTTAGTTTGACACATGCTTATGCAACTTTTATGAGGATGATGGAAGATATCCTACGACCTTTCACCAATAATTTTGTAGTGGTGTATCTGGATGACATCCTCATCTACAACAAGACTTGGGTGGAACACTTGCAGCATATTCAGCAGGTTATGCACACCCTGCGACAACACAAACTATGTGCAAACTTGGAATAATGCTCCTTTGGCATGGACAGGGTTCATTACTTAGGCTACATCGTTGATAAGCATGGTGAGCATTTGGATCTAGCCAAGATCTAGGTCATTTTTGACTGGCTAGCCCCAACCACACTCACTGAACTTCAGAGCTTCTTGGGCCTGGCCAATTTCTATCACAGGTTCGTGATGGGATTCTCTCATATCGCATGGGACCTCAGCCAAGTAACCAAGGGTGGCGGCAAAACAAAATTTGTGTGGGGCATGTCCCAACAACAAGCCTTCAATGACTTAAAGAAGTGTTTGTGCTCATCCCATGTACTTTCATTATCAGACCTACAACATCCCTTTGAGATCGATACAGATGATTTAGGATATGTTGTGGGCATCGTTCTCATTCAACACGACCACCCCATGGCATACCATAATGAGACACTATCATATGTTGTCCATAAGTACCCTACTTACGAAAAAGAAATGTACTCCATTGTGAAAGCCTGCTGCCAGTGGAGACATTACATTCTTGGGAAGGAGACAGACATCCACACTGATCATAAGCCACTACAGTTCATGTAGACCCAAGGAAAATTGTAGAATGACCGCCATCAGAAGTGGTTAACATACTTACAACAATTCCACATCAACATCAAGTATAAAAAAGGAAGTACCAACCGAGTTGTTGACTATCTCATCCAACCTCCAGTCGCGACACTCATCACGGTGCTAGACTCTTGCGGCCATAAGACCTCAAGATGGCTCCACATCTACGTGACAGATCCTAACTTCTCCACCACCTACCAAATGTTGGGCTCCAACTCAGTGGTCGCTAATTTCCATCTTCAGGACGAGATGTTGTGTCGTCTGGGCCATCTCTGTGTTCCATCAAGTGAGCATGCGAAGCTAATTTGGGAATCTCACTACAATCGAGTGGTAGGACACTTTGGCGTAGAAAAGACAATGGCATTGCTACAAAAACATTTCTACTGGCCGAAACTTCGACAGGATGTTGGCAAGTATATCAGGTCCTGCATCACCTGCGTTATTACCAATTCGACCACTAATAAACAGGGCATGTACACTCCTCTTCCTACTCCTAATAGGTCATGGTAATCCATATCAATGGACTACATGTCGGGCCTCTCATCCACGAAGAGGGGAAATGACTTTGTTTTTGTGGTTGTTGATCGCTTTTCCAAGATGGCGATTCTAGCCGCCTGCAAGAAGAACATCACAACAAAAGCCACTACAAAGCTCTTCTTTGAACAAGTATGGGTACATTTTGGGATCCCAAAAACCATTATCTCATATCGTGACATTCAGTTCCTCAGCTCATTCTGGTCAATCCTCTGGTCACTACCGGATACCAAGCTCACCAAATCCACTTCCTTCCACCCCCAGATAGCTAGCCAAAGTGAGGTCATCAATCAGATGGTTGTACGTATCATGCACATGTACAATTAAAAACACCCCCACACATCGGATGAGAGTCTTCCATATGTCCATCATAGCTACAACTGAGCCCTGCATAGCTCAACTGGCCACAACCCCTTTTAGGTGGGGCTGGGATTCCAACCATTGGGTCCCATGGACGTTGCACTACCCCTAGGGACCACCTCGATCGACTAGTCCCCTGCTCCACCAGAAGTTGACAAAGACACCCAGTTCATTGAGAAGATATAGCACATATGCAAACGGGTTCAAGATATTCTACAGAAGTCTAATGCCAAGTATAAGCAGTGCCATGATCAACATCAAGTGCCACATAATTTTCAGGTGGGCGACAAAGTTTGGTTGCATTTGTAGAAAGAACTCCTTACAGGGCCCCATTGAAAGCTTTGCCCACTCCATTATGGGTCGTACACCATCACCAAGGTTGTGGGTGAAAATTATTTTGATCTCAACATTCCCCCCTTCCTTGGTCTGCATCCAGTCTTCAACGTGGCTCTCCTTCGACCATATTTCCCACCATTATTGGACACCTCAAAGATAGCAGAGCAGTTGAAACCAACAGATCTCAACCTTGAATACATTCAATAGGCATCCAGTGATAATATTTTGGACACATAGATCAAGGGAACTCGATAGCAAAGGATCCATCTCTATCGAGTCGTTAAAGCAGGGCAGCTCCTGCACCAAGGCAAGTGGCTCACTTAGGGCCAAATTCAACATAAATTTCCTCATCTGATGGGGGAACTCAACACAATGGAGACCATTGATTCCTAAGGAGGGAGGAGATATCCATGTGGATATCGATTTCCACCCACCTATTCCACTGGCTCGGAAAAAAAAATTCCACCTTGGCAATTTTTCGGTAGTTTTTTGGGTTCCAAACTTCTAGGGCCGTTTTGAGGCCCTAAACGACGTTTTTTGGGGATTTGGAGCCCAAGGCACTATTAAAAGTATTACCTTGGGCCAGTCAAAAAAATTTCTTCTCAATTAGACCTTTCCAACGGGCTATCGTGCGCCTAAAACAGAGATCGTATGGAAAAGTTACAACCTCAGGAAGTTGATGTACTAACTTACCCAAACGGGGCCCACATGACTTTTGGTGCTTCATCTCCTAGCGTTAGGTTTTTGGATGTCTAGGGTTTTTGACATTATTGTTTATTGTAAAATTCCTTCAGATCCTCATTTTAACCATCTTCTTGTGAATGAGCGCAACCATCACATCTCTTCTCAGAGATAAGACGACACCATTCCAACAAGCTTGTTTTCCACTGCATTTTACAGTTTCATCTTATTTCCTTATTGAATAGAAAACCAGTTTTATTGTATCTCTGTTATTTTGTGTTACGAATCTTTTAATAATCTATATTCATTTTGTTCTACTCATAAAATCTAGATCAATGGTATTAGATCGGTTTGCTCCCTGTCGTCTTAATGCATGTCCCCAATGAGGTCAGGGTACAAAGAATTGGGTCTCAAGCTTATTTCTATTGAGGACAAAAGATCTCGCATGCCCAAGCAACCTCTCATGGCAGGAGAAAAGAAAGATGACGGGACAAGAGATCCTTTCAAAAACTTTCTTGAGGAATCCCTCATGCAACAGAGGAATGACATAATGGATATCTTTGCGCAAATCCTTCGACGACTACCAACAGGCGACACATCTTCCTCGAGCAGAGGCGTCGCCCCCTTCAAGGTACAAATCAACTTCAATATTTCTATATTTGAAGTTCAGATAGACATAGATGTTGTAGACAACTGGTTGAATCTACTAGAAGGGTATTTTTCTGTCCATAACTTTTCGAATAGAGAAAAGATTACTTTTGCGCTCCTCAAAGTTGTTCCCATTGTCAAAGATTGTGGGAAAATTTCTGTGAGCAAAAGGAAACAGAGGAACCCTTATTATTTATAGTCACGTCCACCTGGGAATCCTTCAGGGATGTTATTAATGAACAATACCACCCTGTCATAATTTATGACGACTTGTCTGCCAAATGGACCACACTGCATCAAGAAAGAGACCAAGCAGTGTCAGAAGTTCACAAATATCTTCCATACCCTGCGCACCAAGATGGGTATCAAATATTCAGAGTGACATATGGTGCTCAAGTATCGTGGTGCTCTGCATTGATACATCCAGACCGAAATGGAATTTCTGGACATCTCACCCTTGGGCGCGGCCTACCTATATGCCATCAAAATCGAGCAAAAGCTCAAACAAAAGACGCTACAATTTGGGTGTGGGAACCCTTCGCAGCAAAATCCAGGTAAGGGCAGCCCCAACCTACAAAACAAAGGACAGAGCAAAGATGGACAATATCAGGAAAACTAGTCCAATCCGCAAGCAAAGAAGGACACCAGAAAGACAAAAAAAGATATCGGGATGTGGTGTGACTTCCATAAGATCCCTTGGCATAACATTGCTGACTGTCGTTGAAAGCAGTTGTTGGTGGTCGAAGTGAAAGCCTCTTAATCAGATGTGGGTTCTGACTCTGAGTCAGAACCAGAAAGGGGAATATGGATCATTGAAGTGGAACCTAGTGCCACTGATGCTACCACCAAGCTCCAGCCTGGTGAACCAGACGATCCAGAAAAATGAGAGTGCCTCTTCCATTCACATATGTGGGTAAAAGGCACTCTGCTACACTTCATCGTTGATAGCGGTAGCCAGAAGAACCTCATCTCAATAGAGGTCATCAAGTGGTTGTCCCTGCCGAAAACGTCGCACCCACAACCCTACACCATTGAATGGATCCGCCAAGGAATCGATCTCTGTGTCATCCAACAATGTCGACTGTTGTATGACATCAAACCCTTCAAAGACGAGTATTGTGTGATTTTTCTCCTCTCGAAGTTTGTAATGTTCTTTTGGGACAACCTTATTTATCAAAACGTCATGTTGTATATGAGTCCAGCACTCGTAGTGTTATTATTACTTTGAACAAGAAATTGTACAGGATACCCGAGGCAGTCCATCCTAGTGTTATTTCATTGATCTCTGCCAAGAAATGAAGAAAGGTCATCTCTCAAACAGAGAAATTTGTCTTCTTCATGATTCACTCTCATAGTTAGTGAAAGATCTCAGCCACATCCAGGGCCTCTGCGACCGATCTCTCCACACAATAGAAGCAAGTGTATAAGGTCGTAGAAGAATACTCAGATATCTTATCCTCTCCTATCAGGGTACCTCTGCACTGCTAGGTCAAGCATCTCATCGAATTGACCCCAGGCACACTGCTACCCAATGGGCCATTCAACCGCAACTCTCTGTTAGAAAACGAGGAGATCAAGAGGCAGATCCAAGAAATGCTCCACAAGGGTCACATTCATCCCATCTCATCGCCTTGTGGGATCCCAATCATGTTGGTGCAGAAGAAAGATGAGACCTAGCGACTCTACATTGATTATCGGGCTCTGAATAAAATCACAGTCTGAAACCAGTACCTGATTCCCCAAATCGAAGACCTCCTTGATCAGTTCACGGGGGAAAAATACTTCAGTAAGATTGATCTAAAGTCTGGCTACCACCAAGTCCCAATAGAATATGGAAGATTTTCTTTAAGTCAAAAGAAGGTCTTTTTGAATGGTTGGTCATGCCCTTTGGTTTGAAAAATGCTCCAACAAATTTTATGAGGATGATGGACGATATCCTATGAACTTTCACCAATACTTTTGTAGTGGTGTATCTAGATAACATCCTCATCTACAACAAGACTTGGGTGGAACACTTGCAGCATATTTAGTAGGTTTTGCACACCCTGTGGCAACACAAACTATATGCAAACTTTGAAAAATGCTCCTTCGGCATGGATAGGGTCCATTACTTAGGCTACATCATTGATCAACATGGTGTGCATGTGGATCCAGCCAAGATTCGGTTCATCCATGACTGGCTAGCCCCAACCACACTCACTGAACTTCGGAGCTTCTTGGGCCTCACCAATTTATATCACATGTTCGTGTTGGGATTCTCTCATATCACATGGGCCCTCAGCCAATTAACCAAGGGTGGCGGTAAGGCATAATTTGTGTGGGGCATGTCCCAACAACAAGCCTTCAATGACTTGAAGAAGCGTTTGTGCTCATCCCCAGTACTTTCATTACCAGACCTACAACATCCCTTTGATATCGAGACAGATGCTTCAGACTATGATGTGGGCATCATTCTCACTCAACACGGCCACCCCGTGGCATACCATAGTGAGACACTATCAGATGTTTTCCGTAAGTACCCTACTTACAACAAATAAATGTACTCCATTTTGAAAGCCCACCGCCGGTGGAGACATTACATTCTTAGGAAGGAGACAGTCATCCACACTGATCACAAGCCACTACAGTTCATGCAGACCCAAGGAAAATTGTAGAATGGCCGCCATCAGAAGTGGTCAACATACTTACAACAGTTCCACCTCAACATCAAGTATAAAATAGGAAGTACCAACTGAGTTGTAGACTTCCTCTATCGAACTCCAGTCGTGGCACTCACCACGATGCTAGACTCTTGCGGCCACAAGACCTCTAGATGGCCCCACCTCTACGAGACAGACCCCGACTTCTCCACCATCTACCAAATGTTGGGCATCAACTCAGTGGTCGCTAATTTCCATCTTCGGGGTGGGTTGTTGTGTCTTCTGGGCCATATTTTTGTTCCATCAAGCGATCGCGCAAAGCTCATTTGGGAAGCTCGCTACAGTCAGGTTGCAGGACACTTTGGTGTCGAAAAGACAGTGGCAGTGTTGCAGAAACATTTCTACTGGCCAAAACTTCGACAAGATGTCGGCAAGTATATTAGGTCCTGTACACCCCTCTTCCTACTCCTAACAGGTTGTTGGAATCCATCTCAATGGACTACATGTCAAGCCTCCCTTCCACCAAGAAGGGAAATGACTGTGTTTTTGTGGTTGTTGATCTCTTTTCCACGATGGCAATTATAGTTTCCTACAAGAAGAACATCACAGCAGAATCCACTGCCAAGCTCTTGTTTGAACGAGTATGGGTACATTTTGGGATCCCACAAACCGACCACTAAGAAAAAGGGCTTGTACACCCCTCTTCCTACTCCTAACAAGCTGTGGTAATCCATCTCAATGGACTACATGTTGAGCCTCCCATCCACCAAGAGGGGAAATGACTGTGTTTTTGTGGTTGTTGATCGCTTTTCCAAGATGGTGATTCTAGCCGCCTACAAGAAGAACATCACAGCAAAAGCCACTTCCAAGCTCTTCTTTGAACAAGTATGGGTACATTTTGGGATCCCACAAATGATTATCTCATACTGTGACAGTCGGTTCCTCAACTCATTTTGGTTGAGCCTCTGGTCATTGCTGGATACCAAGATCACCAAATCCACTGCCTTCCACCCCCAGACAAATGGCCAAAATGAGGTCATCAATCGGATGGTCATACATATCCTGCACATGTACAATTCAAAACACCCCCGCACATGGGATGAGAGTCTTCCCTATGTCTAGCATATCTACAACTGATCCCTGCATAGTTCAACTGGCCACAACCCCTTTCAGGTGGGGTTGGGATTCCAACCATTGGGCCCCATGGATGTTACACTACCCCTAGCGACCACCTCAGTCGACTCATCCCCTGCTCCACCAGAAGATGACAAAGCCACCTAGTTCATTGAGAGGATCCAACACATCCGATAATAGGTTCAGGATATTCTACAGAAGTCAAATGCCAAGTACAAGCAACGCCATGATCAACATCGGGTGCCACATAAGTTTCAAGTGGGAGACAAAGTTTGGTTGCATTTGCAGAAAGAACGCCTTATAGCGCCCCATCAGAAGCTTCACCCACTCTGTTATGGGCCATACACCATCACCAAGGCTATGGGTGACAATGCTTTTGAGCTCAACATTCCCCCCTTCCTTGGTCTGCATCCAGTCTTCAATGTGGCTCTCCTTCGGCCATATTTCCCACCATTATTGGACACCTCAGAGATAGCAAAGCAGTTGACACCAATAGAGCTCAACCATGACTACATGCAATAGGCATACAGTGATCATATTGTCACAGATCAAGGGCACTCGAAAACAAAGGATACAGCTTTATCGAGTCGTCAAAGCAGGGCAGCTCCTGCACCAAGGCAAGTGGCTCACCTGGGGCCAAATTTCGCAGATATTTCCTCATCTGATGGGGGAACTCAACGCAATGGATACCATTGCTTCCTAAGGAGGGAGGATTGATCTAGGTGGATATCAGTGGCCACCCACCTATCCCACTGGCTCGAAAAAAAAATTTCCACCTTGACAGTTTTTCAGGTTCCAAACTTTCGAGGCCGTTTTGAGGCCCTAAACGACGTTTTGGGGGATTTGGGGCCTAGGGAATTTCTAAATACATTGCCCTGGTCTAGTTGAAAATTGTTCTTCTCGGTTAGACCTTTCCAATAGGCTATCGTGCACCTAAAACGAAGACCGTATGCAAAAGTTATGACCCTGGGAAGTTGATGTACTAAGTTACCCAAACATGGCCCACGTGAATTTTGGCGCTTCATCTCCTAGGGTTAGGGTTTTTGATGTCTAGGGTTTTTTACATTCTTGTTTATTGTAAAAGGCCTTCAGAGCCTCATTGTAACCATATTCTTGCAAATGAGCACAGCCGTTGTTGGGCAATTCAATTGCCTGAATTGCTTTCATTTAATTATCAACTAGGGATGCTCGTAAGCTTGTGATGATGCCAGCAAAATATATGAAGGAGTAGGAATCTAACTCTAATCTAAGAAAATTCAATCAAATCCTAACTCTTTCATTCCACTTAATAAGACTTAGTTGTTGTAGGAAAGAAAACACTAGCTCCCTTATAGGAGGTCCTCTCATGATGTTTCACAAAACCTATCAACAATCAA
>ML802410.1:200160-210200 GCA_009831015.1 Picea engelmannii
TGATCTATTTGGAGTGAGATCAATTCTCCCAAGAACAAAGTAACACATAAACTAAAGAATTCTAAATCTAAACTAGAGAATGGAAACTGATGTGAAAATAAAGCTTGATTCTTATTCCATCATAAGTTGGACACAATGCTCCAAGAGTCCTCCCTTGGAAATGGAGGAGGCACTCCTATTTATACAAAAATTTAAGATAACTTAGATCCACAAATCTCTCCTTCATGATTAATCTCCATCCAAGATACTTGAGTAAATCTCCAAATCTTCATCAAATCTTCAAGGGGTTGAAGAGGATTCGAATTTGAGGCTTGATTGTCAAGTTTGACTTGGTTGGAGTCTTCAAATACACCTGTAAACATTATGAAATTCATCCCACTTTCATATATAAGTGTAAACATGTCATTTTTCCAATATTTAATCATAAATTCACTCAAAAACACTAAATAGATGCATTGGAAAATAATATGTCTAAAACCCATGTAATCATGAAAATGGTTTAATGTAAGGGCATGGGAAAGAGAAATATGGTTAAAAGTGAATTGAAAGTGAAGTGAAAGGTTGGTAAAAGATGGTACTTTGGTGACCCAACAACCATCACATCTCTTCTTAGAGATAAGCCCCCACCATTCCAACAAGCTTGTTTTCTGCAGCATTTCACAGTTTCATCTTATTTCCTTATTGAATAGAAAACCATTTTTACTGTATCTCTGTTATTTTGTGTTAAGAATATTTTAATAATTTATATTCATTTCATTCTGCTCATAAAATCCGGATCATCTTCATAATGGTACAGTGACATATGGGTCAACATTGTGGATAGTTGAGTAGCAGGGTTATGAACAGTTGTGACAGATGGACATATATGTATTCATGAGATGCTTAGTAGGTGCAGGAAACATGGGTCAGATACATAACATTATATTTACAATTGGAATCAGTGGAATCAGTTGGAATTAGTTGGTCACATAAAGGCAAGTAGTGGAAATCACAACAAAATAGGGAAAGAGAAATCGTCAGTAGAAGCTATATCATCAGGAGAACATTGTTGAACAATATGGTCATGTGAACATGACATGTAAATAAAGAAATCAAAATTTGAATGCTTTTTATATATCGTCACCAATGGACAATAAGTAGCACTAGAAGAGAGGAAAGGAAACATACACAAGTAGCCCTACATTGATATACATCTTACAGAAAATTCATCAGAGAGAGAGATCCAGAAAGGAATATTAGTAGTATACAGACATGGAGATATACCCACAGGGGGGGCTATTGTTTTTCTCATGATTGGTTAGAGATGGTATAGTATCAAGAGTTAACCTTTGTTCAAATATTAAGAGAAAGAACAGAGGCATGAAGACAGGGGGAGCAAACACAAGGGGAGATACCCTTTGGCATTGATGTCAAAGGGAGAGAGATAGAAACATCGATGAGGAGTGATGATCACAGGGAAAGCATCAGCATGAGTGTTGTCATGACTAAGTGTTGCCATCAATGTTGGTGTTTCCATCAATTCCAAAGGGGGATATTGTTGGACACTTGGTTTGGACAGTTGGTTGTCATTGATGTCAACCGTTGGAGAGTGATCTTGGAGATTGATGTCAACCCTTAAAGATTGATGTCAAACCTTGGAGAAGTCTGGAAGCCCCATATATGTGGATGAGATCATTGGATATTTGATTGGAATTTGTATGATCGAGATTTATTGTGATTTAGTTGGGTACATTTGATATAGTCTACATGTATCCCTCGAGGTGTGGTTATGGGACCCGGGGTTGATTGAGGAATAACGACATGAAGGATAGTGAAATTGCAGGTAAGACTATCATAGATGGGTAGTACACATAGTGCCATTTTTCGATGATATGTGGTACGCCACGTGGATCCTCGCAGTTAGGGATATATGGCCTTGTAAAGTTGGAAGCCCTGAAGAGTGGATAAGAATCCCCTAGTTTGTTACAAGTCTTGGTCAAAGGGGTAAAGTTGTTGTAACAAGAAAACCCCGGAAGCCCTAAATTAAGGAGATTAGTTACCTAGCACAAGTATATAAACACCTTAAGGAGTCATTCACAAGTACACACACACACTTATTCATTTCTTATCTTCCTTTTGATCTAGTGATCTTTTACTAAGGTTGTAGCGTCATTGTTTTAGGTAGCAAAGAAGGGTCGGTGGCGAAAACCTCAGAGTTACAACAAAACCCTAGTTTCTGAGGTATTTGCAAATTGTAGGCTTGTAAAGGAACGTATGTATGTGGGCTGCAGTGGAGGAAATAGTGTATATACGCGGGTTGTAGAAGGGAAAGTCGCGTACATCTGAAAATCTCATGAAAAATTGAGATAGCATGTTGGTACTAGGTTGTTGAAGGTCTGAAGAAGCTACAGGTTAGTTCACAAAGTAACAAAACAACTACAGGATCAAAGATAAGGGTTAAGGCTTATGGTTTTGGTGTTATGGTACATGCATGGTGATGATATCATGTGATTTGGTGCATATTGGTAATGTGATGGTACATTGATTAGACACATTACTGGCTGGTTTGGTTTCTGGTTTAGTTGCATGTTATGGTGTATACTTGAGGTTGTATCTTGGTGATATTGAGGAGCATGCTTGAGGCATGTATTTGAGGACCTTGGTATATGAATTGAGGCACATCATTGGATGTATGGTGCATGTTGATTGAAGTCTACTTGTTGAGATACATTGTTGGTACATATCTTAGATACATTGACACATGGTTTATGGTAGTTGGTTGAGGTACACCATTGGTATTGCTTGTTTATCATATATTATGGTACATGGTGTATGGTATGACATGGTATATGGTTGAGACACATTTCATGGTATATGGTATGGTATAAGTGTAGTTGTTGATGTACATTGTTGACGTGCATGGTTGATGCATGATTTGGTACAGGTGTTGGTGCATGGTTGATGCACTTGTTTTGGTACAGGTTGTGGTACATTATATATGATATAGGTTAATTTGTTGGTACATGCTTTGGTACATGGTTGAGACACATATCTTGTGATGGTATTTTGGTGATCTTGGTACATGCTTGGTAGAGGCATGTGTTGGTGATGTTGGACATCTATTTGAGAGGTGTCCTTAGTATATGATCCATGTGATAGGATATGGTTGAGTATCGGTGACAGTGACAGGTTAGATAGGTTGATCAGTGACAGGTTGATGTGACAGGTTGGATATAGTGACAAGTTGGATATAGTGACAGGTTGGATACAATGACAGGTTACAGGTTGATGTGACAGGTTGGATATAGTGGCAGGTTACATATTGGATATAGTGACGGGTTGGATACAATGACAGTTTATAAGTTGATGTGACAGTGGAAATGATAGTGGAAGTGAAAGTTGCAGAGTCTATGACATTTTGTCTACACTTATATTTCAAAGTGGCGGGACAGGGAAAGAAAAGGGGATTATATCCTCCTTCTAGTTGGAGCCGGAGAATCGGGGAGTTGAAGTTTCCTTCGGGTTGGATCTTAAGAACTAGGTGGTTGTAGCCACCTTCGAGTTGGAGCCAGAGAACTTGGGTGTTTGTAGCCTCCTTCTGGTTGGAGCCGGAGAATTCAGGGAGTTCTAGCTTCCTTCAGGTTGGAGCCTAAGAATAGGGTGTTGGAGCCTCCTTCCAGTTGCAGTTGGAGAATTTTGAAGTTGGTGCTTCCTATGAATGAATTCTTGATATATATATATATATATAAGAAATCATTTTGTGGTTTTCTCCCATTTGGTTTTCCACGTAAATACTAGTGTATTGTGTTCTTGATGTGATGTTGATGTGATGTTGCTTATATATATATATATATATTGGATGCATTCATAGATGATACATTGATGGTATATTGTTGAACATTGTTGTTAAATTGAAATAATATATATTGTGGTTAAAAGTGGTATAAATTGATCATACCCCACCCCCCCACCCCTCCTCTTAGTATTCCAACATTTATAGGACCAATGCAAGTTTTTTTCATAACTTGCTTGTAGTGTGAATGGGAGCCCTTTTAAGGTACTACACATCCTTTCAGTAGCCGCAAAATTATAATTCGGGACAATTTTGGAGTCTTATCATGGTACACTTCGACCTGAAAGTGGTTGAGGCCAGACCAAATGAATTAATGCATCCTTTCCGCATCAACATGGGTTCTTCTTGAGACACTCACACAAACTGCATAGTTTTCACATTCAACTTTGTGATGGCTCGCGCAAGCAAGCTTTGGGGAGATTGCATTGAAATTCAAGGACTATTTTCATTGTTTTGGTTGTTTGTTGGGTAGGTTTTGTAACTGCCTAAGGTATGCTAATTGATATGTTATGTTGGTACTTTCTTCAACCATTTCCCATATTGTTGTGAGCAGTTTTTTGGTGATAACAGATCCCCCCTAATGTGTGAGGTTAGGAACATACGTATAGCCGAAATACATCATTGTTTCTTTTGATGGTGATGTCATTGTATAGAAGAGTTGGAGACTTTGTATTGAGGAACTGACAGATTGATCCATTGGAGGGAGAGGGGAATAATATGTGAACCAAATGGTCTCTGGAAAAATATTTTTTTTGTACAAACAAGGCAGGCATGCCCCATGCTTGTGTCATGAAACAAGAATAAGATAAGTGTAACTAAAAATTGTTGAAGTGGATGTTTGCATTTCCCTCAGGGGCGTCAATAATGGCAGAGGACGGTTCTGTTTGATTGAACAAAATTTGACTCGAGGAATGAATAACGTGAAGGAATTGATGGCCTATCAAATTTAGAGGTCTTCGGCTACTACTGAAAACTACAACGGTCGCATATTAAGACTCACTATAACATGAAACTGTGTTGAGATCGAATGGTATGGGTGTCAACGGTATAGAAAGAAATTAAGACTCTTTTTGTGTCATCTGATACTACTCATTAATAGTGAAATTAGATCCAAGATATTGCCCCTTTCTTGGAAACTAGTGTTGACGTCGACAGGTAAGGAGGCATGATTGTAAGAAGCAAAGAGCTTCTTGACATCGATTTTATCAAAATGGTGGCAGGAACTATATTCATGGAAATGAATGAACTCGTAACATGGATGAAGTTCAAGATTTATGAGACGCAAGAACTGCCCTTGATTGGGGGTAGATTGAATTATGGAAGCAATCGTAAAACATGATATGGTGTCGGGAGGATGACCATATATTGGGTAAACTGTGTTGAATGGATGAGACTGCAAGGAAATGTAAGATGGGTCAAAATACATAGGTTTGGGACAAGGAAGTCTGTGATAGTATGTATTTTGGCCATGGTAAGGATATTTTGCAAAGATTATTATGAAAATGGGATGCCCCAACCAAGGGTGACATGGGTTGTTGTGTGCCAAGGAAAAAATGTCATGGTCTATGATGGCTAACATCTATGAATATGTTGAAAACAAAAGGTGCTTTATACAATTACCAAATGAATAAAGAATAATTGGGTTGATAATACAGATACAGAAATGGGTGCCCCGGTGAAGTATGGCTTGGCCTGCTTAGGGCACAAATTTGTAGGAGTTTATTGATGAAGGGTGGGGCCCCAAGGGTGGGTTTTTGTACTAGGTAGATGAATGGAGGATGTACTTGTATATGAGATATTAATGTTGAATGATATGGAGTTTTAATGATAGAGTGAAGGTGCATTTAATGTAACCAGAACAATATGAGTTGGGAGTCCACCGGGGTAGGATAACAATATGATGAGAAGAATTATGAGCCTCATTCTCTGAGATGCAAGACTATCATGACTCCCAATCCTAAAAGGAAAAGAGTAGCATGAGTGTCGATTTTCCAAGGGGAAAATATCTATGGGACAACTCATGTAGGTGAGAATGCTACTAGTTGATAGTACCAGAATGCAACAAAGGTGATGGTACTGCAGAGCCAGATGTGCGGATCCTAAGGGTAAATGTCAGGGGGTGGCTGGGATACACAACTATTAGCATAGGGCTTGATTGCATGCCAACGTGGAACATTTATATACTTGAAGGGGCCATAGAATGGCCAAGATTGAATGAGTAGTATTTCTTCGTAACAAGTACCTGCACATGCAAAAATCAAATACCCAATGTGAAATATATCTGATGATAAAGAACATGTGATAGTTATTTGATAATAATGCTAATGAGTATGTGCACATGTGCCCAGGGCTAGGAGATGGCCCCCTATGTTGTCAAAAGGATATATAGAATGGACGATATTGATATGTTGATGATAAATTCAGGATCATTGTGCGATGGACGGCGTGAGAAATGAATCTCTTGGGCTCCTGAATGGGGATCGGAATTTTGGGAAAGGGGGGTATATATGTGTGTTGGGCCCACAATGCCACCTCATTTGTACCTACATGAGTTGATCTTTGACTACGTGTGTGTGAGAATTTGCGAGCTATGTGAGATCGCGGCAGAGTGGATTTGACTTGTGGGAGAGACTGATAAGTGGTTTATACCTCCTACAATTTTTGGTGTTACCATCTTTTGGGATGGGGGCTATACGGAGGGTCATACGGTCATTTTTATGATTTGGAGAGGTGGATTGTGCAGGATATTGAATTATACCCATGCACACTTGTGCAAGTGTAATTCGATGTCTCACGCACTTTTGCATGGGATAAATTGACACAGTCACACATAAGGTGCACGACTATGGAAATTTCTTTTGTGCAATAGTGCACGGTTGTCGAGTAATCAATCACACAAGAGTGCACAACTGTAGTGAAAATAGTCGCACATTCCTACATGATTATATATTGATTAGTTTCACACCCACAACGTGGTTGTATGAATTACAACTACGTGGATCTGCCACCTGAATTATGGTGTGTGGCTAGGAGGTCCACCTGACTGCGAACATAGATCTGTATTTTATTAATGGGCTTCCCTTTCGTGGCATTGAGCTTGAGGCTCAGCCCTGGATCCCTATAGGGTAGATGGTTGATGTGATGGTGTGGCGACACTGCCTGGTGGTGGATCCTTTAATTGGAGGATTGATAGGGATAGATTCCATTGACTTGTTTCATATGTGAGTATTTTTTGTGCTCATGGTGTGGATCTTTGGGTTGCTAGGGATCCAATGGATCTCAGGGCCACATCTCTCTATAGTGGAGAGAACTATGTCAGGATAGATGTTTGTGTGGGCATGAGTAATGCATGCTTGTATGGTATCCTAGTTAGACCAATCCAGTAGGGAGATTTTCCTTTTGGTTCTGTCCTTTTTAGTTTCATCCTAGAGAGGTTGATCTTATTGCAGTCGTGATTGCAAATATGGGCACATATATTGGCCTGACATGGTGGGGATGAGGGGAATAACTACTTTACCAAGTATTTTGAGGGGATCTAGCAGTGGACCCCTCAAATTATCTTGGAGTTCCCCTATGTGGGGATGGATTTTTGGCATGATCCTAAGATGCATTTACCTCCTTGGGAGGTATGTGACCACCAAGGTACGTGTGTATTTTGATGGAATTTTTTATTTGGTTTGGTTTGTGTAATTTGATTGGTATACAAAATATTTAAGATCCTTTTTTGTATTTTACAAATGTGGGACCGGGCAGTCGAGAGTCTGATTTTGCTCAAGAGAAGGTAGAGGAGGTGCAAGAGGAGGGTAGGGAAAAAAACACCATCGGTATGATGATCCTGGGGCAGGTCCTACCCATGACTCAACTATAGATGAGGTGGTCATATTAGTTATTGAGATGGACGAGCTACAATAGTGGTTTGAGGCAGTACTACAGGGGGTGTTCGAGGACCGGTGGCCCCATATACACGATGATATGATCCTGGAGTAGTGCATCGGGGGATGACATGAGTGGCGATCACTGGTGTGGCGCGCTGTGATCATTGGCGAAGTAGTAATGGGGTGCATGTCCCCATATATAGTGCCCCTAGTTGGTAGGGACGGGGTGCCCGTATATAGAAGGGGACCACCAACAAACCCTCCAACAGGAGATTTTCTAGAGTCGGGGGAACCTTAGGTTCCATATTGTATTGTATGGGCATGGCCCACATTTTTGTATGGTATATGTGTAGGAGTAGATACTCCCAATTTGTATATTTTGAGACTTGAGCGTGGCTATGTGGCCAAAGATGATGTATATTTTTTACAAAACATTATGGCATCATGTGTGTGTGTGCATGCGCGCGCCTATGGATATATTTTGATGATGTTCCTTGTTTTGTATATGTGCGATGTGATGTATGGTTTGTTGCTTATTTTCACATTGATGATGGATGAATTATGTTGAAAAATGAATGTGTATGTTAATGTGATAAATGGCAATCTAGGACTTGACTAACCATGTTATATATGACTTGGTTTAGACTCCTAGGAATATATGTGAATGTGATGTATTCAAAATTTTGAGATAGACGTATAACTTGCGGGTGCTTGTGAAATAAGCATGGATCATGGACGTGATACACATTATTCAACTGCAGGACGATGAGATAGGAATCTAGGAGGATGCTTAGGTGATGAATATGGAGTTGATTGGCTTCTATGAGGATACCAATTACGGCATCATAATCAGCATGGTTATTGGTGGTCAGCTCGAGGCATATACCACTAGAGTGGAGTAGTACATTCTCAGGGGAGTAAATGGACCAAGATGTCGAATTGAGATTCTAAGTCCATCTACTAGCACCATCGGAGTACCCGATGTGGAAAATGGATGGATGATTCATCTTCCAAAATAAGGACAAAGGATTAGACATATGGCATTGGAAGGTGTTTTGTAAAAAAAGACTAAAAACACTAGGAAAAGACAAGAAGAACCTAAGGTAGAGTGGTTACTCTTAAAGGTAACTAGGTGTTGTCAATTCCTCTAAAGTGTCCGCATCTGAGTAGAAGATGTGGGAGGAGATTGGATCTTTAGAGGTATCAACGGATGGGGGTGACAGGGTAGTGTCACTTGGATGGGTTGTGGTGAGGTGATCATCTACAAAAGGTTGCGAAGATGTAGATGGGTGGTCATCATTTCCTACCAGGGTAAGTGGAACCGTAGGAAGAGGTGGAGGGACATCACTAAATGACATGAACCATATATCCATACACGTGTGTGAATTATATATGATGGGTGGAGGAATAATCTCATGGAAAAGACTCACAAGAGAATTAGGGGGGCTCAACGAGAAGTATTATGAATGTCATGGTATCCGTATGGATGGTGGTGCCAAAGATATAGGTTCTTGCTCTGACATAGGGTAAATGGGGTTACCTTGAGGGGGCAACACAGTTTGATGTTGAGGAATTGAAGCTTGAAGGGATGTTCGAATATTTTGAAGTTTAGTCATGCAACGACTCTGATATTCGATAATGAGGGGGCACATGTACATGAAACTGTCCATTTGGTGGCACAATGCACAGGGTTGTCTCATCCTTTCATTTAATCACATGGAGACATAATGTATGTCAGTAATTATAGCGACAGTGGGGGATGCTTGAGAGGGATCAGGAAACGATTTTTACCACATGATTGCTAGGGTATCCTAAAATTGAGGGAGGGTTGGAAAATGATGAGTATAATGGCCATAATGTGAGCATATGGTGCATGCAAATTTGGTACAAAGACCTTTCTATTTAGATGAAGAAGGTTCTATGATTATGGGTGTCGCTACTGGGGTAGGCAGTAATGGTGTTGTTAATGAAACTGAATTAAATTACGTAGATTAGGTAGCCTAGGGAATAGGTTGGTAGGGTGTCCAATTATTGCACAAAGTGTGCATGGGGGTTGGACCCGAGGCTGAGAGGGCAGAGTGGACTCCTTATTCTGGTGCCGCTTTTGTTGGCATTATTGTCCCCAATTGTGTAACCGCTAGAGAGAAGTGGTGTTGGAACCATGGGTTGCATGGAAATTGTCCAAGTGATGAGTGATTTGCGAGAACAAAGCCATCGATACCAAACAAATTGATTAGGTTCTAAATATAAAGAAGCAATTCGTACCTTTTGTGTATGTGGCACATTATGGAGATCAAAGAATTGTTCCATTTGAAGTATCCATGTGATTGGGT